>JABTTQ020001027.1:600000-920659 GCA_016081115.2 Rehmannia glutinosa | reverse complement strand
CTTATTACATTCAAAGAGGTAGTAAGCATAATTGAGAAAATGAGCATAATCTATTCACTCCTCTAGATTATCGTAGCCACTGGACTTACACAACCAAGAAAAGTGCATGTTCGTTATGATTCCACCAAAAGTTCAAATATGGGACGAAACACTTTGTCCTTAATGTAACTACAAAATTCCAACCACATAACATGAAGACACATGCTTTGTTAAAAATTCAAAATAAGAACTTGCTTTATCTTCAAATATCCACCGGTTGTGGATTGCTACTTTTCTTGCTTTCAATACCATCAAACATTTTGATAAGTGGGAAGATAAAGAACACATCAAAAAATATTAAGTTACAACTTTCTAGAACATTTTTAGGTTGCTCCACCACGTTTCTTGAATTCAGAGGTTTTTGGGGATGTCAACCGTGGGGTGGATGCTAAGTTAGAGATGCAAAGCGGATCTAATTGACATTGAAACTTTGGGATATACCATTTCGCATCGGGATCGAACTAGAAGCTCAAATCTCTCTCAATCGACGTTTCTCTCCAAATCAATTTCTTCGCAAATCTCATGCCGCTTTTGGTTGATGGAGACCGCAAACACCGCATTTTTCACCGTTGTTGTCGACTAAGGCCGCCGGCCGGTATTCATGGTCCGATGATTAATGGTATGCTTTCCACGACCGTCGGCCATTCGTGATCACATTATACGCTTCTTTGAAGAGTTGTTTACGCGCCCACGGGTCCTAATCCGCATTTTTCTTCCATTGATCACGTTATTAACCCCTCGTGGTATCGGATGAGGAAATGATGCTAATCTCTTTCCGCTTCGGACTTAGAGATCCGTGGATGCGCTGATCTCGGCATATGATGTACAGTTCCGGGGCCCGATGGCTTCAATGGTTCCTTATATTAGAACTGCTGGGATATTATCTCTACGGATGTCATTATCATGGTGCGTCACTTCTTCTAGTCCGCTCCCTCGTGAGACTCAATTAAGTTTTATGGTCCTCATTCCTAAAGCAAAGATGTGAATGTTGTGGAGAACTTCGTGCCCATTGTGATGAGTAATTTCATCTTCAAAATTATCACAAAGATTTTGGCTACTCGATTTGGGTGCATCGTCACCAAATTTTATCTCCTAGTTAATTTTGCTTTATTCCTGCCGCCACATTCACGATTGTATTGCTCGGTTTTAGGGATTCAATATTCTTAATAATAGGAGCAACTGCAATATGATCCTTAAGATCGATATTTGCAAGTGCCTTCGACACTCTCAGGTTTGGGATTTTCTTTTATATGTACGCATGCATTTGGCTTCCTCCTAACCAAATTTGTTCACCGGATTTCTGATTCTCAAATCACTCAGTATCTCGATTCTCAATAATCATTCTCCAAATTGGTTATTTTGCTTGCACGCCGGGGTGCGTCAGGATCCTCCTCTTTCTCCCCTTCTCTTTGCATTGTCAAGTCCCGGGAGACTAATTGCTCGATTGGTGACTTCAAATCTTCTCAAACCTTTTGGCCCCGCAATATTGTTTTTCCATCCACCATGCTCTATGCGACAATATTGTTATTCTTTGTGAGGCATCCTCTATCAATGCACGTTATATCTTCGACACCTCGGTTATTATGCTTCTCTTCGGATGACAAATGGCAAACCGAAGGTGTTTTTGGCACTCGGGTTTCGCAAGATATTCAAAACCAAGTTCAGGATATCATGGGTTTCACGGTTGGTTCCCGCCAACTACTTATCCGAAAGCCCCCATCTTCAAGTGCGGTGCTCCCAAACATGGTGTGTTGCGCCGTTGTTTGACAAGATTATGGTTAAATTTAAACGATGGAAAAGATCCTCTCTTTCCTTGGCCGATCGGGTCTGTTTTGGTCAATTATGTCGCTGCCCGCTCCTTGGTTCACGTATGCTTATCTAAAAATGGCCTATCGCGATGCTTAGCAAACTAGAAAAGGTGATGCGGAATTTCATTTGGTCCAAGGATGTTACGCGAAGGGGTTCTGTGGTGGTGAATTGGACACGTTGTTGTATGCCTAAGAGTGAGGGTGGTCTGGGGGTCCTGGTCTCTTATTTCGCCAACAGGGCTTTCATTATGAAACTGGTTGGAAGGTCCTTTCGAGTCGTGGTCTTTGATACTTTCCGCAAACGCTCCCGTCAAGCAATTCGGTTCTATCGCACGCTCTTTTTGCCTTCTCTATTCGGGGCGGGATTGCGCCCACAGAGGATTGCCGATCGATTCCCGAGATGGTTTCCGGCCGCACTTCTCGCTTAATTTTGGACTCGGATAATCGGATTGGGTACATCATCGTTGACGGTTTGGCATCCTCAGAGTTTGGGATATGTTCCGGAATCTTATTTCGGACTTCTTTTGATAACACTTGGCATCTCACTATGTCTTTTGTGGAGACATACTTGGACATCATTCGGGATATCGTCCAGTTCGATCACCCCTGATACTTTGTATACGCAGGATTCGGACTCATTCTATGGATAGGAAGGTGACATCGAAAGCGACTCTATTCTTACATACGCCCGTCCTTTCCCCACTTAAATGGGGTCTGATCTGGTCTTCTCACATCCCCGAATGGCGTCCGTGTGAGTGGTCCAAGCGCTATCTATGGACGTTTGGGTCATCAAGATATCCGCATGACACGAGGATTCATCGGGCCCATTGCTTGTAACCTATGTTATTCGCACACAAAATCGATTGATCACATTTTTGTTTCTTGTGATTTTGCATGAGCACTGCGGGATTGATTGCTACATCATTTGTTGTGACTTTCCGTAACGTATATAGTTTCAATGAATTTATGGTTCATTTAATGATTTCTATTTCGGTCACGAAGATTTCTTTTCTCGAGGAGGTGGCGACCATTTCTTGCATTTGGCTATTATGGCACATCGAAATGACATCATCTTTAACAACAAGAAATGGACTACACGCGCAAGATCTGTACAATTAAGAGCCATGATATGTGAGTTGGCTTCATTGGATAAGGGTTGCATGATGAATACACAGGAGGATCTTTGCCTTCACCTAGGTTAAAGATCCGGGCCGCCTCCTACAATACCACGTATTATTTCCTCGTGCCTTCGTCTCTCCCCTTCGGATGGATTAAGATCAATACAAATGGTTCACGCAACCTGAGCTCCAGGGCATATTACGACGGCGGATACCACACTTATCCGGGCTTTTTTCGTGTGTTTTGTGGAACAAACATGGAACGGGTTATGCTTTGAGGCCAAGCTTGTTGCAACTATGAGTGCAATCTCCTACGCTTTTCATAAGGGATGGATTAACCTTTGGTTGAGTCCGATTCTACTTATATGGTCGACCTTTTTAGATCCCTGGGTTGGCTCCATCCCATGGCATCTTCTTAATCATTGGAGTTATTCTTTATTCCCGATCTCCCAAATGAACTTTGTGGTTTCTCATATCTATCGGAAGGTAATCGTGTTGCGGACCCGGCTCGGAAGTTAACGTGTGCATCTACTGGTGGGGACGCCCTCCCACCTGGGATATTATCTCTCTTCTTACGGATGATTATATCGGACGAGCGCAATATAGATTTGCGGCTAGTGTTGAGCTCTATCACTTCTTTTGCTTTTATTTTTTGGTTGTATGGTTTTATTCTCTCGTCGGGGTACTCTTTCCTACTAAGGGTTTTTCCCACAAGGGTGGGTTTTACCTTCGTAGGTTATTAACGAGGTCCTAAATATTGCACTACCTGATCGGCTTGTGATCAGGATCTTCTTTTCATTTATATATATTTCGAGCTTTACTTAGAAAAAAAAAAACTTTCTAGGACATTTCTACCAAGACCTCGGAAGAAAAATAGCATCCTTCTAGTATGTCTCCATACAGGTTTCAATAACTCTCTCAATTTATTCAACCAACTACTGAGTTCACGTGAAATACCCACCAACCACCATCAAGTCACGATGACTAATTAAAAGAGACACTCTGACCAAAAATAGTTTGTGTTGTTATGGTATTTGGAGAGAGAAAAATAATCCAACCAAAATTAGATCAAGTCGGTGACATATCTGAGCTTCTTTCCATTGTTGTATCATCAAATACGGAAGCTTGAATTTATTGGTATGATGATAAATATCACTTGAAACATAAAAGTAGCTAAAGAATGAGAGCCGGATCTTTCTATAATAAACACCAAGGCAATAAGTAAATCACAACTTCTTAAGAAACTAAGTCAGTGCAATACATGAAAAGAAATGGACCACTTCATTACAACAGAAGATTGATCTAAAGAACACACCTACCCCCACCCCACCCCAAAAAAGAAAAGAGAAAAGAAAAATAGTTACAACGAGACAAGTAAGGACACATCTTTGTGAAAACTTTCTTCTTTGTCGAAAAATCATCAATCCATAAAATAATCACACTAATGAGTAATGCTTACCTTTGGAGGTTTGAATGGGTAATCAGGGGGGAAATGAATCGTAACCAAAAACACTCCTCCTGCGTAAGGACTATCTTGTGGACCCATTATTGTTGCTTGCCGCTGAAACATGTCCTCACCAACAGTCCCAACACAAAGAAAGTAACATCTTATTTCCACCTTGCAACAAGAAAGAGTAAAAACTTAATGTTGCATTTCGATGGAAGCATTTGGATTTGAGGAGAGGAATTGAAAGAAAGACTTCAAATGGCTCCATATAAGATGAATTTAAAATCCACTATAATTACTCAAAAAATTGCTTAAAACAGAGTTTAAAGATTTGAAATCCATTGTAAAAGAGCTTATCCAAACAAGCTTAATGAATTTTTTATTATGGATTTAATCATTTGCTCCAAAATCCATCAATTAAAATAATTCTTAATCGAGTAATTCTTCAATGATATCAAAAGTTGCAAGTGGAAACGTAAATGTGATAATTCCAGTAAGGAAACAACACAAAGCATCATTAATCACAATTTGTAGCGACATCAAAAGGCTAGCCATGGTTACTGGCGTGTCACATCATTTAGATTCCACATAAAACCCAAAAGAATAATGTCAATAGAGCCAATAAAGGAGACAACCAATTATTGATGCTTCAAAAGAAAAAAAGGATTACGAGAAGGAAATGGGAACAAAAAATACTCAAGTTCGAATATATACTACATAACATATTGCTTCCCTGGATATACTTCAAAGCGAGGAAAACTAGCTGGGAGAAGAGAATGCTAAAAACTATAAAAGTATAGGAATGTGCAACCTGTGGACACGGAACTAGGACGGAAGTTTACAAAAGAAGAATAAGAAATCTTTGTTTGGCCTCTCTCTAAGTGCTATACAGATATAATTCTGTATGCACAACAGTTTTTGTATAGTTGGCTTGCAGCCTTTAAAGTAGAGAGGTGCAACATCCTCAGCTTCTCACATCTATTGACTCGTTGCAAGTGTGAAAACCTTAAATACTTCAGCTCTTAACATTACCGGCAATATGTGACATGCAGCTTAACTTATAATTTTGAAACTTCTCGTATCAAGGGTGTGGGGTGCATAATTAAGTAGGATGTTGAGCTAGATAGTTAAAATGATCATCAAAATTCCAAACATAACAACAAATTACTCAAAAGACCTTTAAAAAATTACTTCATATCTGTCTTTTTTATTACCACTAAGCATCAATATGCCCACCTACAGATTTTCACAGCCAAGATAGCGTGTTACCAACAAAAATTGGTGAAAATAAGGAAATCATTCAAGTCAAAATAAACCAACGTTAAATAATTTACACAAAAAAGAAATAAAATCACCTAAAAGATCTACAACTATACTCAACATGTCCAATCGCAAACTTTCACAATATTTTCTAATGGCAATTCATGGTAAAAACAACAAATCATGCAAACCCATATGGAGAAATGTCATCTACACAAATGTTATTCACTGCTACTAATCATCAAGATGCCGACCCACAAATTTTCACAGCCAAAATTACTTTTCCACTGACTGAAAATAATCAAAATGAAAATATAGAAGCCCACATGAAATGTGTTTTTCTACCTTCTACGCGCACATAGAATTCAGGATGTCACAGATCAAACCTTAAAAAACCAAAAAACTCTACAATAGAAAATAAATAATAAAAAATCAAAGGGGCACAAGAAATTACCTGCACTGCAAGAAGTAGGAGGATCTTTCTGTAAATCCTTCAGCTCCTTCAAGATCCGTTTCGAAGCCATCAAACAAGAATCAGATCTGTTGATTAAGAGAAAAATTGAAGCCCAAAAAAAAGGAAAAAAATGTTAGTTAAAGTGGATAATTATATATGAATGAACAAAATTTATTTGTGGTTGAAAAGAAAGAGAAATGGTTGAAACGAAGAATTTTCTCTACTTTTTTCTCGTTTTCTTTTTTCCTTCTGGTTCAGCTGCCGCTGCTGCTTCTTGATGCTAACGAAAGACTTTCAGGAGAATATAATGCTACTTTTATTTAGTTTATTTTAATCGTTTTCTTTTTGAAATAGAATTAAACTTAATATCCAACCATATTGGAAAATATTTTATTACCTATTCTGTACATTGAATATTGTAAACATTCCAAAAAATTAAATTGAACTTTAAATTAATATGATTAAAAAAGAATATTGTGAATCATTTAGGGTGGCTAAATGGAACCGAAATTGGGTTCCAAATCGGAACTGGGCACCGGTCAGCGAGTTCCAAAATCGTAACTTAATCGTGTCGACCGTTTCCAATTTCTTGGTCTCAAAAACCATGGAACCGGTGGTTTTAGCCATCGATTAGAACCATATGTGAAACCGTGGTAGAACCGGCAATTAAAACCGCCAGTTTCAAGGTTAAAACCAACGACTTTTATGTTTTTTGGTTAAAATATGCTAAAAGAAATCTTAAATATTTATTATAATATTTTATATTCGTAACTACATGAGGCACGTTTTTATCCCAAAAATGTTATACGCGAACTACGTGAACTTTGATTCGTTTATACTCTAATAGTATATATAGAAGTTTTAATATTATTATAATATTAAATACAAAACTTAATTGAATATTAAGTCCAAATTTTTTTCTTCCTTCCTCCTTTTTTTTTTTTTTTTTGTAATTGAAATTAATAAACTATTTATAAAACATAAAAAAGAATTATCTAAAGATAAACAAATGGTTCCTTAAATCGAACGAACCATGGAGAAACTAGGTTCCAAACCGGATCTGAAATCGTTGGTTCTGATTTTGAAATCGGAACCGTCGGTTCCGAAACTGTGACCACCCTTAGAATCATTGAAAAATAGTACGTGAATTGTCATATGTTTTAAACTTTACTCGTTCATCCTTAATATTTAATATCAGCATATACGTAAAAGTATTAAAGGACAAGTATTAAGTAAAATTCGTGACAAATCGATCATATAATAACTATATTTGGTTCGACCAAATTGAAGCCAATTAAAAATATTCATTACTATTTATTAGGATTATATTGCACTCAATTGGTTGAGCATTTATAAAAAAAAATATTCATGTCTGGTTTAGTGAATGGTTTGTTTTCCCAAAAGAGAATATATATATATATATATATATATTTACTAATTTATCATGACACCTAAGTAATTATCTAAGTAATTTTATTTTACTTTTTTGGACAAAGGTAATTATCTTAGTAATTATGAGTGGACAAATAAACAATGTTATAATAATTAAGTTAAAAGGAAATTATGCAGTATGTGGACATAATATCGCCATCATTGTTGATTTGAGAGGCTAATAAGCTGGGGGTGAATTGGTTAATAAATAATAGTTATAGATGGGTTGTAGAGAATAATAGTGGAACATGTAATGAGATGCTTGGTCCATGCCATTCTTATTGGGCTTCACTCATGTTCTGCAAGAAATTAATCACCACATATGCTTTGCAAATTTGCAATACGTTCATGAAGAATAAATTAAAAAAAATATTTACAATTACTAAATATTTGTTGAAATTTTTGTTGTTTATTTCTGTAAACTGGATTACAAGTAAACCTATCTATTACAGAGAATTGAACAATTGCAGAAAAGCTGAGGCGAGTTAACACTCTATCTGCAAGATAAACACGTTTCATGTAGTCTGACGGAATAGACGTGTTATCCCCAAAGATACAACAGCTTCGTCCTTGAAATAGCAGCACTACAAATTTCAAGACACCTTTCGAACTGAAATGTGCAAAACTGAGTACACTTATGCAAGTACAAGAATGAAAAAAGAGTATGAAAGTGTTTTAATCTGAACAACAACAATGCTCCTATTTATAGGACTTCCAACCAGGCCTTGGGACTCTTTACTGCAGGGCAGTAACTTCAGAGATAATGGCTGTAACCTCCAGGTAGTGGGCACTCCACTATGCTGTAACCTTCAAGTAGTGGCCACTCTACTATGCTGTAACTTCCAAGTAGTGGGAGAGTTGTGTTGTTTCATTTTTAAAAGTTGCAGTTTCAGCTTTTAACTTGCAACTGATTCGTTTTTATTCTTTAAAAAACAAAAACAAATGTTTTCTGTGCAAAAACTAGGCCCGATCCCGATCGGGACACGGACACGAGCTTCGACACCACGCCCCACGGCCGGCCGGCGGGCGGGCCGGCGCGGGGCCAGCGCGTGTGGCCTTACCCACCACACCTCACATGTGTATAGTTATTTCATCTTGCACACTCTTAGAAACCCACTTACTTATATATTGAATAAAATTAACATTTTATTCCCATGTGGGATGGTGTCTTTTCACCTTCCCATCATCCATTATCCATTTTCCAAGTAACTAACTTGTGGATTTTATTTCTCACTCACCACAAAATGGTTTTGAGAAGTTAAATATACCACACTCATCTACTCAAACGAAATTTAATTTTAACATTTAATTCATCCAAAATTAAATAATTAGTCACTAAAAAATTGGTCAAAGTTAGGTATCAAACCATTACTTCTCAAACCAATTTCCAACAATCCCCCACATGAGTGGAAATCAAATGCACATGAAAATGCAGACTCTTGTACTTAGTTTAATTGAAACCATATTGTATCAGGACAGGTAGTTTGTGACTTTGAACCTTCCTTTGTAAATATCATCGGATATACCGGCGCCTAGTGGACGAACGCCTGAACTATTCCTCCTTCGTGTACACCTAGTCAATGACATTTACACAATATGACTTCACACATTCCGTTCTTGATTGTGTTCTTTTTGGCCATGGACAACATCTTTGGATTCATAAGTATTACATTGAAGCGGCCCTCACTTCTCACTTATATAGGTGATCTCTCTTGACCGAGTCAATTTATCATTAAAAGTCCTTATGACTTAACCTTACCACAACCAACAAGCTTATTGCACTTGTTTTGCCTTCTAGGGATGGGTAGACTGATTTACAAGTGCTTAACTGAACTTTTAAAGTTTAGTTTTCCCATTGAACCAAGTTCTTGGGATCTCCAGTCACCAAGGTTGGGTTACCACTTTAATCGTTCTTTAAATTGTGGATTTTAATCCCATTCCCTCTAGCAATTTACTCAATTGATCTCTGTTAAGCCCTTTCGTGAGCGGATCCGCTATGTTATCTTTTGACTTTACATAGTCAATTGATATAACACCATTAGAGATCAATTGTCTTACGGTATTATGTCTACGATGGATGTGTCTAGACTTACCGTTATACATATTACTTTGTGCTCTCCCTATAGTAGCTTGACTATCACAGTGAATCATCACAGGAGGCACTAGTCTTTTCCAGCATGGAATATCTTCTAAAAATTATGAAGCCACTCAGCCTTCTTCGTCACTTTATCAAAAGTTATAAACTCGTATTCCATGGTGGATCTAGCTATACAAGTCTCGCTTAGTGGATTTCCATGATACGCTCGCTCCTCCTCCAATAGTAAATATATATCCACTAGTGGAGTAGAGTCCTTTGAATCAAATCCAAATAGCATCACTATACCCTTCAAGTAATCGAGGGTATTTCGAGTAGTGTATTCCATAACTCAGGGTGTATTTTAGATATCTTAGTACCCTAGTTAGTGCTTTCCAATGCTCTTGCTTGATTGCTTATATACCTACTCAACTTGTTTACTGAGGATAGGCAAGATCGGGACGTGTACAATTTGTAATGTACATCAAACTTCCTATCACCTTCGAGTATTCCAACCGAGCACGGTTCACTTTATTTACTACCGGTTTATGCTCAAATCAATGGGCGTTTTGCATGGTGGACCATCAAAAGCATTGAACTTCTTGAGCACTTTCTCCACATAGTAGGATTGTGTCAAGCTAATTCCTTCAGATGTTTTGCCAATTTTGATTCCGAGAATCATATCAGCAATTCCAATGTCTTTAATGTCAAAATTTCTTTTTAACATCTTCTTAGTGTCTATGATTATATCATGACTACTATCCATGATTAACATATCATCTACGAGAGACAAACTATGACAAACGATTTGATGTGCCTTTAACATAAACACACTTGTCACATTCGTTGATTTTAAAGCCATTTGACAACATCGTTGTGTCAAATTTAAGATGCCACTGTTTCGGGGCTTGTTTAAGTCCATACAACGATCTTATCAATTTGCACACTTTTTTCTCTTCCAATTCACCATTTAAAAATGCGCTTTTACATCCATTTATTTTTCTTCCAATTCACCATTTAAAAATGCGCTTTTACATCCATTTGGATGAATTCTTGTTACGAATATGTATCAAAGAAATCACTTCCTTCTTTTTTGTTTGAAGCCTTTAGCAATAACCTGGCTTTTTATATTTATCAATAGTTCCATCTGCCTTATATTTCTTTTTTAATATCCATTTACACCCTAAAGGTTTACTACGTGCAGGGAGATCAACCAACTCCCAGGTATGATTTTGTAAAATGGATTCTATTTCACTATTGATGGCTTCTTTCCAGAGTGGGGCATCTGGACTGGACAGGGGCCTCTTTAAATGTACTTGGCTCACCGTCCTAACAAGTAAGTGACAAAATCGGGACCAAATGATGTAGCGCTTTTAGTCCTTTTACTTCGCTTGTTCTTCACTCCCTTGTGAAGAACTACTTGCTTTCTCATAAGTTCTTTTGTTAGAACTTATTTCAACCCTTTCTTTACAAGGATATACATTTTCAAGAAATATCGCATTTCTTGATTCAATTATGGTACCTTCAGAAATTTCTGGATTTTCTGACTTGTGTACCAAGAACCGATATGCACTACTGTTGTATGCATATCCTATAAATATACAATCAACCGCCTTTGGGCCAATTTTGACTTGTTTAGGTTCGTATTGCTACCTTAGCCAAACACCCCCACACTTTAAGGTATTTATAAGATGGCGTATGATTTTTCCACAATTCATAAGGTGTCTTATTTTTTCCTTTAAATGGGATTTTATTTAAAATGTGGTTTTCTTTGTTAAAACAACTTCCCCATGTTCGAGGTAGTCCGAACTAATCAACATGGCATTCATCATTTCTTTTAAAGTTCAATTTTTATGTTCAAAGAATGCCATTAGATTGTGGTGAATACGATCGATAGTTTGATGAATTATTCCCCAATGGTTACATAATTCTTCAAAAGGTGCAACATATTCTCCACCTCTATCACTCCGAATTATTTTAATCCGGCTCCCAAGTTGATTTTCAACCTCATTTTTATAATTTTTGAAGGCTTCCAACGCTTCATCTTTGCTTCTTAATAAATATAAGTAGCAAAATCTTGTGCAATCATCAATAAAAGTGATGAAGTATTTTTTACCACCTCTAGTTTGCACAAATTTCAGATCACATTTATCAGTATGTATCAATTCTAGAGGTACTGTATTTCTTTCCACGGAATGAAAAGGTAACTTAGCCATTTTAGCTTCAATACAGATTTCACATCTCTTTTGAGAATCAATTTTTGAAGTTGATTGCCTTGGAGGCTTCCTAATTTATGAAATGCTTGTTTCCTAAAAAAATATATATTTTGAAGTTGGAAGTAATTCAAGTTCATTAATCTTTTTATAGCATTTAGATTAACATGCCCTAATCTTTTTATAGCATTTAGATTAACATGCCACAATCTTTTTATAGCATTTAGATTAACATGCCACAAATCGTAATACTCAAGCATATAAAAAGTAGTAGGCTCAATTTTATTGCTTTGAATGAATCGGTTTTGCGAATCGCCATTACATTCATTTTGAGCATCCATTATACGAGATAACATTTTCCTAGAACTGTCCAAACTTAGTTAAAATAAACTTTTCGACTCAAACATCGATGCAAAACCATGGTTTACAAGAAGAGATCCCGACACTAGATTCTTCCCGATTTCTCGGGACATGAAGAACATCCTTCGAATCGCTCTTTTCCGTAAGTGAGCTTCAAAACCACGTTGCCAAAACCTGCAACATCAGAAGAGGAAGAATTACCCATATTAAGTTTTCTACCTGTACAAGGGGTGTAGGTAGAGAACGCATCCTTGTCGGAATAGACGTGTCGAGTGGCCCCCGTGTCAACATACCACTCTCTTGGATTACCCACAAGTTTGCCTCAAAACCCACCGCAGATAGATCCATATCGATCGACCCTTGATCATACCACGTGCTCAACCACATTAGCATTAGGTTGTCTATATTTTGGTGTTTTAGGAAGCCGACAGTCCTTAGCCATGTGGTTGGGCTTTCCACAATTGTGACAATTTCCTATAAATGGCTTTTTGTTTACAGGCTTCTTTCCCTTGTAGTTGTTGTTGTTATTGTCACGTTTCCTTTTGCTGTTGTTACTAGAACTGCCATGTTCTAGCAAATTCTCCTTTGCATCAACAAAGACTCCTTTTCAAACCTTGAATCTAATTTGCGATTACCTTCCTCAATTCGTAAACGCATAATTAGCCCTTCAAGATTTATTTATTTTCGCTTGTGCTTCAAATAATTTTTGAAGTCCTTCCATCCATGCGGCAATTTTTCAATCATGCACGCCACTTGAAAAGCTTCATCCAATTGCATTCCTCCTGCACGAATATCGTGCATAATTAACTGCAATTCTTGAGCTTGATCCATGATAGTTCTAGAATCCACCATCTTGAAATCTAGAAACCTGGCCAACCACGAACTTCTTGGAACCAGCGTCCTCAGTTCAGAATTTCTTTTCCAAAGAATCCCGAGCTCTTTGGAAGATTTCACTTCACTATACACATTGTATAGCGAATCGCATACCCATTTAGGGCGTAGTTGCGGCACAGGAAGTCACCCTGGCCCCAAGCATCAAAGGCAGCACGTTTTTCATTGTTGGTTTCATTTTCTTCCATCACAGGTGGATCCTCCTTCAGGAACTTAGCGAGGCTCAACGTAGTCAGATAAAATAGCATCTTGGATTGCAATCTCTTGAAATCAGTACCAGAAAATTTTTCTGGCTTCTCAGCAGCAGCAGGAGCAGTAGGAATATTCACCCTTGAAGTAGACGCCATTGTTTACGAAACAGAATTGTTTATCTTGCGTTGTTGAAATTTTTGGTGTTTATTTCTGTAAACTGGATTACAAGTAAACCTTTATCTATTACAGAATCGACAATTGCGAGAAAAAGCTGAGGTGAGTTAACACTCTATCCGCAAGATAAACACGTCCCGTATAGTGCTGACGGAACAGACGTGTTATCCCCAAAGATACAACAGCTTCGTCCTTGAAATAGCAGCACTGCAAATTTCAAGGCACCTTTCGAACTGAAATGTGCAAAACTGAGTACACTTATGCAAGTACAAGAATGAAAAAAAAGTATGAAAGTGTTTTAATCTGAACAACAACAATGCTCCTATTTATAGGACTTCCAACCAGGCCTTGTGACTCTTTACTGCAGGGCAGTAACTTAAGAGATAATGGTTGTAACCTCCAGGTAGTGGGCACTCCACTATGCTCTAACCTTCAAGTAGTGGCCACTCCACTATGCTGTAACTTCCAAGTAGTGGGAGAGTTGTGCTGTTTCATTTTTAAAAGATGCAGTTTCAGCTTTTAACTTGCAACTGATTCGTTTTTATTCTTTAAAAATAAAAACAAATGTTTTCTCAAAAACTAGGCCCAGTCCGACACGGGCACGGCACACGGCGCCTTGCCCACCACACCTCACATGTGTATAGTTATTTCAAAACCCACTCTTACAAACCCACTTACTTATATATTGAATAAAATTAACATTTTATTCCCATGTGGGATGGTGTCTTTTCACTTTCCCATCATCCATTATCCCTTTTCCAAGTGACTAACTTGTGGATTTTATTTCTCACTCACCACAAAATGGTTTTGAGAAGTTAAATATACCACATTCATCTACTCGAAACGTAGAATTTAATTTTAACATTTAATTCCTCTGAAATTAAATAATTGGTCACTAAAAAATTGGTCAAAGTTAGGTATCAAACCATTACTTCTCAAACCAATTTCCAACAATATTCACACGAGCTGTTATCTTATCATATGCCAATATTGATGGGATTGATAAAACTATGAGAATTTGGATGAGACTGCACTGTACATTAATAAATTTATTTGAATTAATAATTTGTTTGGGAAGTTGGATTGTGATATATGATATTTTTAAATAGATATCAATAATATATTTGTAAATTATGATTGGGTGTGATTAAATGATAAAATTACTCAAATAGCCCCCAATATTGTTCATTTTTTCCCGCTTATTTCGCTTTTTTTTTTTTGTTGTTGTTGTTGTGCTTCCAAAGATCAATCGCATTTGCACATAACATCTCTCCATCTAAAACGTACATTCTTCTCCGGATTTAACCCCATAAAATGATGGCAAAACTCAGAAATACCGTGCTTACGGTCGATCCTGTAAGACGGATCCCCATCGACCGCCCGACCCGACCCACGTTCCTTTTTTTTTAATTCAACTTGCCTTCTCGAATCGCTACCCGACCCTACCCATTACCAAGCCTACCCCACGTTCCCTACCCCACGCCCAAAGCGCTTCCTTCTTCGCGCCCGTTCTTCTACTGGTTTTTTTCTTCCGCTCCTTCAAATTTCTTGCTTTCAATTCGAGTTCTTTTTCTCAATTTTCTGGAGTTCTAACCTTGCTACTGTTGCTCCGAGATAACAACTGGTAAGTACATTTTTATTTTTCTCCATTTTTTTCGTTTTTGTTCGATTCTAGGGTTTCGATTTTGTTCGATTTTTTGTTTTTTTTTTTCGAATGGCATTGTGTTTGTGTTTGTCCTCAATGGTGTATATAGTGTTTGGTCGTTGCTTTGAAGCTTCCAGGTTTGCAGCTATTTCATTTGTATTTGTTTCGCAAGTTTTCTATATTTGTTTCAAAATCATAAATTGTAGAGAGATTTTCTCGCTTCCTATGTGCTCGATGGTAGTTTGTGTAGTTCTCATTGGCTTTACGATTCCTTCATTTTTTTTCTATACTGGAAATGTAGGTTATTTTAGAGAAATTTGGCTATGTTCCTGTCTATTTTGAATTCATGTCTCAGTGTGTTTTTTACCACTAAGAAAATTTGCTTATGTCTTTGTTTATTTCAATTCATGGCTTCGGTGTGTTTTTTATACATTGCTCAGTGTGTCTTTTATAGCCTTAATATATAAGTATATGCATCTTGGAAGAATCATATTTAATGCTTACTCGTATCATAAATTGAATTTAATGTACCATTTGTAGATTTAATATATTGCGCCCATTGCTCAATGTCTTTTTATGGCCCGAATCATAAGTATATGTATCTTGAAGTATCATATTTAATGCTTACTAGTATCATAAATTGGATGTAATGTATCATTTCTAGATTTACTACATTGCACCCCCATGGTTGTCTTGTGTTTTTCAAAATTTCATGGTTTTACCGAGTTTTTACATTTATTTGTAGGTTTATATTACAAATGAAGATGGTACGACGTAAGATATTGATAACAAGGAGAGGTAGGGGAGGGGGGGGAAGGGGTAGGGTAGACCCCAAGATGATGATATAAAGGATGAAATAAAGGAATCTCCGCTTATTGATAATCCGTATAAAAGTTGGTGTTGAGACGCGTCGACGAGTCAAGATGTAGGTGGAATGTCGGCTAATGAAGCTCTTGTTAAAGAAAGCCCCGCCGATTCAAGAATGAAAGGACCCCTCATCAAACCCGTGATGATACAAAGATTGAAGGGACCCCTGAAACACACCGATATATTAATGAAGGAAGCCCAAACGTCGAAAAATGAAACTTCGACGCAGGGGAAAAGTTGATGAGGAAGAAATAATTGATAAGGGTGTTGGTGATGTATCTAAGAGACGATTGAGTAAGGATCTTTGGGACAAAAAAATCACCGCAAAAAAATGAGCAAGGCTGTTGGTGACAAAAAAGTTGCTAGCAAAAATCCTCGAAAGAAAGAAAAGCTATCCGACGACGATACGAACTGGTCAGTGTAGTTGAAAGTACTAGTTTTTGATTTCAAAGTATCATTAACTTTGTGAAAAGTATCAGTCTATGTTATATATATATCTCTTATGTAAAGTACATGTATTTTATTCATTTAAATAAATCAGTGTTTTATATGCTAGAAGTATCATTTTGAGTAGTATCTAAAACTTATTTAAAAGTATCAGATATTTTTGAATCATTTAAATAAATCAGTGTTTTAAATGCTACAAGTATCATTTTGAGTAGTATCTAAAATGTATTTAAAAGTATCAGATATTTATTCAAAAGTACCATTTTGTTATCTAAATAGTATCATATTTCATACATGAAAGTTTCACAAAACAATATATGTGATTGTATTAATTATATATTATTTATTTTTTGCAGCGACTTTCTTACCCAATGTAGACCTAAGGGTTTATTTGATGTTGTGAAGTCTTTGACTGATAGTCAAATAGAGGATGTGAAGAATATTGGGTTTGGTGGGTTATCAACCTTAATGTTCATCATTTACCCGCTTAAATGATTCCTGGTGGTTCAAAGGTTTAATGGGAAGAGTCGGTTGCTTAGTATTGATGAGAGAACGAGGTTTGTCATTACTGCCGATGACATTTGTGATGTTTTCATGCTACCGAGGATTGGCCGGAAGTTTTAGTTTCAAACGGAATGATAGTTTAGATCCAATTGTTGAATTTAAGAAAAAGTTGGTATTGATGGACTTCTAGTGTTGGCACTTTGAAGTCCAAGTTGATGGGTGAATTTAAACAAGGAGGTGATGACTTTAAACGAATGTTTGTTTTGTATAGTTTATCTACTTTGTTGACCCCGACTGCAAATAGGACTGTTGATGTCTCGTGCTTTAAGTCGCTGTTGGATGTGGATGCCATTTCACATTTTGATTGGTGTTCACTTGTGTTGGAAAGACTTGGAAGGGCGGTTGATAATTTTAACAAGAAATCAACCACCCATATAAGTGGATGTATTCTCAACGCCGCATATCATATATTTGCATCGTCTTAAATGGCAAGGAGTTGCTAAACCATTTGATCTCCTCTCATTCAAGATCGACGGGCCGACGCAACGCATTAGAAAGCGCGTGAAAGAAGAGAGAGTCTTTGGAGTTTGGCCAGGGGGAGTGGGTGGAGGATGTTTTTCCTATTTCTAGGAAAACGAAGCCTGTTGTTGAAGAGAAAATAAGCAGTTCGACCGATGGAGGTAAAGATGAGAGGGGAAAGGCGGGTAAAGAACATGTTGAGAAGGAAAAATCTGAGAATTTTGATGAATCTTCAAGAATCATCAAGTTTGTACTACCAGCCAAGTAAGGCGATGATGATGATGAGATTGAGAAAATCGCTAAAAATGTAAGTTAAATGTAACATTTACATCCGTCCTAAAGTAATAATCCTGAAAAAGTATCATTTTTTGATGAAAACGTATCCTTTTTTGATGAAAAAGTATTACAACATTTGCAGGGGGTGCACAAAGCCTGTTTGTTGTTGAAAAGGGACATGGAAGTCATAAGCCATGTCCATATGGAGAGACTTCGATCCAAAATGCAATGAACAGTAAATACTTCTTCATCACCTGATGATGAGTTCTTCTCAAGTGCAAAACTTCACGAGTATATCGATGAAGTTGTGAAGAATTTTCAGAAGATGAAAGAACGTAATGAGCCCACGCATAATGAGTCGATGCCTAGTTTTGACCTTTTAACCCCTGATACAGAGTCACCCGTTGTTGAATAACAGCCTACCTACGAAGCGAATATTGATGATGACGTAATCCAAGGAATGGATGATAGTCAAATTGATGAAGTAATTCAAGGTCAGGTTAAACATGCAGAGCAAGTTGTAGGCAGTTCAGGTACTATATATAAAGTATTAGTTAAATTCTGAAAAGTATCTTTTTTGTTTGAATAAGTATCTCTTTCATTATAATAAGTATCTATTTTTTTAGAGAAAAGTATCGCTTTTTTCAAATAAGTATCTGTTTTCTTTGAATAAGTGTCATTTTATTTGATAAATTATATATCCGATGTGTTCTATCAAACAGGGTTCTTGGCCTATAAACGAAAAGAGCTCTTTTCGCTCAATTTATGGAGAAGAATAATCGTTATTTGGTTGGAATGACCCGAAAGAGAGAGACATTGTTGATTTCTCGTTTTTTCCACATAGTCCTAAAATAGAGTAAGTAACATTGAGACTTATTAGATATCCCATTTTTGATGAGAAATGTCATTTTGATTATTTTTATTGTTTTTACTCAGTTCAAATGTGTTTGCAAATGCTGGAGAGTTTTTTGTTCCCTTTAAGGATGGGATTGATTCGCTGAATGACTCGAGCTTGATTTATGTTAATGTGATTGACATATGGTCTGTCATCTTAAACAAAAAAGCAGTTGGGCCCAACGATCCAAAACACTTTTATTTCAACACTCAGCACTCTGTAAGTAGTATCTATTTTCTTTTTTTTTATTTTTATGTCGGTCAGTTTTTTTTATTTTTTTTTTTTTGCCGAACAGCTATATCTTGTTGATCATTTCCAAGGAAAAAATTGTGCTAGAGATCTCAGAGGTTGTTGGAGGGTGTTCATGAGGTTGTTGAACAAACCCAATATGAATGAAGTGGATCGTGTAAGAATAACTTTAGTTTTTTATTTGAAAAGTATCTCTTTATTTGTGAAAAGTATCTCTATATGTATGAAAAGTGTTTCTTTTTCCTTTAAGGTATTAAAAGTTGTAATGATGAAGCATTTGTTTTTGTAAATATGTAGATATTTGTTCCATATTGTTACGAAAATCACTTTGTTGCTGTGGTGATTAATTTTGTTGAGAAGAAAATTCAATACCTCGACAATCTGGTGCACAATGAAGCTGTTGTTGATGAATATTAGGGGCTTGCGACTTTGGTGGTAAAGTGTCATTATTATTACATATGAAGTTTACTTGAATTGAGTTGTAATACATCTTGTTCTTTGACAGCAAATCCAAATGGCTCTGTTTCTAGAAGAGGAAAATCACGCCAAAGCTCATGAAGTTGCATCATATTCCTTTGAAAATATTTCTTTTCCGTGGCAAAGAAATGACAGGAATATTGACTGTGGTGTGTTTCTAATGCACCACATGGAAAACTTTGTGGGTAATGTTTACTCAATTCCGGATTTGTGCAAGGTATGAACACTGTTTAGAAAAATAATATGTAGTTTACAATTATTTTTATTTGTTTTGATATTATTTTTTTTCTTTTTTGTTTTGAAGCCTGTTGAAAGACGCAAGCTAAGAGCTGAGTACTGTGCAAGAATTATCCTGTCTGATCTGAACGAGCTGAAGGTGCAAATGGAAAAGGATGTTCTTAAATTTATCAATGACTTCAAGGAACCCCTTAAGGAGCGCCCCAAGAAACGTCCCAGAAAACAGAAGAAATGAACCTATAGAATTTTAATCACAAACATCTTGATTCTGTATTTTGTCCCATAGATTTGCAGTTGGGTTTTGCAAATGTTCTGAATTGTATTTCCTTTCGTCATTTTGACATGATTCTGCAGTTTATTTTGGCAATCAAAAGTTAATAGGATTTTATTTGTAGTTCAATATGGAAGATCTTTCATAAAGTATCATCTGTAATGGAAAAAGTATCTGTTTTTATTTAAAAAGTAACATAAATCAACGCAATTTTAGAGTCTTGCAAACAAACTTATTCGCACATGTGACACATTTGGAAATACATGAAAAACTAAAAAGTATCATGTATAATCTAGAAAGTATCACTATTTATGTAAAAAGTAACATTTCTTTAATGCAATATAAAATATGAAACCATAACATTTGATCTTGAAAGTATCATAGTTAGAATCAAAAGTATCACTAATTCGCACAACATGTGACACATTTGGAAATACATGAAAAACTAAAAAGTATCATGTATAATCGAAAAGTATCACTATTTATGTAAAAAGTAACATTTCTTTAATGCAATATAAAAGACGAAACCATAACATTTGATCTTGAAAGTATCATAGTTAGAATCAAAAGTATCACTAATTGCTTCAAAAGTACCAAAATTACAATCTGTAATCTTTAAAAAATTATCTAAAATAATTGAGCATTTGGAGTCTTGGAACCAAACTCCTTGGGTTGAGAAACGATCAGTCACATCATCAGCAGTTTATTCTTGCTCTTTTCCAAACTACCCTTTATCCTTTTTCTTCTTCCTTTCGTAATGTGATCAGTAGGATCTCGCAATTTATTAGATGTACTTGAAACAATGAGATGATTCATCTTGGTCAAGAAAATTCTGTGTATTCTTCAACGCAGAATAGTGAGAAAATCTCTATACCCTTCTTCAATTATCCTTCTTGCCTCTTCATTTGCTTGGCATTTCAAAACAAGCTCGTAATATCTTCGCGCCATTTCATGACGCCATGGAATGCAGTCACTAGGCTTCCCAGGCTTCTCATTTCTATCACTTAAGTTATCCCACACCTTAGATTTTGCCATTCTTGTCCATCTTTTCAGAATATATATTTCCGGTATCTCCATAATAGAATGAAGATGAAGTACACGCAATGAATGGTAACACAATATACCGCATTCTTCAAATTTCTTGCAAGTGCAGGTTATCATTATCCGCAAAGGATCAAACATGACACGATTTGTATCTCCATCTTCAGTATGAGAAGAAATGTTATAAACATTGAACACCTCATCTTCATGAACTAAAGTACAAGTAGTAGAAATTGAAGATATAAACTCTGCCTCAAAATCTTTGAACAATGTCAACGTGTATACCTCAGAAGCGTGCTTTAACATCCCAGTCAATGGTATGGTACTTGTTGGAATTGATCTTGATGACTTGAATTCATCATTTTGTTCTTTCATTCTCCAATTCTTCACTAGTTCTTTGAAAATATCAAAAACATCTGTCAAGCTTGTCGCCTTCTTTTTGCATTGAAGCCCATTGCATTATTAGTACTTTCGCTCCTTTGTGAAAAAGAAGTCCTTACTTAAAGATGTGCACCATTTGTCCTTTAGTTCATACAATCGTTTGAACCATGTGTGTTCCTCCAACCCGTATGTAGAAATCATGTTACTCCAACAAGTTTCAAACTCAAATTCGTCGTTACATCCTGATAAGCATTTCCTAAATGCATTCTTAAATGAATTGTTGCTCTTCAACCGTCCCAAACCTCGCTCACAACATTTTGGTAAAGATGCCATTGGCATAATCTATGCTTAGTGCCAGGAAAACCTACATGAAAGTAATGACATAGTTAAAGTAATACTTTTCGCTTACAAGTATCCGTTTTAGAAGTAAAGTATCATAATATTTTAAACAGGCACAAACCAAACACAAATGTAAAATATCACACAAAATGATTACAAAATAGAAGTCACGCTTTACGCATAATCTATTCTTCGTGCCAGGGAAAACCTACATGAAAGTAATGTCATAGTTAAAGTAACACTTTTTAGCTTACAAGTATCTGTTTTTAGGAAGTAAAGTATCATAATGTTTTAAACAGTACGGACCGAGAAACACAGATGTAAAAGATCACACAAAATGATTACAAAATAGAAGTAATAGTTTTATGCTTTAAAGTATCTGTATATTGAGTTAAAGTATCATACCTTTTCTATTGCATTAGAAATTGCCTGGTCTTGATCAGTGAAAATAGTGATTGGACACTTCCTCCCATGGATTTCTTGAAAACCTCGAAAAGCCACTCAAATGATTGATTTTTCATTTGATAAGAATGCACAACCAAACATCACATTTTTCCAATGATTGTTGATGCCAACAAATGGAGCACAAATCAAATTGTATCTATTAAATGCGATATGTAGTGTAAAATACTACTACATCTCCAAATATATCGTAATCTTCTCTCATCATTGAGTCTCTCCAAAAAACATTGCTTAATTTGGCCATATCGTCTAATTTAACTCTAAAAAAAAGTCCTCCTCATCGGATTGTCGTTCATACAACATTTCAACTAATGTTTGTGCATCCCCACCTTCTATTTCTTTCAGTTTCAAACGATTTACAAAATTTAGATGATCTTTGATAGTGTGCCCAACACTTTCATCGCCACCCGCTTCATGTGCCATATACCTATAAGAATCTGTTGGTCTCATTCCGGAAGAAACCATATCTTCTATGACTTTGCCCTTTTCACTTGTAATTTTTCTTTCAGAGCGATGAAGGTGGCTCCACTCTTTCCTAGTAAGTGGATGATTGTGTTCTATAATATGACTCAAAACCTCATAAAGACCTTCTTCATTTAGTTTCACTCTCATTGTAGCATTACATCCTGTACGTGTAACAACAAAATTTTTCTTTTTTTCATTGTTGGAGTTTATTCTCAGATTTCCCGATCTCTTAAACCCCTCACAAGAGCAGACAAAGTATTTCTCCAGTACAACTCCATCAGATTGTGTCCTAGTTGTTGCTTTGCGGACACTAAATCCTAGTTTACGACTGTGATCGCAATACAATTTATGCATATCATCTATTGTCTTCCTTTTAATCCCAACTAGAGAACCAGATATATCAACAATGTCGTTCATGTATTCTGTGAACATTTCAATTAAACACAGTTCATGTTAAAATAGAAATGATACCTTTTTATTAAAATGTAATACTTTTGCATTAATATCTAATACCCGACTCCACACCGTTCTCAGACTATGTTCGATGAGTGTCCACATCATTTATATCTTCATCTCCAATGACTTCTATCTGTTCTTCATCACTAGAAACAACAACTACTGAATCCAATTTTTCACCTATAAGTAGGAAATAAATAAAAAAATAAGAGATGAATTTTTTTGAATATGTTAATATAAGCTCTTAAATTCCAAAATGTTCTAGTATCTCTTTTCATTGCAAAAGTATCATATTGAAATTCAATAGTATCATTATTTGACTGATTAGTACCACCTTTACAGCAAAAGGTATGGATCATGCAACAAAACTTAGTGCATTACCTTCCTGAATGAGTAAATCATTTGCATCTTCATTCTCCATTGCGTGTTATCTTTGTAATCAATATTTGTTGTTCAATGTAGTAATAAGTAACGCTTTTTGGTAGAACTTTTGTATGTATATAAAATCGAATTGGATTGGAGCTTCAAAAGGTGAAAATTCCATAGAAAACCGAACTTTTGGTTTTTGAAACTCAAAGAAGGTCGAACTTCAAAAAGAATATGCAATTTTTGAACAGGTTTTTTTTTGTTAAAGAAATTACTTGTTAAATTGCAAAAATTTATCAAGATTTCGAGTTGGAGCAAATGGGAGGATGAGACTAGTTTGAGCGTGGGCGCGTCGACTAGGGCTTGAGTGCAGGGCGCGTCGACTAGGGCTGGGGTGAATGTGTGGACCGGCGTTGCGAATTGGGCTGGGATACAGGTGTTTTGGGCCAGCGTATTTCTTAGATCCGATCAATTGAATTGAACAACAACGAATTTTTTTTTAATTAAGCCGATCGATCCGTTGGATCCAAATGAGTGAAGCGCGGAGTTCGGGTCCATTTTACGGAATAGGATCCGTAAGACGGTCCTACAAGAGACCATCTCTAAAATGATTGCAGCAATTTCATAATCACTCACCAAATTAAAGAAATGGTTTGATTAAGGGTTAGTCACATACCCACCTTCTCAGGGTTTCTTTTTCTCAAGTTGGTTCGTAATCTAGATGAGGCTTGAAATGAGTTAGTCATTGCATCAAATTTCCATTGCAAAAGTTACTAGCATAGTGCGGATTATTAAAGCCTAAAAAATGCAAAGTACAACCCAAAAAAATGTTGAATTACAAACGCGAGTCTTTCATAGGTTTGAAAAATATACGCTTCGAAAATTGAAAACATAAATCGAATTAATATAAATGACGCGATTTTTATCTTTTTGTTTGCTCAGAATGAAAGAATTGGACAAAAATTGAATAAATTTGAACAAGACTCACCTAAGTCAGGGCCTGTACAAAACTTGAGGGATGAGAATGAAGCTCAGATTTGTAGGTGTAGATAGGTAATTGTACACGTGGATTTGGGGGCATTGAGTAAACTCCACATTTAAGTAAAATAGACCTTATTGAAGGATTAAATAATACTAGGGGGAGTCCGGACTTGTAATCACCCACCGGAGGATTTGCTCACGGCCCGGTAAGTTAGTCTTTGACCCCAAGTCCATGTTCCCTAACCAGGGAAATCATTGAATAAAGCCACAATCCAGCGTATCAAATATCCCAAACAAGCCCACAATATGAAAGGTTAATCGATCGAGGCATCGAGCCTATATGGTACATTGGATGCATTCCTTTTCTTTCTTTTTTTTTTTTTTTTTTGCATTACTAAATTTATGGAGAAATATAATTTTCAACTCTAGAACTAGAAGAAATAAAGAGTTCAATATATAGTGCACCAAATTAATTGCGATTAATATATGACTAATCCTATCTTGTGCGAGAAATAAGTATAAGATATGAACTCCCCAAAAAAAAAAAAAAAAAAAAAAAGTATAAGATATGAACTAAATACAAGAAGAAAAAGTGAAAAATCGAAGACTTACTACGCGATTGAATTTGAGATTCTTTTTATTTTCATTCCACTAGAAAGCTTTTTTTCAACCTAACATGTGATTGTTTATGAAAATTTTCGGAAAATACGTTATTCACTCACTTTTATTCTTTCTCTTACCAATCACATCTACACACTTTTTCACAAATAATTAATCATTATTACACATTCTCCTACAAATTCCATTATTCACCTACTCACACATTTCTAACTACCAACCATTATTTTACTATTTTTATATCAAATCAACTTTCATCATTACTTTTTCATCTCATATCCAATCACTCTCTCAAAGTTCATCTTTTTTCTTCCATTATTCTCTAGCAAAAAGAAAATTTTCAAAATGAAAGCATATCCAATCGCACTTAAAATTTAAGATTATTTTATCATTTTTCCTGAAGGAATCTCTGTTCTAGGTCCGGGGCCGTATGGGCTTCAGAACCTGTTTTTATTAAAATGAGTAAAAGAGAAATTGTCAAACTTACCCTACTTTCATGTAAAAGTGCCACTATTTACGCTCGCCCTTTATATACGATCTCGGTTGATTTTTTTGAATTTTTTTACGCTCATACATATTTTTTTGTAATTTTTACACCTTTTTTATTTCGATTTTGCTTTATATGTTATTTTTGTTGTTTTTTGGTTGTTTCTATATTGTTTTGATGTTTCGACATACAATTTATTACCTATTTGTTAGGCTTTTTTTTTGTTCATATGTTGTTTATTATATTGTTTCTATTGCTTCCGGGTTGTTATATAATGTTATTAATGTTGTTCTCATATTTTTCTTTGTTGTTTCCATGTCGTTCTCAATGTGTAAATATAATTTTACCTATTTTTAAGCTCTTTTTATTCATGTGGTATTTTTATCTTTGTTTAAGTTGTTTCTGGGTTGTTTATATACTGTTTTTAATGTTGTTATGATGTTTCTTTGTTGTTTCCATGTAGTTGTCGATGTTTCAATGCATCTTTTATCCATTTTTAAAGTTCTTTTTGTTCACTTGGTGTTTTCTATATTGTTTTTGGGTTGTTTCTATATAGTTTTTAATGTTGTTCAGTTGTTTCTTGATTGTTTCCATGTTTTTTAAGTTTTCAATGTATTGGATCAAAAATTGGATTGTGTTTTTTTATTCATGTATTGTTTCTATATTATTTTCAATTTATTTTATTTTTAATATGTGTTGTTTTATGTGTACATTTCTTGATTTTCTATAACATTTCAAGTATAAAATTGATTATTTGATGGGGGCAAAAATCATTTTTGCACTGAAATTTTATTAGATGAAACATGTTTGAAACATGAACATGAGCTTATAGCTCAAGTGGTATCGCTCACTCTTTATAAGGGTGTTGATCAGGGTTTAAACCCTGTATCTTTCAGTTTCTTTAAAATTTATCCCCTCCAACTATTACTCCCAATTTATTAAATAAAAAATTTATCCTCCAACAACTACTCCCAATTTATTAAATAAAAACAATAAAAACAACCTAAAAAAATAACGAAAAATTGGCGGCGTAAAGGTGTCCAAAAAACGAGCCATCTTTGTAAACCAGGCTTGGTCAGCCCAATAAAATTCTCCAGGCCTATAAGGGTTGTTTATTCTTTTCGGCCCAATATTATACTAGAAGCCTAGAAGGTAACTTCATTTGAAATCATCCCACAGCCCAATCAAACTCAGCTACAACCCCAACTAAAATCACCACCACCATCCGCGGCGGCGCACGGAGGCTTCTCACACTGTGCGTCTGGACCGACATGGAGTACGTCAACCCTGAAGGTCTTCGGTTAGATGGTCGCCGACCTATGGAGGTTTGGTTTTCTACTGTTTATCCTTTTTTCCCCTAGTTTCTCGCTATTCATCTTTTTTTCTATATTAGTTTTTTTCCAAAGTGTAAAACATATAATCTTTGTGATTTCAGATGAGGCAGCTTCGTGGAGAAATAGGCGTAGTTTCAAGAGCTGACGGGTAAAATATTCGTAATCGCAGTTACTTTTAAACTTGTTGCTTGTATAAATGACTAATCAAGTCTTTTTAGCCTAAACTCAAGAGGGTTTGGATTAATTTGTGTTTTCGATTGCAGCTCGGCTGTTTTTGAAATGGGCAACACCAAAGTCATTGCTGCCGTTTACGGTCCTAGAGAGGTCCGTTTTTTTTTTTTTTTTTTTTCTTTGGTATAATGAAAAATCGTCACAGTTTGGCACAAAAGAATATGCTTCGTGTGTTTACTATCATTTTCACGACTTTAAATTTAAATGCTAGTTGCACGGGTGAAATTCCTGTGTATGTAATATATAAAATTTATTATATACCAAAACCAGAGTTTTTAATCAGTTTTAGGCCAGTTCATGTTCCTCAATCATACTAAATGTGGATATTGGTTGCATATTTGATAATTAATAAATTTCTTTGGGCACTATTTTGGTTGAAAATGTGACATTTACAATCAATTATCTTTCAGGTGCAAAACAGGAGTCAACAACTTAATGATCAGGCTCTGGTAAGTTATCTTATGCAATCATTGATTGCATGTTATTGTGATATTTCAATGTCCATCATTTTGTGTTTATACTTGGTATGGTTTTCAGGTGCGATGTGAATACAGCATGGCTAATTTCAGTACTGGAGATCGCATGAGGAGACCAAAGGGTGACAGGTAATTAACTCGTTGATATGTCTTGTGAATAAAAATTTAGTCTCTTATTAAACTTGGTATTTTGTTACATTTATGTGATTATTTGAATTTCGGTTATGTTAGATTGTGATTATACCAGCATGCTTCAATCCATACAGTGTTGACATTGTAGACATAATACTGAAGTAATGTTTGTTCCTCTGGGGCCAAAGAGTTTTATGTTCTTGATGTGCTTTCTATTTTGTATGCAATTACTTTTTCTAGAGTAATTATTCATTTTGTGTGCAGGCGATCCACCGAGATATCTTTGGTCATTCGTCAGACAATGGAGGCATGCATATTGACACACTTGATGCCTCGTTCTCAGGTTCTTCTCCAACCAAATCCAAGTCTTTCTAATTGAAAGGGCCTCACTGAGTTTCTTTTTCATTTTTTCTTTTTCTAAAATAAAATCTGTGCTCTTTGTGTTTTGAAGATAGACATTTTTGTCCAAGTTCTCCAAGCAGATGGAGGTAAGATAATGTCCTTGTTACTTTAATAATCCTTCTATCAAGTTTAGAACCGGCATGGACATTATTATTATTATTATTATTATTATTATTATTATTATTATTTTTTTTTTTTTCATTTCTTAATATCCACTGGCTAATATACATCTAACTTCACTTTATTCAGGAACAAGATCAGCATGCATAAACGCAGCAACGTTAGCCCTTGCTGATGCTGGTATTCCAATGCGTGATCTTGTAACGTCCTGCGGTGCTGGATACCTGAATGGAACCCCTCTCCTTGGTACTTATACAGTTCCCTTTAGTTGTTATTTATTCGGTTGTGCATATATTGTTTATTTTAATGCTTTTTTTATGATCCTATTATCACATAAAACTCAAAATAACCTGAATTTTCAAATTAAACAGATTTAAACTATGTGGAAGATAGTGCTGGTGGGCCAGATGTTACTGTCGGCATTCTGCCTAAGCTAGATAAAGTGACCCTCCTTCAGGTCCCTTCTAATATGCTCTCAACTTTCATTTAATGTTTTAGTTAGCAAAATTTTCTTGAGCTAGCATTTTTGCTTATGTTTGATCTAATAAATATTTGATGTCCTACTGGTAGATGGATGCTAAATTACAAATGGATACATTTGAAAATGTGATGCAACTAGCAATAGAAGGCTGTAAAGCGGTGGCAAGTTACATCCGAGAAGTAAGGGCTGTTAACTTTTAATTCGCACTAATTCGACCTCTGTGGTTATTATCTCGTACATCCATTTATTCGTTTTGTTGTGTGACAAATTTTCTTGCAATTGCTGTTGGTTTACTTGACAGATATTATTGGAAAACACCAAGCAGTTGGAGTCCCGCAGGGGCGTATAATTTATTCCTTATTATAGGAAGTTCTTAAATACAAACATTTGAGTAAGCTTTTGAAGAGTATTTATGAGGACAAGGGGAAGTAAGTGAAGTCTGTGTTTTCTTCAGTATATTTGTGCTGGAGGCAGGGTGTAATGGTAGTATATTGAGATATGATTATCCATATCTATCCAATTAGTTCAAATTTTGTGGGATTTTTATAGATTAAGGCACTACTAGGAAATGTTTGGTTTATTTAAATATTAAATTGCGATTCGCTTGTAGTTGTATGAGGTGAGAACATTGAGCATTATAAAGTTTAATTTGGGATCGTCTGATAGAACTGTCAGAATTAGATTTCTGCAATGATTTGTGCCAACATATAACAATTACATGTTATACTTCGGTTTCAACTATTTATTAGTCTGATGAAAAGGCACCTTCACATGCTAATAATGCTTCAACCTTCAAATGTTGATAATTTATATTTACTGATAATTAGGATGAAATAATTAGGATGAAATGTCTAATGTGAAAGACTGAATTGAGACAATCTCTTTATTTTTCCCCAAACGATGAATACTTTATTGAAAACTAGAAGCACAAACTTACAATCGTTGTCAAAGAGCCACCTTGCACAAACATTTGTCAAGGGGTTTTTTTTTTGAAAGGGGTAAATTGACACTCAAGGGAGAAAACAAGTATTTTGATGTGAGCCGTAGCAACTCGTGCATACGGCCCTATAAACAATATATTGAACAACCCAATATCTTGATTAGTTTTGGTTAAAGTTGGTGGAACCTCGACCCGTTGTTTAGAATTCGCAACAAGATGAACAATCTTGAAGCTTTTGGAAAAACCCAAAGGGTGGGAGAAAAAAATCTCAATTTAATATTCAAGATTTATTGCGAATACTTTATTGAAAACTTGAAGCACAAACTTACAACAGTTGTCAAAGAGCAACCTTGCACAAGCATTTGTCAAGGGGTAAATTGACACTCAAGGGAGAAAACAAGCACTCTGATGTGAACCGTAGCAACTCGTGCATACGACCCTATAAACAATATATTGAACAACCCAATATCTTGATTAGTTTTGGTTAAAGTTGGTGAAACCTCGACCTGTTGTTTAGAATTCGCAACAAGATGAACAATCTTGAAGCTCTTGGAAAAGCTCAAAGGGTGGGAGAAGAAAACTCTCAATTCAATATTCAATTATCAAAAGTTTTGTTAATAAAAAATAACAAAGGTGTTTGCCTTATATGGGCAACTTAAAACAAACCGTAAACAACTAGAAAGAAAAAGAAGTCTTAAACATGGTGGATTCAGTTTGCTGCCCATATGACGATTTCTTCAAAATTGTCTTGATTTGGGCTGGTTATCTTTAAGGATTTTCTTTCAGTTGGTGGTAGTTGTTGTATTTGGGACTCCCAGATCTTTAACTAATCCTTTAACTGATTTATAATCCTTCAATCTCTTTTATGAAAATTGAATCTTACCCTTTAATGGAAGGCTTCTTTGGTTTTGTTTGGTTTTGTGTTGGCCTCTCTTGGTTGACATGGCCTCTCTTATCAAAATTCTGGTTGGTGATTGCTAGACCCCCTTTCCTTTGGATTGGTTTGGCTCCCTTTCTCCCACTAGAATCTTTGTTTTTCCTTTTATATGGGGGGTTAAAAACAAAATCCGTAGCAACCTTGGGGTAACTAAGTTTTCGATTATCTTTTTCCTTAGTCGATGGGATTTTTTCACTTCACCGAATCCTACTAGGGTGACATGGTTCTTCCTTGTTTTGGTTTGACCATTTACGAGGTATGCGTCGTCCTCAAAATGTAAATTTTATTGTAGATCATTCGCTACCCTTTTTCAAACATATGTAGCGAGCTTGGCCTGGGGCCGTCCACTCCCTATGGTTTGTCTAATTGGTTGATGATCCTTTCCTTGTTTTGGCTCTTTAAACCTCTGTTGAGGTTAGAGTGATTAATGGTCTTGCCCTTTTTGTTCCATCCATTAGCTTAGACCTTGGTTGGTTCTTAATCAATCTTTTGCCCTATCTAAGTGTTTAATGGGCACGTCCATTAGCACTGTCTCTCTAAAAAATCGGGGTATGTCCCTTTTAACTTGTAATTTTTACATTTTTTTTAATGAAATTTTCACATTTTCATCAAAAAAAGTCTTAAACATGGTGGACTTTGAACACAAAAAGGAAAGAAATAAAAGACTCAAAACAGGACAAAAATAGGTGTATAAAAACACGTAGGACGAATTCCCCGCATATGTACCGCGATGAAGGCAATGTATACCGGGATACATACAAAAATGTCAAATTCGTATCCTCTGAAGTCTGTACCGCGCTGCAGGTATTCTTTACCGCAATACACGATGTACCAAATACTCGTGCTGCATTTTCTGGTCCGCTGCTAGCAGTGACGAACCTACACTTTCCATTATGGGGGCACGTGCCCCCATAGATATTTTGCTTTTTTTCTTTCTATTATTTATTATTTATACAAGATTTTTTGTTGAAGTATAAACTTCCTGCATAAAGTGTTGTACAATGTTATTTAAATTATTTAAAAGCGTTATATAATAATAGGTTAAGTGTGCCCAAAACTACCTCACCAGTAACATTATAATTTATTAAAGTGTTATAATTTAAAATCAAAAGTGTCAAATTATATTATTAGAAGAAATTACTAATACTGTTAATGTAACATTATAGTGTTATATGAATTTTTAAAATTTATATACTAATTAGGTTAAAAAAACAAAGTGTGCCTCCATTAAATTTGTTTTTCTAACCTATAATATTTTTACTTTGTGCCCCCATTGAAAAAAGTTCTTGAATCCGTCCTTGGCTGCTAGTTTGTTGGTCATTCGTTTTCCATCCCAAGATATGCGAATTTGTGGAGTCTTCATAAGAGTTGTAGCTCTTATCTCTTAGCTTTCCATATCAATTTGAATCAGCTCAATATCAATTTTGTACGAACGTTATGTTCCAAATACTAAACTCACAATGCTTTAAAAATTCCTAACGCGTTTGGACGTTTCAAATCAATACCCCTGTTGTTTGATGTAGAACTTTGAGCACTTTCATTAAAGGACAAATGAGCTAAAAAAGAAAAAGTGATATGCAGAGAGAATATACTAACTATCAAACAAAATCCAATGATTAATTAATTTGGGTACATCCGAGGAATACATATATAGAGCCTAGAGAACAATCTAGAAAGGACACGTGTCCCTTTATTATTTGAGGCATAAAATAAGAGGATAGGAAGGAATCTTGATAGCACAATTATGCTCTACTCATGGGCTCATGATTATCAAACCATATCAGCTAAATCATATCATCTAACGAGCCCCCTCAATTCGAAAGTGCGGCTTTGGAAGCAATACTCGGTTTGTTCTTGAGCCGCAAAAGAATTGACCACTAAAAGGCTTTGTTAGAATGTCCGCTACCCGATCTGTTCCAGGGGACATGTTGCACATATATGTTTTTGCTCATGACTTTGTCCCAACAAAGTGCAAATCCAATTCTAGATGTTTAGTTCTAGAGCGAAACACTGGATTAACGATAATGCAATGGCTCCAAGGTTATCTGTCCATACAACACTAGGTTTTTGTATATTGATTCCCAATTCATCAAGTAAATTATGTATCCAACTAACATCACAAACTGTAGCTGCAATACTTCTATATTCGGCCTCAGTACTTGATCTTGAAACGGTTGGCTGCTTCTTTGAGGACCATGATATCAAATTATCACCAAGGAACACACAATATCCAGTTGTGGATTTTCTATCATCTATATCTGAGCCCCAATCAGCATCTGAGAATGCCTTTAAAGTCAGGGGAGACTTAGCTGAGAACAACAGACCTTGATCAATAGTGCCGACCAGGTATCTTAAGATTCTCTTAATAGCCTTCCAATGAGTATCCAAGGGGTTTTGCATGTATTGGCTTACTTTATTGACACTAAAAGCAATGTCCGGCCTTGTGATAGTTGCATATTGAAGCCCACCAACTATTTTTCTCAGAAAGTTTTCCATCCATCATAGGTTGTCCTTGATCTTTAGATAGTGTTGGTTGAGTAATCATATGAGTACTTATGCCCTTTGCACCTGCCATTCCCGCCTTTTCTAGCAATTCACAAATGTACTTTTCTTGACTTAATAGCATGCCATCAGAGGTATAACTCACTTCTATCCCAAGAAAGTAGTGTAAGTCTCCCAAATCCTTGAGAGCAAATACTTTATGAAGATCATCAATCACCTTTAAAAGTTTCAGAATTAGAAGATCCTGTGATAATGATATCATCCACATATGTAAGTATGATGTTGTGTGAATTTCCTTGTTGTCTGTAAAAGAGTGAATTGACAGCCCTTGACATCTTGAAGCCAAAAGATTGTAAAACTCGGCTGAGCTTTATGTTCCAAGCCCTTGAAGCTTGCTTCAAGCCATACAGTGATTTTTGCAATTTACAAACCATTAGTCTGCCATTTTTATCATATTTCTCAAAACCTGGAACCTGTTTCATATATATCTCAGCGTCAAGGTCCCCATTCAAGAAGGCATTATCTATGTCAAGTTGTCTAATTACCCAAGAATTTGTGAGAGCAATAGAAAGAACTGTTCTAACTGTAGCAAGTCTGACCACAGGACTGAAAGTCTCTGTGTAATCCAAACCTGGTAACTGAGTGAATCATCTTGCCACAAGTCTCGCCTTATGTCTTGCTATTGATCCACCTGAGTTCTTCTTCAATTTGAACACCCACTTACAGTCCACCACCTTCTTTCCTTCTGGCAAAGTTGTGAGGATCCAAGTTCCATTTTTTACTAAGGCATCATACTCGGATTTCATGGCTCTCTTCCATTCATCAAATTGAAGAGCACCTGTATGATTCCTTGGTTCAACAGGTGTTTGCAAGACTGAAGCATATGTCTTTGGTTTGAAAATCCCGGCCTTAGATCTGGTGACCATATGGTGCCTTCCTATAGAAATCTCAACAAATTTCATTAGTTCTATTTTCATCAGGTAAGCAAGAACTCTCAATAGGTAATTCTACAGTTAAGTTACCATTATGATTCTCAGTATCAAGGGAAGGCCGTGTGGATGGACTGGTAGAATCAGTAAAAGTTGTTGAAGAGGAGTGATTATCAAGTGAGGTAAACTCTATGGGCTCTGTGGGCAAGACTTGTATTTGATGTTCATTAGTAAGCTGTATAAGAGGAGATGAAGCATGAGTTTGTACTATTGTTTCATAATCAGGTTATTTTGTTTGAAAAGGAAATTTGGTTTCATGAAAAACTACATGTCTAGACACAATGATTTTCTTGTTGGGCAACAACACTTTGTATCCTTTAAAATTGTTGTTGTAACCAATAAAAGTGCCAGGTTGACTCTTGTATTCTAATTTGTGTTTGTTGTAAGATCTTAGATATGGGTAACATAAACAACCAAACACCTTCAGAAATTATAGTCCGTATTTTTCTTGTTAACATTTCAAAAGGGGATTTGTAGTTAAGGATTTTTGAAGGCATTCTCGTAATGAGAAAGACAATCGATGTGAAAGCATCATCCTAATGCTTTTGTGGGATTTGAGAGTGAGCAAGAAGCAATGTTGTAAAAAGCATCAGCGCTCGCTAGCGCAGACTAGGGCCTAGCGCTGGCGAGCCTAGGCGGGGTTAGACGGGACCCAGGCGGACTAGGGGCCTAATCGAAAAAAAAAAAAAAAATCGTAGGCGGACAAGGGGGCCTAGCGCTGGCGGGGATTTCTAATCAGAGGCAAGAAGAGATAGGCATGTTTCGTAATATGCCTATGCTTTCTTTCCACAAGGCCATTTTGCTCGGGAGTATAGGGACACGATATTTGATGGACAATCCCATTTTCAGCAAATAATTTTGATAAGATTTTAAATTCTTTACCACCATCACTTTGTATTATTTTGACCCTTTTGTTATATTGGTTTTCAACAAGCCTTTTGAAATGGATGAAAACTTCACATACATCAGATTTTTGTTTGATCAAATATAACCAAGTGAATCTTGTCTTATGGTCAACAAAACTCACATAGTAAGAATATCCATTCACTGATTTAATAAGAGATGGCCCCCATAAATCAGTGTGGATAAGTTCAAGAATGTCATAAGCTTCTGATCGTGTGTGAGTGAAAGGAAGTTTGTGACTCTTACTCATTTGAAAAGAAGAACAAGGAAACTGATTGGTATTTTCATTGATGTCAAAAGATAAATTACAGCTCTTAAGAACTCTTTTTACAATATCATGAGACATGTGACCTAATCTATCATGCCAAAGGTGCACATTCTCTTTATTCTTGAGCTGTAGAGAGTTGATAGATGGATGGATGGAATGAGTTGTGTGGTTGGATGAACGAGTTGGGCTGTGAGACTGGTTTCCTTTTGATAGACTGAAGCTATATAGACCATTCTTGACATTACCCTTGAGTAAAACCATCCCTGTGAGTTGATCCTTCACAAGACAAAAGTATGGATGAAATTCAAAATAAACACGATTGTCTTTAGCAAACGTGAAACACTCAACAAATTTCTAGTAATTGTGGGAACATGGAGAAGGTTTTTCAAAGTGAAAATATACTGAGAATCACAATATGGTGACTTAACTAAAGAAGAACCAACATGAGAGATATGCAAACCTGATCCATTTCCCATTTGCACTTGGTCAGTCCCTTGATATTCTGAAGCCAGATTTAAGTTGCTAAAATCATAGGTAACATGGTTGGTTGCACCCGAGTCAGGGAACCAACATGTTTCTTGAGTGTTTTCCATTCCATTTGTGTTGGCTATATTAGCTGTAGGTCCATGGTGCTGGTTGTTACTGGTATTTCCTTGAGAGTTATTATTTGGAGTGAAATTCAGATTGGTTCTTTGATAACATTTATCAGCAGTGTGACCTTGAATGTAGCATATTTGACATCTTGGTCTCCAACTCGATTGTTTTTACGCCGCCTCTTCCTCCTCGTAAGAGCCATCCCCGTATAAATTTCTACCACCTCTGTTATTATAATGATTGTTTCTTCCTCTATATCCTTAATGTCCTCCTCTTCTAACATCTCGCAGTGTGGCAAATTTATAGTAGGGATGGAACCATCATTGTTGAACCGAGACCGATACTTTCAAGTCCTTCTAATCTGCTTTCAAAACTTAGGAGCAAGGCATGGACTTCTCTTAATGAGGGGGCTTAATTTTGGAACTAGCAAAGAACTAACACAGATTATAATCACTATTTAAACCAGTTAAAATGTGTGAAATTTGTTCTTAATCATCTATTTTTCTACCATTCGCCAAGTTATCACAAATGATTTTAACCTTGTTTAAATATTCCCTCATGGGCATAGTACCATTTCTAAGAGTTTGTAAATGCAATTTGTGTTGCATTATCTTAGCAAAGGGTCGATTTGAAAACTCATCTCAAGAGCATCCCGGATTTCTTTGGATGTGCTTAATCCAACCGTGGTCACCAATACATTTTCAGAAAGAGAAGATAAAAGCCAAGAAGCTATAAGCTGATCTTGTCTATTCCATGAGATAAACTCAGGATTGATAGTTTTGGCATTAGATTTGCCAATAATATATTGTTCGGAGCTGAAGAAGCTCCAGTAATGTAGGGCTCAAGCCCATAGCCATTGATGGCAGCCACTATTTGTTGCCTCCAAGTCAAATAGTTGCTATCATTGAGCTTGATAGTAACTAGTTGGCTTTGGGAAATATCATTAGATTTTTCTCGTGTTACTTCCTGTTGCAGCCATGGTGAAAGAAAGAAAAGAAATAAACGAAATACAAAAGAGAAAGAAAAGAGGTATAGGCCCTAGGTATCACCCTGGGGCTCTGATACCATGTAAAACTTTGAGCACTTTCATTAAAGGACAAATGAGCTAAAAAAGAAAAAGTGATATGCAGAGAATATACTAACTATCAAACAAAATCCAATGATTAATTAATTTGTAAGAGGATAGAAGGAATCTTGATAGGCACAAAATTATGCTCTACTCATGGGCTCATGATTATCAAACCATATCGGATAAATCATATCATCTAACAATCTTCCATGATACTTTCGACACACAACTCACTACTATAACTCTGACTCAATATACTTGGCCCTTAACATGATTATTTTTCCTCAAATGACTCAAACAACGAAAAATAAACCTAATCTAAGATAGACAAATACAAGAAATTGAACAAATCGAATATAAAGTTTTCAAGAACTCAATTTAACTTGTACTTGGTGTTGCCCGAATCCTTCAAAAGGATACACATCACACTCATAGAAAAACAGATACCCCTACGCGAGGAGACTAAATCACATCCCTCAAAAGGGGGACCAAACACTCCCCAAGGGAGACCAACAATTGAAATACACGAAAACACACCAAACACGAGCAATCGTCATACACTACATGACGCAGACATCATTGGCCGCCTGGGCTTCGCCCGACGACGACAACAACAACAAAAAAAACAGAAAAAAAAAAAACAACAAAACAACCTAAGAACCAAACTAACTAGAAAAAGGAAAGAAACAAAACAAGAAGAAAGTAAGTCAACCTCTCCCTCTCCATGATCATCGCCTCAGCCTATCCCCACCACCAGTCGCAAACCCCCACCACACACGGCAAGATCATCATCACAGTCACACTGCCCACCCCTTCATAAAGCTAAAACATCATAGATCCGCCACCAACCACTCGAAATCAAATTCTCAAAAGCGAAAAAATCGAGAAAAATCGAAGCATCTCCGCCTTAAAATGTATGGGGATTGGGAAATGTGGATGTCAAGATCTCGAACAACAAAAACCACGAGGACGTGGGATCGGCGGCAGCTTGTCGTCGGCCAAGACCGGGTACTAGGGAAGGGGGGCAAAGCGTGTGTGGAGGGGAGATAGAGAGAGAATTAGGAAACGGTAAAAAAAAGCTATCTACCTGGCATTAAATTGAAGATAATTAGTTGTACAATATCAAAGATGCATTGTGGCAAACCACCAAGAAGGCATCTAGTTTTTCACTCCCAAGTATACAAGTTATCATTTCTTAATCACTTTGCCAACCAAAATCTAAAAGTTGGGAGTGTTGTGCTTATGAATTTGGAAAGTTATTTGTAAAATTTTGGTAAGAGATAATGACAAAAAGTACCCATGAGGTCAAACCTAGTTACAAAAATCCCTTAACTTTTAAAATTACAAAAAGTACCTATGAGGTTTGATTCGGTGTTAAAATTAAGGGGTAAACCGCAATATTTTTATAAATATGAAAGGGGGTTTGAAATATTTTTTTGCTTATGAAGGGTTTGAATATTAGATAAAATAAAATCTCGAGAGTATTTTTGTAATTTTGAAAGTTAGCCGGCTTTTCTTGTAATTAGGTCAAACCTCAAGAGTATTTTTGTACTTAACCCTTTTTGTAAATAAAAAGTTATTTGTGTTTCACATTCTTATCCTCAAAGTTTTTTTTTTATCATAATCTAAAATTGTCCTTTCTCTTCCTAAATAGACAAATTATTCACACATGGGTGCTTTTATGTTTCTATCCAAAAGTTAATTTTGAAAGTGTATATTTATATTTTTTTCCCTAAACAATTCAACTTTGTTATTTCCCGAAATTTTTCGATTCTATTTGTAAATACTATCAACTTTTGATTCTCAATTACTTTGGCTTCTACTATAATAAATCGCTTCTTCAAGAGACATAAGTGTTTGCAAATAGGGGTGTGCACGGATTCGGTTAACTAACGGCCGAGACCAAACCGTAACCGAAAATTTGGTTCAAACCAAAACCGAACCAAAAATTTCGGTTCTATTTTCGGTTTTTTTCTTTTCAAAATTCGGTTTTTGGTTCGGTTTTGGTTTTATAGTTCGGTTCGCGAACCGAACCGAAAAACCGAACTTATTTATTATTATTTTTTTATCTATACCTATTATAAAAGTGTGAATATGTTTTAAGGTTTCTTGAAAATTTTGATTTGCCAAAAATGTCCTCATGGTAAAGTTAGCTTTAAGGGTAATTAAGTAATTTTTCATATTGATTTTGATTTATTTGTTTAATAATATTTATTTAATTTTTATCGACAACTGTATATTTATAATTTTTTTACTTTTATAAGGGTTGGCATATATATCTCTATTATAAAACTAAATAAATAAACAATGAAAGAAAAATGATTTTACAGCAAAAAATACAATAATAATATAAAACAGTTAACTACTAGGAATTTTGAGGCTAAATTCAAAATTGAGAACTAATTTTTCTTTAACATTTATCTGTGCACTTATTTTTTTTTATGGATGCACCATTTGAACTTTCAAATCCTATAATTTAGATTCTTTTATCAATTTTAATAATATATCATTGTATATTCATTTAGTTAAATACGCCCGATAAATATGATAATAAAAACATGAAATTAACTATAAAAGATACTTAAAATGATAAATAAATGCAATTATAAATTATATTTTAATATGGAGGTATAGAGAGCGAGAAAAATTTATTTTTAAAATTTTATTTTATTTTTCTTGGCATAATAAATTTTTAATTAATAGGATTAATAGTCTAACAAGTTTTGATAAAAAAGAAAATAAGTTATTTTATTGTAGCAAAATAATTTATTTTTAAATTGTAAATAAGAAGTCAATATGACTTTTAATAATCTTATTCTATTTTACATATCGGGGATTTTAAATTAGATTGAACTTATTGTTCCTATTTAGTCTTTCTATTTTATGGTAGTTTTTTATTACTTATATAGAGGTGTCTTGGTTGAAAACAACTCGCATCAATAAATAGACTTTGATTTAAGAGAATAAAAACTAATATAATAAATTTAATTAGATTTAAATAAAATACAGTTAAAATGGTATATATGTATATATATATACTATTGTAAGAATGATGAGAAGAAATATTGAAGAAAAATCACTTACATATGTACATTTTAACATGTATGACAATACTTATCTTTGCTTAAAACTTACATACACCTTAATAAATTATATAATTTTAGGTAAAAATGTATGTATTATATTATTTAGGTAGTGAAATAATCTAACTTAACAAAAAAAAAATTAATATAATATGGAAATAAGAATCAAAACCTGGAAATTTAAAGAAATATATATACATATATATGCTAAGAAAAACTAAAAAATAATAATCTGATATTTATATCATAAGTACATATTTTATAACCTACATTTTGATATGCTAATCTTTTACTTAAAAATATTGTATTAAGTTATGCACAATAAGTATAAAACTTACTTGATATTTGACTTTAAGGCCGCGACCACAACATTTCATTTGAGTGAAAAATTTATAAAAAGTTTATTTATGGATCAAAGTAATATATTCCTTCTTATTTCAAAACTAAAAATGATTTTGAAAATAAATTGTTCATTATAATTTAAATATTAATTTCATTAACAAAAGTAATTGATTTTAGTCACCTTTAAATCTTCATCTTTTTGAAGATATAAGCACTATACTTTAATTTTCATATATAAAAAAATAATTATGATTTTGATCTCACATATTGTAGTGTACATATATATGTAGTATTAAAGTAATAATTTAAATTTTGGTCGACGTTATTTTCATAGTTATGCATTTTAAAACATGTCCCTCTCTTTAACAATTTAATTTTAAAATGTATATTTTCCAAGTGCAACCAGATTTTATCATAAATGTTAAATTAGCAAAGATCTAAATAGTATTTTTCATGTTTTTCTTTTAAATTTTACTATGACGGACATACCATTTTTTAATCCTCTTTATTTTTAACCTTTTTTCTTATTTTTTTCATATTATATTTTATTTTATTAAATAAAATTCTATCTATGAATAACAATATACATACGTATAATTAATAAATAAAAAAATTGTGATTGAATATCAAGAGACAAAAAGAACAATAATTTGAATAAGATTTGAAAAGTTATATTTATTCCCTTCTTTAGAGTTCAAAAGTAAAATTCTAAACATTCACGTATAAAATTCTATATATGGATAATAATAATCCTTTAATAAAAGGCTCAAATGTATGTATTGACATTCTTCAACATCAAATTCATCATCTGTAAAACTAATTTAATATTAGGTCGAGGACTTAAATTTATGAAGATATTTATTTTTAACAGCTTTAAGCATTCAAATACATGCATTATACTTTTGTGAATTGTGTTGTAAATTTTATGCTACATTGAAAGATGCTCATCGACAAAGATAAAATGAATAAAATGGATTTTATTATGCTTAAGACAATAAAAGGACAACCTATCAATTTATATATGATGTTTTTTTCCGATTTTACAACAACAAAAAAACATAATAAATCGAGACCTATATTTTGCTCGAAAATGTTACATGCATAGAACATGACAACTAAAAAGTGAGAGGTTTTTGTTATGCCATTTTTATAAAAATGTTATAGCTTAACCTATGTTTTACGGTTATTTGACACACTTCTGATTATTATATTATATTCTATAATTTTGTTGTAAAACTCGAATAATGGATTATACTTTGATATGCTCAATTGGATGGATTTTTATGAAAGAAAATAACATAAAAGACGTAATTGAGGTTCTTCATATAATTTATTTCAATGTACTAATTAATAATTTTTATCTTGCTTTTTAAATTCGTCATTACTATATTACATAACTAATTTTTGATACAAAAACTAACTAGAATAACAATTAGTCACAATATCACACTCAATAATAAAAATTATGTGGAAAAAATAAATTTATGATGTCATGCATGCTCTTAATGATAATCGAATAAAGCAAAAATATTGTTAGAAACTCAATAATTTTGATTTCTATGATGTAGTTCTGCGTTTATTTGATATATAAATGTGATTATTCATTCAAATCGAATCAATTTATTGATCGTTTTCAATTACAATTGATTAGTCTATTTTATCTTCATTTCTCGTTATATAAATAATTAATTTAATCATGGAGAACATGAGAAAAATTGGATAATAGTAAGGTGGTAAATACTTCCATCCCAAATAGAGATGTGGGATTTGATTCCCATCTTCCCTTCCCTCCCAATATATATACTTAAATATAAAAATGGGAGAACATAAATCAAAATATATACGGGAGCTAAGCTTCTAAACATAAAATAGAATTTTACTTTCTCATTGTTCATAATAAAAGAGGCACATGTGATGAATGAGAAACCAATCTTGTAGTCAAACCGATTTAAAAGATAACACACATTAGAAAATGGAATAAAAGAGAAATACGTCCATACGTCAACCAATCATGCCTGGGCTAAAAGTGTATCAAAAAGAAATTGCAAAAAATCTCAAAGCTAAGTATGAAGAAGAAGTAGACACTCAAAAATAAAAAGATGCATTAATTTAAAACTCATCTTGAATATATATTTTTAAATTTTTATATAGATTACTTATCAGTTTTTAATATCCATTGTACTTTGTTGAGCGATAATATCATTTAAGTATCATGTTTTTAGTCCAAATGTCTTAACCATATTTCACTAACAAATAAGTTTAAATTTAGTTTTTGCAAACTTTCTTTTCAGTTCAAAATACATGAATGATATTTATTATAAATACAAAAATATAATAAAAATTGATTCCAATTTATAGATCTAATTTGAGTTAAATTAATAAAATTATTTGGTTCACGTGCAATGCACGTTCACCTTACTAGTTCCTAAAAGTTTTGCAAACACACACACTAAAGGTAAAAAGGAAACGACAGAGACCCAACATCTTTTACTCATCGTCTTGAATTGTCCACACCTCTGCATCGCGTCACCAATCCACTGCCGCCATGGGTCTCTGCTCCGCATTGCATGCATGATGAAGATTTTTTTGATGTTTAATTCAAAGCTTTAAAGTTTAAACTATCAGATTTCTTTGAAGTCTTTGAATTTTGAAGGCCCAATGTCCAGTGTTTTCCCTTTTTCCTGTTTTTGTTGCAGTACATCGTATGTTTGCTAGAGTTTGTTTTTTTTTCCCCCAATTTTTGCTGAAATTCGGTTTGACCGAAAAACCGAAAGAAAAACCGAAGTAATTTCGGTTTCAAACCGAACCGAACTGTATAATACGGTTCGGTTTTCGGTTTTCAATTTTAACAAACCGAAGTTTCGGTTAACCGAAATTTCGGTTCAGTTCGGTTCGGTTCGATTTGACCGAATGAACACCCCTATTTGCAAACACTTCCATACTTTCAGAGTCTATATACAATGACAAGAAATTGTCATATAGTTACAGGACAACAACTGCACAATTCAACACAAACATCATTTTCCAAAACCAAATTGCCTTCCAAGATTTGCTACTTCATACCCTTATCAAGCCTTACCAAGGCTTAACAGAGCATCAAAGAGAAAAGGTAATGCTGAAAACACATCAAAAGCAAAACAATTCTAAATCCCTCAATTTCTTCTAAACAAGCAAAATAGCAGCCATCTCTAAAACCATAGGCTTCCATAATATAGGATGATGATTCACTAACTAGTTGCAGGTAAATATATAGTGCACTAGATTGTGAATTTCTCAGTTCTTTTTTGCTTTTGAGTATCAGAAAAACTTGAGATGTGGATCAAGGTCATCGCTGCAAAAGCTCGAGGGTACGCCTGCAAGCTCTATTCGGCCCGTCCATTCTTCTCCTGGTTTCAGAGTGATATTCTTTTCTATTGCTGCTGCATCTACACAAAGCATCTGTTTGTATTCTTCGTCCCCAAAATCCGCCATTGCTTTGGATTTTTTCTCCCATGGGTTCCACACAACTACAAGAAAAAAGATAATTATGATTTGGAGAAAACAATCGGATATTGGCATTCAAGGAAAAGATAATGGCAGTGCAAGAAATCTTTCTTGGCAGGTGGCACTAAAATGAAGCCTAAATGTAAATTCAATAGAAGACTTAAAGTGGTACCGTCAAGAGAGGGCTATTTGTTAAGCAAATACAAATCTTAAAGTGGTGTTCGTAATACTTTAAGGGGGCATTTGTAATTTTGAAAGATAACTGGATTTATTTTTGTAATTAGGCTAAACCTCGGAGGTAGTTCTTACAATTTACCCAAAATTTTAATATGCAAGTCTAGGACACTTGAATTATGATTCCCCATACGCTACCCTAAAGACGTCCATGATAAACACATTTGTACTTTCCCCTAGTTGAAAACCAAGCACAAGGGCAGGAATAATTCATCTTAAAAGGAGGCTGCATAAAATTACCAATATCTGGTAGCCCTTCTTTTCTCATTACATATGTTCTCTTCCTTTCATGATCCAGAATGGCAACGCACTGAGGTGAACTTAGATAAACACGATCTACCTGAATACAAGGAAAGCGATCTTGTCACTGCAAAGTAAAGTGAAAAAAAAAATCCAACATGAACTTTGATCTTTTTTACACTTTGCAACCTAAACAATTTTTTTTTGCAACTACCAACCCAAATTGTGTAAGTTTTTCACTTTGCAACCTCCGCCAGCCGGAGTTAGAATATTCCAGGAATATTCGCCCATGTGACTCGGAATATTCCTACTCCGGCGGGAGGCTGGCGAAGGTTGCAAAGTGTAAAAATTGCACAGTTTAGGTTGTAAGTTGTTAGTTGAAAAAAAAAAATAGGTTGCAAAGTATAAAAATGGCCAAAATTCAGATTGCAAACAATTGTTTTCCCAAAGTAAAAGGCAGGACCACAAATATAACTCAATATAAATACAGAAAATGGCTCGACAAATTTCTATGTAATGATTAAAAGAGTACAAGTGAATGTCATTTGACAGTCATCAAAAGGATAATGATCTTTTTTTTTTTTTTTTTTTTTTTGAGTAACAAAAGGATAATGATCTAGATAACTATGGGAAGAAACATGACGATAACACATTTTGCTGCTTGCCTTCTGAATCTAAAACTGGTAATATCTTGTCAATACAAAACACTTTAGTTTACTCTAAATGGAGAATAAAAACAAATTTCCCGGAAGCAAAAAGTGTTTCTATACATGAAGATATACCTCTGATTCAAATGTTATGGCATCACCTTGCTCTGTAAAACGTTCCCTTTGGCAGAGATTGTCTAGGTAGTCCAGAGTTTCTAATCCTTCAATCCTCACTTCACTATTAACAAGTGTAACGAACATGCGAAACAGAATAAAGGGTAATTAAAATAAACTTCAATGTCATCCACAATTTATTGTTTACTACCTAAAATCTATATAAAGATGAGAAATCTCAAATTGGCAATTTACCTTATGTCAGAAACAGAAAAATGTGTATGATAAGCAAATGAGAAACTGAAAGGTTTCCCATTTATGTTCATGATGCGTGATATCAATATCAAGTTTCCTTCTGATGCCAGAGAGACTCAAGACGAAATTCAAAACTGACATAGGAAACAAAAAAGAAAAGAAAAAAGAAGAGAATGTTCATTTAGAAACAAATGAATAATCACACTACCACTACCAAGAGAGTAACAAAACAAATATGAATGCACATATCGGGAAAAAACATTGTTCCACTTCTGTCTTGTACGATTAACATTTCAGTTTTATATAGCAAACAATCTTTCACTTCTAAAAATAAAGCCACAAAAACATATAAGCAATTACCCATGAGGCCAACACTTCAGATCCTCTTCGGCTGGTTTAAGTAGTAAGTCAACGAAGGATTTACCAAGAGAATCGTTTGGACGCAATGGAGGAGGATCATTCTCGATTGTCCAAATTTTGTTTCTTGCAAATCCATTCTGCTCAAGTGAACCACAATTTCCAAACTGAAGCATTGGCAGGATAAACATCAATGCAATTAACAAAACCTTTAGATAACAGAGAAATATATAAATAATTAATGGAGTACCTGGGGAAAGCAAATAGAAATTCCTCCTCGCATTGCTTTTGGAGACTTAAAGATGGCCTAGAAAGTTTTTAAAAGCCAATATTTCAACATTTCATTACCAAACAAAAAATAATAAAGAAAAGAATAGACGGCTAAAGACAAAGTATATTTTCAGTGAAATGAACAATGAAGCTCTGCAGGATATTGAAGAAAAGTGGTTTGCATAGCTGCAAGATGAAATAGGAGTTAACCAGGTAAAACAATATCTACCCTTACTGTATTATATGCCTGCAACCACAGCATTTAGCCAATTAAGCAGTATTACTGCAGATTGTGTGACAACAGTTTGATTAAATGTTCCACAATAGTGTTACTTCCTATGATCGAATAATCACTAAAGTAATCACATCACCAAATATTGAAGTTCCTCAAATTAATTATTTAGGACTATAAATAGCCCAGAAGTCCCCAAAATGAAGTTCAAGAATACTCTCAGAAAAATAAGGTTGCCTCTATACTTTAATGTCCCCTTCTAAAAATAATGGTGATAACTAGTCCTACATATCAATGCACGACATCAGACAATTAACATAAGCTGGTGTTATTTAGTTTCCCAAAAGATATACACAGTTATTGCTTGACCTTAAAAAACTTATAAGCATGATTTAATGTCAGTAGCACTAATATCATTCGACATGATATAATTTTTTGAATATATAACATATTCTCTTAGAAGTTACTATCCATTTCACCTTCTCTTTTAACAACGATGTCATTAAAGTTAATAGATTCTATATTATCTTTTGTTCTTGTAAACATTCCAAATTACCTTCTACCCACTTGAATCTCAATCTCGTAACGCTCAAAACCTCAATAAATATACATACGAAAAGAAAGAAAAAAGGAACCTGAAAAGAGTTGTTAGAAATTAGGATTAAAACCACACCTTACTACTGGTGAACAGAAGCTCTTCGCCTCTTTCATTCCTCCATGAGATAACTTGTCCTCCATGCAGACTGACCTAAAATTTTCACAAATTCACAACAACAACTTTTAGAAAACTTTTCCTCAAACTAAACAGATCTAATCAGACAAAAATTGGCAATTTCTTATATTCAATGAAAACAGTAAATCAAATATAACATTAGAATTTCTCTATATGCACGAATGCCGCATTAAGAAGAATCAATAGTTGATCTTACTCGTGCTGACGCTCCTTGAGGGTTCCGAAGTACAACTTGCTCGATCCCATTCCAGTCCTTTGTCAATTCGAGCGAAGCTCTATGATCCCAAACTGCTGCAGGATGCCCCATTCTTCAAAGCACAAAATCGTAAAAAAAATCGTTTGTTCCTCTCAAGTCGCGAAAATAAAACCGAAGTCCTAATAATCTCCTTGAATGTGAGTGTATTCCGTCAACGAAAATTGAAGTGAACAAGTGTCACTATGACAGCTAATTATCGAACGATTTCCAACACTTTTCTTGTGAAAAAATTGCCAGCCAGAGAAGCAAATTTATAACCAACTTTTTAATATTTCCAATGTTGCCCTCATCATACACCCTCAGATTCAGGAAATTTGCTTGACTTAAAGCTTCTTGAAATACGTTACAGATAAACCGGCACCCCTTTATTTCCAGTTTACCACACAAATATTACCAACAATATGATTAACATTTCACATTATCCCACAGAACTTCTCCTCCAACAAGAATTCTAAGGCAATCCCACGCAAAACCTCTTTCGACCAAATTCTGAGGCAAATCCATGAAATGCATCAAACTTACAAATTACATAAATTCAAAAAATAAAAATGACGAATAAATACCACCCCACCTCAGGCTCAGAAAATATTACAAAATATCAACAAAACTTTTGAAAAGGAAAAAATGAAAATCCCAATTCCCACAACACCGATTAAGAGGAATAAGAAGAAAATCTCAGCAGAGCCAAAAATTCCCTGCAGCTTTTCAAATTTCAATTTAAAACCCAACTTGAGTACAACGACAAATGGAGTAACTTAGCAATAAAGTGGCAAACTTTCACATGAAGCATTCAGATTCAATAAAGCCCATTTTAAGAAAACAAATAGACCACCAACACTTCAATGAAAGAACGATAAAAATTGTGAAATTTATTGTAGACAGGAATAAATCTTTCGCTAAAAAATTTATCCCGTTTTCGAATTGATAGTGGACTAGAATATTAATATCACAATCAACAATTAATTGAAGAATAAATTGTGTGGATGAATAATTATCAATTATTTATTATCCACAACAACTGAAGATAAATATTTTGAGAAAAGAAACGAGGAAGAAAAACCAAAGAACAGTTTCAATGTTTTCTCCCAAAAGAAAATACACGGCCAGACTCTCTCCTTTTTTAAAAAAAAAAGATCTGTGGTTTGTTAATTCAAAAAAAAAAATCTTATGATTTGTTTTTCTTATTAACCAAGTTGTAAGTGTAACTTCCCACTACTATCATAATGGGAGGAACCACTATTTAATGCCTTAAAGGCATAGAAACTGCCGCGCATGCAATGTGCCAATGTGGCATTTTTCATTTCATTTTTTTTTCAAGTATATATATATATATATATCAAATATATATATATATAAATCATATTTATTTATTTATCTCTAATAATTTAGTGGGCTTCTACCATTAGGCCTACTAGATTATATATGAGCTTGGATTTCAAAGTCCAACTTAATTAATTAATTCAACTAATTAATTAATTCTCAAAGCCCAAATTAATCAATCCAATTGACTAATTAATATATTCTATTCCTTTTGTTGGGCCTTCTAATCAAATTAGATTTAATTAGATAATCAAATTATTTAATTAAATATTTAATTCAACTATTGAATTAAATTAAAACCCTAATTAATTAATCTATATTAATTAATTGCATTCAACTATTGAATTTATCAATTTTGAAATGTCAACAATCAAAATTATGTGTGACCCTTTTTAGGTTCACAACTAATACTAGTTGCGGGATTACAACTTTTGTAACTTTCAAATAAAATAATTTATTCTACTAATTAATCATATTAATTAATATACTTGAAATTAACTCTTTAATTTCAAGAACCTACAAATCATGGTAACATCTAGCAAAGTAGCATGATTACTAGTATTAGGTGAAATAATGCGAGTAAACCTATTTCAATTACAATTGCATACATGTACAATCCTTTCGACAACTAATTTCCCGATTAAATCTTGGGTATGGATTTATCGAAACCCAATTGATTTAATAATCGTGATTCCATTTCAAGTTCTAGTGATTCTTTTATGAATCAAATTCATCGTGCCTTGCCAGGTCTTTGAATCACAAACTATGAAAACACAGGAGATTCCCTTGTCAAAAGACAAGTGTCGAATTCTATGTTGGCCGACATGCCTCCATGTACATCGGTCAAGATACCCAAAGTACCCATTTTGTGATCGTCAAGCAATCAAAAGATAAATCAAAGTATTGCGGGATAGACACGCGCCATCTTTGTCGTGCCTCAAGTACGAGGATTAATCATGTACTTATTGCAATATGAAAATTCTTATTCGACAAACAAAGTTTCCATATAAGAATTTCCATTGGGTCATGTTCGATGAACTTGTTCGCCAACAAGCACTCGCGATATGCATTTGCGTCTCAACGCTAATGTTAATGGAATGTAACATTCTCGTCTCACGAGCATGCATTATATACACAAGTCTTACGGGGTTATTGATGTCCTATCTTGAAAAACCCGTTGACTTGGAACTAGTTTAAGATCAAAGCCCTGGGGCATGTTCCATGATCGCCATCAAATGCGCAACCATACCCCATAGCTTAAAATGATCTAAGGACTTTATCTATGAGCAATTAAATAATAAATGCAAAACATAAGATAAAGAAAAACGCCTTTTATATTAATATAATTCCCAATAAAATTGTTTTTACAAGTAGGATAAATCCACTTCTAACTGGAGTGCGGGGCACCCTACTCTAACAATCTCCCACTTGCCCTAGCTCCAATTGCCCATGTATTTTAGGCCCATCTTCTCGAGATGTCCATCAAATACCTTCTCGTATAAGGGCTTAGTCAGTAGTGCGCTACATTTTTACTCATGACTCGATCCACAACGACGTCGCCCCTACCAATGATCTCTCGATCGTGGTATCACCTCATTATATGCTTGGATCTTTGATGAGATCTTGCTCTTTTTTGCTTATAGCCCCGTTGTTATCACAATAAATCATTATTGGATCAACTACGGATGGAACAACACCCAACCTTGGATGAAGTTTTGTATCCAAACAACTTCTTTTCTTTTTGCATCGATGCGGCTATATATTGAGCATCGATGTGTGAGTCTCGGTCGTTTCTTGTTTAGAACTCTTCCAACTAACCGCTCCTCCATTCAAGGTGAATATATATCCGGACATCGACTTTGAGTCGCCTATATCGAAAAACTAGAGTCGGTGAATCCCTCTAGTTTCAATTCTCCATTTCCATATATTAAAAAGATATCCTTAGTCCTTCTCAAGTATTTAAGGATCATCTTAACGGCCTTCCAGTGATCATCCCCTGGATTAGATTGATATCTGCTCGTGACACTCAGAGCATGTGCGACATCAGGCCTAGTACATAACATTGCATACATTATGCTCCCAATAGCGGATGCATAAGGTATGCGAGACATTCTTTCTCTTTCTTCAAAGTGTCTTTGGAGACATAGCCTTAGAAAGTGAAACGCCACGACTCATTGCGGTATCCTCGCTTGGATTCCTCCATGCTAAACCTTTTTAGCACTTTGTCTATGTACATTGACTGGGATAGTCCGATCATCCTTCGAGATCTATCTCTATAGATCTTTATCCCTAGGATAAAGGATGCTTCTCCCAAGTCCTTCATGGAGAATCTGTTTGAGACAACCAAGTCCTTGTTGATTGCAACATGCCTACATCATTCCCAATGAGTAGAATGTCATCAACATAGAGCACAACAAATGCAACTGCACTCCCACTAACCTTCTTGTAGACACATGGTTCATCCGGGTTCTTATGAAAATCAAACGTTTTGATCGTTTCATCAAATCGGATGTTCCAACTCCTTGAAGCTTTGTTCGAGTCCATAAATGGATCTCTGGAGTTTGCAAACCTTTTGGTCGCTCCCACTGGATATGAAGCCCTCTGGCTGCTTCATGTAGATTTCTTCCTTAATGTTTCCATTAAGAAAAGCAGTCTTCACATCCATTTGCCATATCTCATAATCATAATATGCTGATATGGCTAATAGCATCCGAATGGATTTAAGCATCACTACTGGTGAAAAAGTTTCCTCATAGTCAATTCCTTGCTTCAGTATAACCTTTTGCAACCAAACGTGCTTTGTAGGTCGCTACCTCTCCATCTACTCCAAGCTTCCGCTTGAGACCCATTTGCGACCAATGGGAACAATTCCATGTGGTGGGTCCACCAAGGTCCATACCTTGTTGGAGTACATGGAATCCATTTCGGATTGCATTGCTTCTTGCCATTTCTTTGAGTCAATGCGACATTGCTTCTCCATAGCTTCTTGGATCATTATCCAAAAGGAGACCCTCTTCTTTGTTTTCTAACAAAAGGTTCACCTCTCGGGCGCCCTTGAAACCCTTATGGATTTTCAAGAGGTTGTGCTTGGATGGTCCAAACAATTTGGCGTGTTATCTGCGGCAACATCCGGGAAATTCTGTGGTTCTTGAATTTCTTCAAGTTCTACTACTCCACCATTCCTTTCGAAAAAAATTCATCTTCAAGGAAAGTAGCATTCCTCGAAACAAACACCTTTTGTTACAAGGATCGTAGAAATAATACCCTATAGACGTCTTGGATATCCCACGAATTTACATAAGATAGATCTCATATCTAACTTATCTCCCATTTGTTTGTTTCACATAAGCGAAAGACACCCCATACTTTGAGGTACTTGTAGGAGGGTGTCTTGCCACACCACATCTCGTATGGTGTATTGGGTACGGCTTTAGATGGCACCCTATTCAATAGGTATGCCGCCGTCTCTAAGGCATAGCCCCGGAATAAAGAGGTAATGTAGAACTCATCATAGATCGAACCATGTCTAACAATGTTCGATTCCTACGCTCCGAAACTCCGTTGAGTTGTGGAGTACCAGGAGGAGTCCACTGTGAGAGAATCCCATTCTCTTTTAAATAATCAAGAAACTCATTGTTCAAGTATTCGCCTCCTCGATCTGATCGAAGAGTCTTAATACTACGACCAGTTTGTTTCTCCACCTCATATCTAAACTCTTTGAACTTTTCAAAAGCTTCAGATTTGAGCCTCATAAGGTATACATAACCATACCTAGAATAATCATCGGTAAAAGTTATGAAGTAGTGATAGTTCCCTCGTGCACTAACACTTAGTGGTCCACAAACATCCGTATGGATCAAATCCAACAGATTTTTGGCTCGCTCCACTTGTCCAACAAATGGTGATTTAGTCATTTTTCCTTTAAGACATGATTCACATGTTGGCAATTTTTGCTCTCCCTAAGGTCGAGTTTTTCCGCCAACTTGTGTATCATCTTTTTCGTAAATATGACCTAATCTAGCATGCCAAAGAGTGAAAGAACTATGATTATCTAATTTTCTTTTATTTTGTTGAATTGTGAGAATGGGTTTATGGGGAGTAATAGTGTACAAACAATTAAGCCAAATAACCGGAATATATAAATGCGAGAATCTTTGAAAATGGAACAACTTCCATTCTCAATGACAAATTTAAAACCTTCTCTATCCAAAACAGAATAGAAATAATGTTTCTAATAATATCCTAACATAAAGACAATTGTTCAAACACAATTTAAAACCATTCTCTAAAGCTAGATAAACAGGTCCTATAGCTAATGCAAAGAACTCTTGCTCCATTCCCCATCCTAAGGACCGTCTCATCTCTATCGAAGCTTCCTCGCTTCTTGTCATTATCTCAAATCATTGCAAATGTGTGAGCCACAACCGGTATCAATACCCAAGAAGTATCATTAATCGATAAGTTAACTTCAACAAAATATATACGAACGTTTGTGGCTCGCAAGGTACTCCTTGCAATTCCTCTTCCAAAGCCCCATTTTGCCGATTATGGCATTTGTCATTGGCTTGAGAATTAACCTTTTTCTTGCCATTGTCCTTTGCCTTCTTGTTGGGCTTAGAGGAACCCTTTCCTTTCCATTTCCTTTTCTTAGACTTTGCGACCTTTGATCCTAGGAAGTGGATCCAACAAGCAAGACAAAGCTTATCCTTTTTGATAGTGGATTCACCGTCTTTAACATGTTCACCAATTCGGAGACTAGTCTCCATGGAGTGTATGTTAAAGTTGACAACAAATGTGTCAAATGAGGGAGGCAGAGATGCGGCAAAAGGTCCACATAGAGCTCATTGTCCATAACGACTCCAAGGGGACGAAAGCCTTTCAATGAGAGCTATCATCTTGACCCGTGGTCTTGGGTCAAGAGCCCCGATCATACGACATCCGAAAAGGTCTTTCGATGTCGATATCTCATTTGCCTGGTTCTTTCACCATACAACTCTTGTAGGCAAATGAGGATCTCAAAGAATGATCTAGACCCTCATTCTCGCCTCTGCCTCATTTGACATCGATGCTAACATATAGCACCGAGCACGAAGATTGTCATCGATATGACGGAGATATTCTCCATAGGCATCGATGTCTTATCCCCGTGAGGTGGAGGAGGCACTTTGTCAAGTACATAAACCCTCTTCTCCGATCAAGGACAATTTTTAGGTTTCTCAACCAATCGACAAAATTTGGGCCATTAATTTGTTTTGCTCAAGTATGGATGCAAGTGGATTTTTAGCCATTTTAGTAGAGATATCTACAAAAATAAACGAAGCGAAAAATGAGTAAACTATGGAAAATATATTCATTCAATATAAGGTCTTTAATATTAAATGTATCCCACTATTTTATCAAATTTTATTAACCCCATAATAAAATTCGGAAAATCTAATTTTCTTAATGGGCTTGAAGCCCAACGAAATATTTCATACCCCATTTTATGAGCCCATGAGATATTTCCATTGGTAGTCAACTCCTTGACAATTGTATCATTTATACAACCTCAAAATTATTCTCGCCGCTTCCCATATACCCCAATTTTATGAGCCTATATGGTATTAAGCGTCAAACGTAACCCATCAAACCTTTGTGTAGATGGAGCATCAAAATATCCTACGACTCGTGGCCAACATAAAGACAAGTCCATCCCACAAGCATCTCAATGCTTGGTAGGGATCACATCTTTCCAAAGACAAGGCCACTCCACGACTCATGGCGGTGACCAAGTGTGGTAGCATCGTCATGTCGTCTACCTTTGATGGAAGGCATGGAACGATATGTCCAACATAGCTTGTCCATTTTGTTTGATATGGAATTAATTAAAATTAAATTCCTTATTAAGTTTCAAAAACTTGGGGTTTTCTTTTCAAGACCTCATCAACCTAATTACTAGGTGGATTTTTATTTAACGCAATTCATCGGATGAGCGCAAGCAAAAAGCATTAAATAAATCTAACATATGCATCCTATGCAAAAAGCGGTGGGATGATCATGGCGCCTATGCGACCCATTTGAGCCAAAAATGGGTTTGTGGTCAATTTAAAGGACAAAATAAATAGAACTATTTCTATTACATTTTATTAATGTACCCATACACCCATGGGCCTTGAGTCTCCTATTCTATTACATTTGTAAAATCTACCCACACAGAGTGGGCCTTTAGCATCGAACGTCCTCCAATTACAATAAATGGAAAACCTTACCACCTAGTCTACTCTCAATGCGAAAATTTAAAGAACTTACAAAAATAGAATAAGAAGCTCATCGCAGCCCCAAAACCCAAAGAAATAAAACACATCCAATCACATTGGTCATAGGCTCATGATCATCCCTAAATAAATCATGCTAAAACATCCATCACATGAATTTAAAGCATATAAATTTACCAATTTTGTGTGTAGATTTAATTTTGGGATAAATCTTTCTTTAATATTCCAAAAACTATTTTATAATTTCAATGTTAACCTTTTAACCTTGAAATCCAAATAATTAAAGAAAAAGGGAAAAAAAAATATACTGTCGTTCAAGAGAGACAGTTTGAGTTGAATGAGAAACTCTTTTCTCACAATTCAATTTCATCCATCACCATGAATTTATGATTGATTATTCTAAATAAATAAATCACAAAAGAACATAACCTTTTGAAAAAGAAAGTCAAAACCAATTTCCTTTTCTCTTGAACTGTTATGTAAAGAACTTTTAAGAAAACAATTTTTCTTTCTGCTTCCATTAAACAAGAATGGAAATGACGTTTGAGAAAGAAACAAAATTTGTGATTTCAGCCAAATCATTTTTTTTTTCTTCAACAATTTATCCCAACAATTAGATCATATAAAACTCTTTCATCACACACAAAATAATTATTAAAACGTATTTTAACAATTATAACATGCTTATCAAATAAACATTAAACGAATCAAAATCTGATAACGAAAATGCAAACCGTGGCTCTGATACCACTGTTGGGTTCGCTATACCACACGGGGTTCACACAGCGGAAATTTAAAATTTTTAATCTAATTAAAACAAGTGCATTCATCAAAATAAATACTAACCCCGTAGGTTCACGTAGCGATTGTAACGATCAACATTTTGGTTATCATGCGAGAAAACAAATTTTGATTAAGTAAGTGATAAAAGGAAATTACCCTCGTAGAGTCTTCTCCTTTTAGCGAAGATTGAGAGGAATCAATTCCCGGATATGTGGCAATCACCAAAACTCCGGATGCTCGCCAATAGGGATTCAAACGTCTCCCCTCCAATCGAGTCCACCTTCGATTGTAGACACCAGAATAAATCTTTCGCTAGTAAAATTTATTCCGTTATTCAAAATGATAATTGGAATAGAACTCTTAATCTCACAATCAACTAGTGATATGAGATTAATTGTTGTAGAAGATAAGTGCTTTTCAAAAAGAAGAAGAAAATCAAAAAAATATTTTCAATGTTTTTTTTTTGAACGCACTACGGCATATCATATGTAGTGTAGTATTTTCTTGTAAAAAAATAAAACTCTTTTATTAACTCCAAGAAATTAAACTACCCACTACCACCACTACTTAATGTCTTGGAAGACATTAAACAAAAAAAATGAAACCGCCATGTTTAAGAAACTATAGCCGTGTACATGGCAAGATAACAATTATCCCAATATTTTTTTCTTCTCTTAAGAATATATATATATATATATATATATATCACATATATATAAATAAATCTTATTTATTTATTTATCTTCAATAATCTAGTGGGCTTCTACAACTAGGCCTACTAGATTATATATATGGGCTTGGATTCCAAAGTCTAACTTAATAATTAATTCAACTAATTAATTAATTCTCAAAGCCCAAATTAATCAATCCAATTGACTAATTAATATATTCTATTCCTTTCATTGAGCCTTCTAATCAAATTAGATTTAATTAGATAATCATATTATTTAATTAAATATTTAATTCAACTATTGAATTAAATTTAAACTCTAATTAATTAATCTATATTAATTAATTGCATCCAACTATTGAATTTATCAATTTGGAAATGTCAACAACCAAAATTATGTGTGACCCTTTTAGGTTCACGACTAACACTAGCAGCAGGCTTACAACTCTTGTAACTTTCGAATAATATATTCTACTAATTAATCATATTAATTAATATACTTGAAATTAACTCTTTAATTTCAAGAACCTACAAATCATGGTAACATCTAGCAAGTAGCATGATTACCCAGTATTAGGTGAAATAGCGAGTAAACCTATTTCAATTGCAATTGCATACATGTACAATCCTTTCGACAACTAATTTCCCGATTAAATCTTGGGTATGGATTTATCGAAACCCAATTGATTTAATAACTGTGATTCCATTTCAAGTTCTAGTGATTCTTTTATGAATCAAATTCATCGTGCCTTGGCCAAGGTCTTTGAATCACAAACTATGAAAACACAGGAAATTCCCTTGTCAAAAGACAAGTGTCGAATTCTATGTTGGCCACAGACAAGCCTCCATGTACATCAGTGCAATACCCAAAATACCCCTTTGTGATTGTCAAACAATCAAAAGATAAATCAAAGTATTGCATGACCATAGACAAATTTCTTGCTATGCCGTGCCTCAAGTCTGAGGATTAATCATGTACTATTGCAATATGAAAATTCTTATTCGACAAACAAAGTTTCCATATAAGAATTTCCATTGGGTCATGTTCAGTGAACTTGTTCGCCAACAAGCACCCGCATATATGCATTTGCGTCTCAACGCTAATGTTAATGGAATGTAACATTCTCGTCTCACGAGCATGCATCATATACACAAGTCTTACGGGATTATTCAATGTCCTATCTTGAAAAACCCATTGACTTGGAACAAGTTTAAGATCAAAGCCTTAGAGGCATGTTCCATGATCGCCATCAAATGCGCAACCATACCCCATAGCTTAAAATGATCTAAGGACTTTATCTATGAGCAATTAAATAATAAATGCAAAACATAAGATAAAGAAAAATGCCTTTATATTAATATAATTCCCAATAAAATTGTTTTTACAAGTAGGATAAATCCAATTCTAATTGGAGTGCAGGGCACCCTACTCTAACAATCTCCCACTTGCCCTAGCTCCAATTGCCCATGTATTTTAGGCCCATCTTCTCGAGATGTCCATCAAATACCTTCGTACTAAGGGGCTTAGTCACGTGGTCTGCTACATTTTCTGCCGAAGCGACTCGATCCACAACGACGTCGCCTCTACCAATGATCTCTCTGATCAGGTGGTATCGCCTCATTATATGCTTGGATCTTTGATGAGATCTTGGCTCTTTTGCTTGCGCTATAGCCCCGTTGTTATCACAATAAATCATTATTGGATCAACTATGGATGGAACAACACCCAACCTCGGATGAAGTTTCGTATCAAATGCTTCTTTTTTTGCTTTGATCGATGCGGCTATATATTCACCTCGATGAGTGGAGTCTGCGGTCGTTTCTTGTTTAGAACTCTTCCAACTAACCGCTCCTCCATTCAAGGTGAATATATATCCGTTTTCGACTTTGAGTCGTCTATATCGAGAATGAAAACTAGAGTCGGTGAATCCTCTAGTTTCAATTCTCCATTTCCATATATTAAAAAGATATCCTTAGTCCTTCTCAAGTATTTAAGGATCATCTTAACGGCCTTCCGATGATCATCCCCCTGGATTAGATTGATATCTGCCGCGTGACACTCGAGCATGTGCGACATCGGGCCTAAGTACATAACATTGCATACATTATGCTCCCAATAGCGGATGCATAAGGTATGCGAGACATTCTTTCTCTTTCTTCAGGTGTCTTTGGAGACATAGCCTTAGAAAGTGAAACGCCATGACTCATTGGCAGGTATCCTCGCTTGGATTCCTCCATGCTAAACCTTTTTAGCACTTTGTCTATGTACATTGGCTGGGATAGTTCGATCATCCTTCGAGATCTATCTCTATAGATCTTTATCCCTAGGATAAAGGATGCTTCTCCCAAGTCCTTCATGGAGAACTGTTTAGACAACCAAGTCCTTGTTGATTGCAACATGCCTACATCATTCCCAATGAGTAGAATGTCATCAACATAGAGCACAACAAATGCAACTGCACTCCCACTAACCTTCTTGTAGACACATGGTTTCATCCGGTTATTATGAAAATCAAACGTTTTGATCGTTTCATCAAATCGGATGTTCCAACTCCTCGAAGCTTGTTTGAGTCCATAAATGGATCTCTGGAGTTTGCAAACCTTTTGCTCGCTCCCACTGGATATGAAGCCCTCTGGCTGCTTCATGTAGATTTCTTCCTTAATGTTTCCATTAAGAAAAGCAGTCTTCACATCCATTTGCCATATCTCATAATCATAATATGCTGATATGGCTAATAGCATCCGAATGGATTTAAGCATCACTACTGGTGAAAAAGTTTCCTCATAGTCAATTCCTTGCTTCTGAGTATAACCTTTTGCAACCAAACGCGTGCTTTTGTAGGTCGCTACCTCTCCATCTACTCCAAGCTTCCGCTTGTAGACCCATTTGCAGCCAATGGGAACAATTCCCTGTGGTGGGTCCACCAAGGTCCATACCTTGTTGGAGTACATGGAATCCATTTCGGATTGCATTGCTTCTTGCCATTTCTTTGAGTCAATGTCTGACATTGCCTCTCCATAGCTTCTTGGATCATTATCCAAAAGGAGACCCTCTTCTTTGTTTTCTAACAAAAGGTTCAGCCTCTCAGGCGCCCTTGAAACCCTTATGGATTTCCGAAGAGGTTGTGCTTTAGATGGTCCAGCTTCAGCTGGCGTGTTATCTGCGGCAACATCTGGGAAATTCTGTGGTTCTTGAATTTCTTCAAGTTCTACTACTCCACCATTCCTTTCAGAAAGAAATTCATCTTCAAGGAAAGTAGCATTCCTCGAAACAAACACCTTTTGTTCTGAAGGATCGTAGAAATAATACCCTATAGACTGTCTTGGATATCCCACGAATTTACATAAGATAGATCTCATATCTAACTTATCTCCCATTTGCTGTTTCACATAAGCAGCACACCCCCATACTTTGAGGTACTTATAGGAGGGTGTCTTGCCACACCACATCTCGTATGGTGTATTGGAGTCGACTTTAGATGGCACCCTATTCAATAGGTATGCCGCCGTCTCTAAGGCGTAGCCCCGGAATGAAAGAGGTAATGTAGTGAAACTCATCATAGATCGAACCATGTCTAACAATGTTCGATTCCTACGCGCTCGAAACTCCGTTGAGTTGTGGAGTACTAGGAGGAGTCCACCGTGAGAGAATCCCATTCTCTTTTAAATAATCAAGAAACTCATTGTTCAAGTATTCGCCTCCTCGATCCGATCGAAGAGTCTTAATACTACGACCGGTTTGTTCTCCACCTCATATCTAAACTCTTTGAACTTTTCAAAAGCTTGATTTGAGCCTCATAAGGTATACATAACCATACCTAGAATAATCATCGGTAAAAGTTATGAAGTAGTGATAGTTGTAAGTCAAGCGCTACGATAATCTAGAGGGGGTGGTGAATAGATTATCTCCATCTTTTCGATTTCGCCCTCTTTTTAAACCGAATGCTCAAACAAAATAATGAAGGTGCGGAATGTAAACAACACACGTCGATTTAAAGAGGTTCAACCCACCTAGGGCCTAATCCTCTATTTATAGGAGATGATTGATCAAGCATAGGCTCCTCTTGGGGATTGAAAATCTCTGAAAAAATACAATTAAAATCAAGAATATAGGTGTTAGAAATCAATCCCACAATTTAAGGAAAGTTTGTCTGTTTGTCAAACGGTCGGAAATTTGTCTTTGTCAAAACATAGAGCGACCGTGCATTTAAATAGACGTTGAAAAGAATACACAAAATAACACGGCGGCCGGTCGGCGTCTACCTCGGCCAGGTCGACCATCACCCCAACCGGTCCCCCTCATGGATTTTGCAAGGATTAAACGTTCGTTTCAAAACACACTTGCAGTGCCGGTCGACCCGACCCACAGGCGACCGGTCGGCCGATCGGTCGACGCCCGAGCGGCCAGTCGACTGCTTGTTTTTCTTTCCGTCTCATTTTCTGTTTCTAAACATCTTCGGGTATGGGTTGCCCTATAGGGGGCGGCCGGTCGACCACGAGGCAAAAATGTTGTCCAATTTTTGTCGAAAATAAAAAACTCAAGAAATACTCCGAAAATTTAGTAAAGACATTTTAAACCGATCGGAAGTATTAGGACAACATTTAGAAACATCGTTTGAGAGTGAAAACCCAATAACGTAAAATCACTAAAAGCGTTGTCCAATAAACTTTGAGAAAATACTCCTAGGAAAATATTAAAATCATTTTAAATCATTTAGGAGTATTTGGACAACCTTTAAAAACATTGTTTTGGTGATAAAATAAAATCATCAAAATTAAGATAAAAACATGTATCAAACAATCTCCCCTTTTTGATGATTACAAACCAAAACAATTTTTACACAAACTAAGAGAGCATTTTAGAAATGATTTTCCGGTAAAAACATTTGACCGTTTGGAAGCAACCAAAATTTCCAAAAATATTAAAGCAACCAAGTAGGGAGTAAATATTTTCAATAATAAGCATAAGCTCCCCTATCCATAAGCACATCAAGAATAATGAAGAGCAAATATTAAAGCAACCAAGTAGGGAGTAAATATTTTCAATAATAAGCATAAGCTCCCCTATCCATAAGCACATCAAGAATAATGAAGAGCAATGATCCATAAGCTAAAAGCTTTAGCTTTTACAATTTGTTCAAGAGCTTATAAGCTCCCGTCACAAAAACAACATTAAACAATAATATAAGTCCATCAAGCACCAATTGGACTTAAGAGCAAATCACAACTTATGGCTTTTATGAGCCATAGCTTATAGCTTTTATGACAAGCTTTTTTATTAGTTTCTTTGAGCTAATGAGCCAATATCCTGTTTTTCTCCCCCTTGGAATCATCAAAAAGAATGTTAGGATGATAGAAACATCATAGAAGTATATCAAAGTGCACCAAAGAAATGGTTTATCTACCATTGAGCAATTTAGGCTTAAAAACCAAGGAAAATGGGAGAAATGTATCATGAAAAGTTCATACGCTCGTTTTATTTCCCAAAACATGATCTCAATGAGTATAGGAGACTTTTGGAAGCGAGAGAATCATGTAGAAGTTTGAAATTGCGACATTTTAACAAACACTTGTGCGTAAAAAAAAATAGAAGAGGTTGTATATAACCTTTGTAAATGGTTCAAGCCAAAAATTTTCATATCATCAATCAACCTCATTTCAAAGCTCAAAAAATCATATGCACCATATGCAATAATTTGTTCATCAATTAAGAAGCTCAAAGTAGATTCTCAAGGGTTCAACCCAATTGAGATAAGCTAAGAATGATCAAGGCATTACAAATGCCAAAAAATAGAGCAACCATCAAGTAATAAGTCATGCTTTCAACAATACATGTATCAAATGTCCCAATATATTCAACTAAGCATAACAAAGCAAAAAGAAGCACTTTTACCATCAAGTACTTCATACCAATTATCAAACAATGCTTTAGAGTATTTTTTTACCATCAAATACTCCATCAAAGATCATGATCATCCACAAGTCATTATCAACTTGCAATATTAACCCTTTTAAGAAAAACAAGCAAATATCATTAGTACAAATGAGTTTTACAAAAATTCATCAAAATACAAAACATCATTAATGAAAATGCTAAAAAGTAAAGGGGTGGGGTAACATCATTCCTCATCCGAGGAGAAGCAAGATCCGGAATAAAGTCCTTGATGAATTTCTTTAACTTGCCGATAGACTTTTGCATTTTAGAGGTCTTTTGCTCCAAAGCCTCATACCTCGTCTCATGAAAAGCCCTCATCTCATCAAATTCGGCTTGAGTATACCTCCTGGCGGTTGAGCACGGTATTACCCTCCCGGATTGCTCGGTTCGCCTTCTTCCACCAATCTTGCGGCCCCGCGTCATCAAAGATGTCATTGGGATCGGGGATTCTTGACCTCTGCCTCTAGCCATTTTGGTAGGTCGGATGTCCATATTCTTGCGCATCGTGACTATTTGGGAGATATTATCAATGTCGAAGTCATTTTGAAAAACTTCCGAGTTAAACTCCGACGAAGGAAGTCCCGATTGAATAAGAAGTTTACAAATCCAATTTCCCATGACCAACTTCTTATTACCTTGAGTAATGGACTCGATAAGACATTGAATAAGTATGGCACCAAAGTTAAGTGGTTCCTCCTAGCAATCTTATAAGTCAAAAAGTAATCCATATTGCTAGGCATCTTTCCCGACTTACCACAAATGCAATATGCAACAATGACCGATAAAATGCGATGCTCAAGTGTCATTGCCAACAAAGAATACTTAGGCCATACTCCCAAATCGTCTTGACTTCTTTCATCGACACCCCTAACATTTCATCATTCCAAGTCCCACAAGAGAAATAATCCCAACCACCTTCTCTAACATGTAAAAGCGGCAAATATCATTGGGAGTCCATCTAAAATGACGACCCTTTATAAGCGAATTGACGGCAATCGCTTTCTATCATTATCATATTCAACCCACATATTGGCATAAAAGAGTTGGATAATATCATCATCATACAACACATAAGCATGTTCCCATAAATACATCCAACCTTGCTCCTCAAAAATCCTCTAATTGTAGGATACTCATTCGTAAAAAGAACTAAAACGACACATTTTAGTCCGAGCAATCGACTTTCCTCCCATTCCCGAGTCCTCATAATACCATTCCGCATATTTATGAATGAAATTAAGAACATTGTGGGAATTAGGGCTTGAGTAACAAAGGATTTTTACCTTTCGCCCAACGGCAATTTTGGAGCGAAATCGTTCCGCGTAGCTCGGTAATTTGGGCTCGAGAGAGAATGGGATTTTGAACATCATCACCTTCTTGAGCCACGTTTCTTTGAGCGGCTCGAATATCCTTTGTTCGGCTTCCTCTTGCCGATTTCTTGGCGAACCCTCTCCGCCCCTTCTACGCTTGGAGATGGGATTTCGGCCAGGTGGAATTCTTTGGAGGAGCCATATATGAAAGATTCTTGAGAAAATAAGAAGATTAGCAACAAGAATCGTGAAAAATGATGAAGAATTGAAGATTTTGTAGAAAAAAAAAATTCGCTGCTATAGGGTTTGGGGAATTTTTGTTCTTTTCTTAAACTCAAGAACAGTCGTTTTAAGCTTGAAAAATAACCCTGGGCGGCCGGTCGAGGTGGGGTGCGACCGGTCGAGTGCGGGCGACCGTGTCGCCCCTTTATGGCGCATGACCGTCCAGGTGATTTTTCTTTCTCCCGCATTTTTCCAAAATTCGATTTTCCACCCCAAAAGTTTTAAAACTATGCAAAATATAATTTTGGACTATGTCCAACAAATATGGGTTTTGGGAAAAACATATAAATGATAAAATCGAGACTAAACACGTAGTGCCTTTTAAAAGAAAAAAATTTGCAAGTTCAATTTGGGGCACTTAAGGGTCAAAATGAAATATCTTGAAAGATATGTGCATAATATAGAGTTTAAAGAAAATACGAGTAGACATACCTCGATGGTTTAAGAAACTTGATGACGTAATAGCCAATGAGTATGAAATATGTATCCTACACAATTCTTAGATAACATAGAAGATTCAAGTGTAGGCAAATAATATGAGATAAAAAAAGCTTATGCTATAAGATTTCATAAGAGATAATAAGCCACATAAGTCTAATGAAAACATGTAAGGTCTCTTTTTTAAAAATATTGAAACTCATAAATATATAAGAGACCTAAAAATAAATACTTGAAAAATCATTTTGCAATTAAGACACAAATAAAAGCATGCATAACAAAATAAAATGCATATTTGAATAGGGAGATACGGGTTACCAATTACGCCATTTCCATGGGTTGTGCCTTTCCCATTCTTGATGATATCTTCCCCTTGAGAAGTCACTTTGTTGATGATGACTTCTTTGGTTACTCCATTTCCAAGGTTGGTTACCTTCCAATTGTTGATGGTCTCTTCTTCTTTGAAAATCATCTTGTTGATGATGTCTTTGCCATTTCCAAGGATTGTGTTCTTCCCATTTTTGATTATATCCTCTTCTTGGAAATTGGCTTTGTCGAAAATAGTTTCTCCTTCTTTGATCAAATGAAACGGTCATTTGATGTCTTCGTCATGGTATAAATTTTCTTCGATCATTATTTCGCCGGGTACCTAATATGACATTGTTTTGTGGTACCCTCATGTGTTTGGGTCCTTTAGGATTAGCTTTGAGACTTTTAGGTCTCCAACAATAATTAGAGCTATTTCTAGCCCGACAAGTATTTACCGTATGACCCTTTTTACGCAATAAAAGCATGTAATAATGTGCTTAGAGACTTGATTCTTTTTCATGTGATTGACACCCTTAGGCTTATGATCAAGTTCTAGTTTAGAATTATCACAACAATCAATAATATTGGTTATTCTATTGGCACTCAAGTTGGATTTAGATAAATCATTTTTCAAGCAATTTATATCCTCAACAAGAGTACTATTTTCTTTCTCAAGGTTTCTAACCTTGTCAAGAGTGGTGGTGTGAGCACATGATAGTGATTCATAGGAAGTAAATAAACTATCATTATCATTTTTCAAAACAATGAATTCCTTTTTCAAATTTTTGTATTTAACAAGTAAGTTTTGGAATTCATCTTGTAGTTCATCATAATCATTTTGTAAATCACTATAATCATTTTGAATGACAATATCATAGGAAGTAGAGGGTTCAAGACATACCTCATTTTCTTCATTGATGCCCATAAAACAATATTCAACTTCTTCATAATTGAAAGTTGTAGGAGGCTTATTCCTTAGATTTGAGCTTGTATGATCTTGAGAAGTAGATGCTTTTGTTTGACTCCTTTCATTTGCAAATACTCCATAGATGGCTTCTAATTTTTGCCATACTCCATGTGCCGATTTTATTCCTACAATATGTTCATATTCTAAATTAGTAAATGAACAATATAAAATATTTAAAGCCTTACCGTTTAAGGAGATGAATTTCTTTTCTTCATCATTGAGCTTTTTGAAGCCTTTTGAGGTGTGTGGTGTATCTTTCATCGGAATGGATTCTCCATTGATGACGGTGTTCCAAATATCGAACCCGCAACCTTGTAAATAGCATTCCATTCTTTCTTTCCAAAATATAAAATTTTTGGAATCAAACCGAGTGGCTTGGTGGTGGAGGTGCCGGAAAGTTGAGCTTCGTTAAGTAGCCGACGATCGTTTCTCTTCACTCGCGATGTGAAACGAGCTTGCCAAAGAGTTTGGCTCGATACCACTTGTAAGTCCAAGCGGCTACGATAATCTAGAGGGGGTGAATAGATTATCTCCATCTTTTCGATTTAAGCCCTCTTTTTTAAAACCGAATGCTCAAACAAAATAATGAAGGTGCGGAATGTAAACAACACACGTCGATTTAAAGAGGTTCAACCCACCTAGGGCCTAATCCTCTATTTATAGGAGATGATTGATCAAGCATAGGCTCTTTCTTGGGGATTGAAAATCTACGAGAAAAATACAATTAAAATCAAGAATATAGCTGTTAGAAATCAATCCCACAATTTAAGGAAAGTTTGTCTGCATTGTCAAACGGTCGAAATTTTTGTCAAAACATAGGGCGACCGTCGCACGAAATAGACGTTGAAAAGAATACACAAAGAAAATAACACGGGCGGCCGGTCGACGTCTACCTCGGCCGGTCGACCATCACCCCAACCGGTCCCCCTCATGGATTTTGCAAGGATTAAACGTTCGTTTCAAAACACACTTGCAGTACCGTCGACCCACTGGCGGCCGGTCGACCGGACCGGTCGACGCCCGAGCGACCGGCGACCTGCTTGTTTTTCTTTCCGTCTCATTTTCTGTTTCTAAACATCTTCGTGGTATGGGTTGCCCTATAGAGGCGACCGGTCGACCACGAGGCAATGTTGTCCAATTTTTGTCGAAAATAAAACTCAAGAAATACTCCGAAAATTTAGTAAAGACATTTTAAACCGATCGGAAGTATTAGGACAACATTTAGAAACATCGTTTGAGAGTGAAAACCCAATAACGTAAAATCACTAAAAGCGTTGTCCAATAAACTTTGAGAAAATACTCCGGAAAATATTAAAATCATTTTAAATCATTTAGGAGTATTTGGACAACCTTTAAAAACATTGTTTTGGTGATAAAATAAAATCATCAAAATTAAGATAAAAACATGTATCAAACAATAGTTCCCTCGTGCACTAACACTTAGTGGTCCACAAACATCCGTATGGATCAAATCCAACAGATTTTTGGCTCGCTCCACTTGTCCAACAAATGGTGATTTAGTCATTTTTCCTTTAAGACATGATTCACATGTTGGCAATTTTGCTCTCCCATAAGGTCGAGTTTTTCCGCCAACTTGTGTATCCTCTTTTCGAAATATGACCTAATCTAGCATGCCAAAGAGTGAAAGAACTATGATTATCTAATTTTCTTTTATTTTGTTGAATTGTGAGAATGGGTTTATGGGGAGTAATAGTGTACAAACAATTTGCCAAATAACCGGAATATATAAATCGAAATCTTTGAAAATGGAACAACTTCCATTCTCAATGACAAATTTAAAACCTTCTCTATCCAAAACAGAATAGAAATAATGTTTCTAATAATATCCGAACATAAAGACAATTGTTCAAACACAATTTAAAACCATTCTCTAAAGCTAGATAAACAGTCCCTATAGCTAATGCGGCAACTCTTGCTCCATTCCCCATCCTGAGGACCGTCTCCTCTCTCTGTCAAGCTTCCCGCTTCTTGTCATTATCTGCAAATCATTGCAAATGTGTGAGCCACAACCGGTATCCAATACCCAAGAAGCATCATTAATCGATAAGTTAACTTCAACAAAATATATACGAACGTTTCGGGCTCGCAAGTACTCCTTGCAATTCCTCTTCCAAAGTGCCCCATTTTGCCGCATTTATGGCATTTGTCGTTGGCTTGAGAATTAACCTTTCTCTTGCCATTGTCCTGTGCCTTCTTGTTGGGCTTAGAGGAACCCTTTCCTTTCCATTTCCTTTTCTTAGACTTTGCGGTCTTTGATCCTAAGTGGATCCAACAAGCAAGACAGGCTTATCCTTTTTGATAGTGGATTGACCGTCTTTAACATGTTCACCAATTCGGGAGACTAGTCTCCATGGAGTGCATGTTAAAGTTGACAACAAATGTGTCAAATGAGGAGGCGGATTGCGACAAAAGGTCCACATAGAGCTCATTGTCCATAACGACTCCAAGGGATGAAAGCCTTTCAATGAGAGCTATCATCTTGACCATGGTCTTGGGTCAAGAGCCTCGATCATACGACATCCGAAAAGGTCTTTCGATATCGATATCTCATTTGCCTGGTTCTTTCACCATACAACTCTTGTAGGCGAATGAGGATCTCGGCAAACATGATCTAGACCCTCATTCTCGCCTCTCGCAACTCATTTGACATCGATGCTAACATATAGCACCGAGCACAAGATTGTCATCGATATGACGGAGATATTCTCCATAGGCATCGATGTCTTATCCTCGGGAGGTGGAGAAGGCACTTTGTCAAGTACATAAGCCCTCTTCTCCGATCAAGGACAATTTTTAGGTTTCTCAACCAATCGACAAAATTTGGGCGATTAATTTGTTTTGCTCAAGTATGGATGCAAGTGGATTTTTAGCCATTTTAGTAGAGATATCTACAAAAATAAACGAAGCAGAAAATGAGTAAACTATGAAAAATATATTCATTCAATATAAGGTCTTTAATATTAAATGTCTCCCACTATTTTATCAAATTTTATTAACCCCATAATAAAATTCGGAAAATCTAATTTTCTTAATGGGCTTGAAGCCCAACAGAAATATTTCATACCCCAATTTTATGAGCCCATGAGATATTTCCATTGGTAGTCAACTCTTTGACAATTGTATCATTTATACAACCCTCAAGATTATTCTGCCTCGCCTTTCCCATATACCCCAATTTTATGAGCCTATATGGTATTAAGCGTCAAACGTAACCCATCAAACCTTTGTGTAGATAGAGCATCAAAATATCCCACGACTCGTGGCCAACATAAAGACGAGTCCATCCCACAAACATCTCAATGCTTGGTAGGGATCACGACTTTCAAAAGACAGGCCACTCCACGACTCGTGGCGGTGACCAAGTGTGGTAGCATCGTCATGTCGTCTACCTTTGATGGAAGGCATGGAACGATATGTCCAACATAACTTGTCCATTTAGTTTGATATGGAATTAATTAAAATTAAATTCCTTGTTAAGTTTCAAAAACTTGGGGTTTTCTTTTCAAGACCTCATCAACCTAATTACTAGGTGGGTTTTTATTTAACGCAATTCATCATATGAGCGCAAGCAAAAGCATTAAATAAATCTAACATGCATCCTATGCAAAAAGCGGTGGGATGATCATGGCGGCTTATGCGACCCATTTGAGCCAAAAATGGGTCGTGGTCAATCTAAGGGACAAAAATAAATAGAACTATTTCTATTACATTTTATTAATGTACCCATATCACGCATGGGCCTTGAGTCTCCTATTCTATTACATTTGTAAAATCTACCCACACAAAGGCGTGGGCCTTTAGCATCGATCGTCCTCCAATTACAATAAATGGAAAACCTCACCACCTAGTCTACTCTCAATGCAAAAATTTAAAGAACTTACAAATATAGAATAAGAGGCTCATGAAAACCCCAAAACCCAAAAAATAAAACACATCCAATCACATTGGTCATAGGCTCATGATCATCCCTAAATAAATCATGCTAAAACATCCATCACATGAATTTAAAGCATTTAAATTTACCAATTTTGTGTGTTGATTTCATTTATGGGATTAATTAATATAAAATTGAATAAATCGAAAAAGGAATTTTGTGAAAAAACTGTAAAACACGGCACAACAGACTTGTGCATTTAGCTGCCAAAAGTATATCCACGTAAGAGGAAACCCACTAAAATGTACAACAGATTGAAACATGGAAACTTGTTGCAATTTGAAAAAGTAAATTAACCTTTCTCAAATTTGCACGTGAATAAACTAAAGCATGGAAACAATTCCATTTTACAAACATTTTGGTACTTTGAGATTCTAGCAGACTTTTAAAATGTCCAACTTTGTTTTCAATTTTAGAAATATATAAAACTTAAACAAGAAACTAGTTTTCTTGATTAAGAAATCATATATATTTTTAATCCCACAACTTAAATCAAATAAAACATTTTTATCCCACACAAAATAATTATTAAAACAATTTTTAATAATTATAACATGCTTATCAAATAAACATAAAAGCGAATCAAAATCGATAACGAAAATGCAAACCGTGGCTCGATACCACCGGGTTCGCTATACCACACGGGGTTCACACAACGGAAATTTAAAATTTTTAATCTAATTAAAACAAGTGCATTCATCAAAATAAATACTAACCCCGTGGTTCACGTAGCGATTGTAACGATCGACATTTTCGTTATCATGCGAGAAAACAAATTTTGATTAAGTAAGTGATAAAAGGAAATTACCCTCGTAGAGTTGATAGTAAGCGGCAACACATAAATAATTAACATCCCAAAACCACAACACATTTACAATAAAATCCCACAAACACCACAAACCGTTAAATTACCCCAACTTCAGCACAACTTTGTGACATTCCACATCACATATTACTAATTTACTATAATGGAAACAATGAGCAAATCATAAACATGAGAAAAACTGAAATGCAAGAATCTCTTATTACACAACTCAACTGAAATTGGACAAAGGTTGTCAAAGGCACCTTTTTCAGCATATCAGTTGAAACCCAATTTGGGCTGGGCCATCGAATATTTAGGGATGTCAATTTGACAATTCCCATTCATAACCCGCCCTGGCCTCGAGAGACGGGTTTGTGTACCACATCTACCTAGAGATGTCAATAATGACCTAGCTCTGAAGACCGACCCTAGCCCGACCCAAAAAATTTGAGGATTGGGCCTATATTTCTTAGGCCCTTATAACATAAGGACTTTTTAGCCCAACCCTAATTGGCCTTAGCCCGGGTAGGGCTAGGGCTTGGCCGGCCCTTAAGACTTTTTTCTCAATATTTTTTTGTATTTTATAATTCATATTTAAAATTTGTACAAATAATACTATCAAATCTGATCTTTAATCTCATTTATCAATTATAATTTAATCTTAGCAAATTGTAATTGATGAAGATGAAGAAATTTGATATTATGATCTATGATTCCGTTGCTAGAATATTAGATTCTTTGATATTTTTTTTATTAATTCACAAAATTATTTAGAAGAACCTTATTCTATTGTTACTTATTTTTATTAAATTATGTTATATTAGTATTTAATTTAGTTAAAATATTAAACTTATAGGGCATGATTTCAACCAAAAAATGAAAAAAAAAAAAAAATTATTGGGTCGACCATGGCCCGACCCTCTTAGCCCTGTGGCTAGGCTGTTTTAGATTTTTCAAGCACTTATGACGTCGGGCTTTTTAACCCTAGCCCTTAAAGACTAAGGCCTTTTAGGGCTAGGACAGGTCGGACGAGGAATCCTTATTGACATTTCTACCTCTACTCCTTATGTACCACCCCACCCCGCCTAAATCCTAATATCATGTCTTACATTGATAATGACAATTTATATAAATAGTATATGTTACCAATACAAAATAGATACTAAAAAACTTGTTAATAACACAAAATACTAAAAAAAAAATAATAACACTTTATTCTACATTGGTCAACCCGTCCCCCTCCCCCGGGATGAGGACGGGTTTGGGTCTTTAAACACATTCATCGCCCTATTATCATCCCTATGAATATTCTACTATAAAATGCGGATACGGACCTAACTACTAATATTTTCTTTTTCTTTTTTAAAGGAACCAAACTATTAATCAAACAGGCAAATTACGCCAACTTAGAGCAACGTAAACCATAAACGTCCAAGAAAAGTATTTCCGAGTACTAAATATGGTGCATTTCTTACATATCCAACACATATATTAGTACAAACATAGTACATTTCCCTGACTCGGTCGAAGGACCTCGAATAGCACAACAGTCTCTAAAACCAAATCTACCATAATCAAGTCAATCGTTTAAGAGCTTACACAGGTACATAAATTAGATACCCGACCCCTTAATACAATTTTCTAGATACGACAGCGGAGTAGTACTCCTCCGATCGATATACATCTAGTCCGCCACATCCCAGCAAATCCGAACATCAAAATACATTCCAGGTTTTGCCGAGATAAAATCATTACACCGAAAATTAGACTTCTGGAGTTTTCTTACAGCACTCAACACTCTCTATTACTGTTGTTAGAAGTAATTTTGGACTTGTAATTATGCCAAAACTACAGGATCAAGGAGAAAATGGCGGCTAGCTAGATTAACAATCAACCAGCAGCTACAGCATCGGTCCTGGGGCTAGCGTCGAGAAGCTGACGGCTTAGCTCGAGGACTTCTATTCTCGTGCGAGTCCCCATCTTCGTTTCGTCTATCAGTCGAATCAGAGTTGTTAACTCTTGCGAGTAGGTTCACTGTGCCTACAGGTTTCAGCCTCTGATCGTCGATCTTGTGAAGATTTATCTCCTCCGTTTGCCCCAGTTGGGCGTGTTTCAATTTCTCCTACAAATTCCACCCATTTATATGTTTGTGGAGGTTACAAACAACAAAAATATATGCAACAGCTGAAAACAGAAATCAACTATGGCCAAACATAGTACCATGAGTGCAGTATTTTCAAGCTTCAGTTGCTCAGAGCTTTCCATTAATTTATGTATCTCAGATTTGAGTGTCATATTCTCAGAAGTTAGTGCTTGCACTTTGACGGCTAATTCCTCGGTCTCAGCCTGCGTAAAGTAAAAGTTGAAGCAAAAGAAATTAGAAACGAGAGAAATTAGGGATAAAATAACTAAAAAAGAAAAGCCTGTGTTGATGGCATGTCATCACCGAGTGTTTTTGAACACTAAAAAAAGATTCTCAGCTAAAAGCTGAAGAAAACCACTTCTTAATGTTGCAAATGGGAGCTTTTGCTTTATTTAATCAAAATTTAAAAACAGAGAGTGGTGCTTTAGATTTATGATGCTCTTCCAGTTTGACTTTTACACACAAATATTACTTTTACAACTTATCCACAACACTCTCTCTCTTAACCTAATCAATTTTCAGCTTCTATTTGCAAACAATACCAACTTCTGATTCTCCATTGCTTGTCGTTTCCGACAATAAATCACTTCATCCAAAAGCAAAAGTGTTTGCACACACTCCCTAAAAATGTGAGAACCAACTCAAAGTTCACCAAATAAAAATTTTCAGCAAGATGGTATTCTAATGTGGACCTGTTTCCTCAGCCTTGATCTTCTAGCAGATTCCCGATTGGACTGTTTCCTCCTCTCCCGTTTCAGCTCTCGTTCATTCTGCAAGCGAAATGAAAACAAAAATAAGGAAAAAGAAAAAAGAAAATGAAAAAAGAGCCTATCACAGGAATTTTCTCTACTAGGATCAGTCTCTCAGGAAGATTTCACTAATTGGACGTAAGAAAGGCCATGCAAAAGAAAGAAGATAAATTACAAATAAAAAGGATATCTTCAACGCACCTGCAACCAGGTTTCATTTGGCATTGATGATTGCGGAACACTGGTCGGGCTGGACTTCACATTCAGGGATGGATCCTTGAGTTCCAATGCAGTATTCATGTTCTCCATTGTTTTTACTGGTGGATTAGCAGTTGGAATCACATCTATCATCTTCTCAGAAGCTCGGCCAACTTCTACAGCAGGAACTATACTGCTTTTTTCCTGAGCTTTGCCATTTCCTATCGCCAATGAAATATTATATCCAATGAGGCCTCTTCCATTCAAAGTGCAAAGATTAACACATTATATTATCAACATGCTACTAAAGGGATGATGTTATAATATTTTTGGCAAATATATCTATGTGCAATTGCATAATTTCTGATTGGAAGTGACCACTCAGAACAAATCCTATACAATATGATGTCATTTCCTTTAGCAATAATCTCGACTACGATGGAGAATAATAACTGCAACTGCTTAACTTAGTAAGTCCATGAACTCAGGAAAGCTTACATATATCAATTTTATGCATATAAAATTATATGCTAGTAATAGCTATTTCTGAAAGAATTATAGCATCTATATTCAAGTATTATATGATGGCAAAAAGACCAGACAAGTTTATATGAAAGGAGAGTTCCACCAAGGAAAACTTGCCAAATTTACTGTACCAGAATAATAGAGATGACAACAAAACCAGGTTCCATGAGGAATAGGATTCTAAGTTCGGTTGAGCTGAGACAATAACATAGATAAAAATGAAGCTTACCTATGTTAGGAGATCCTTGTCTACTTCTCTTCTTGCCACTCTGACCAGCCTATTAATTGACAACATAAGATGATATGCAATCTTTTTGAAACAGACAAACAATTGGTAGTAAATCAAAAAACAGGAACACTTTCTACAATCAAAAGAAACCCTTACCCCTGGTGTAACTCCATTGCTTCCATCACTGGAACCGTCAGTCTCATCACTGTTCATGAACAACAAAATTTGGCCAATTAGTCAATATGATATTGAAATAAGCAATTACCATAAAGAGTTCATACCATCAACGTCAACTATGGCACTGTGGCAGATTGTACACAACTACTAAGTTATCTAAGCCAAATTGCTATGTCCTTTGAATGTCCACAAACCTGTCTGACAGTCTACGGTCAGTTCCATGGTCAGTACTATCACCATTTCCATTGCCTATTGATATTGCAAGCCCGTCAAATTCTTTCAACTTCTTCACAAAGCCTCCATCTGTATTCCCTGATGACTTGGCGGTGTTTCCATGCTTAAAGCAGTACTAGCCTACATAAATGCACAGGTAATTACCAAATCTGCTCTTCACAAACTCAGTAATAATTTTCATCGTGTCAAATATAGGGTTAATTACAAAAACTGCCCCTGGGGATTAGCTTAATTACAAAAAATCCTGTTATCTTTCAAAATTAAATACCCCCTTCGCATTTGTTTCTATTTTACAAATTGCACATCAAGAAGGGGAGGGGGCTATTATTAGGTATATACAAACCAAGGGGGTGTTTGTAGCACTTTAAGGGGGTATTTGTAATTTTGAAAGATAACTAGAGCTTTTTGTAATTGGCTAAACCTTAGGGGAGGTTTTTGTAATTATCCCTCAAATATATGTGAAACTTACTAGAGGAACTCCAGGATGTGCGTAAACTCCTCCATGAGCATAGAATGCGGCATACGGAGCCCCATAAGGAGGAATCATAGTCTGAAAAAACCAAAGATTCATTTCATGAGATTACTCTAGATTGCAGTCAACTTATGCACATAACAAATTAAACCGACCACTTCACTGCATAGACAGTTGCAGCAGTACCTGTGGTGGACCCCACATATAAGGGGGAGGCGCATGAGGAGAAGCTACAGCTGAGTTCAAATATGGTGGTACGGCAAATCGGGGACCATAGAAAGCCTGAAGAATAATAGTCCATAATTATCATTAACAAACCCTTGAATAAGATGAAATTATTATTATTGCACAAGTGTCCTTCATGTGCAAAGAAAGTTATAAGGCCCGAGTGGATCACCTGCATTGCTGCCCAGTCAGGATATACATGCATGTTATTCTGGTCCTGCCAATGTAAATCCCATTTACACATCCTCAGAAATGAACTCTATATGATGATTTAGAAAATAGGACATGAAAGAAAAGAAAAAGCAAGCCAGAGAAACGAAAGATTTATGAAACTTTCTAATTTTTATTAACACCAGTCAAGTGTGACAAAGTAATTTCATAGAGAAAAGTAAAGAAATTGGAGGCCCATTTGGACAAGAAAGTCCTATCTAACCCATATTAGTAATTACCATTGTAAAATTACTATGATAATTGCTCTATGCTCACCATTGCAGGAGAAGTTGATTTTTCGGACTTGGAAGGCTTCCCTTCTTCGGCGTTTCCCATGATATGTTCAGAACCAGCTTTTGATCTTTGCTGAATGACACAGTCAATTGAGATGGCAAATATCAATGTTCTGCCACATGAAAAACATGCCTGAGAGAATATGTCATAGTTCTATAATACTACACTTGAACCGCATTGCATTGTTAGTACCTCCTTAATAGCCAACCAAAAGCTCAAAGTTACAGCCTTTGGGGAGAGGGGGGCGACATAATTTGCATAAATTCCACAAATTTATCATTCGACAGAAAAAACAGTGACTTATTTTATAAGATTTAGGGAATTTTCTAAGAACATATAGTTGAAGTCCTACACTAACCACGCGTGCAACCATTATCAAACTTAAAACACATCTTCAATAATAGATCGGAAGATCAATAGCATCCGTGCGATTCCGAAACAACCATACAACACTTGATGAATGACGAGAATCCCACAAAGAAGCTTCCCCAATAACAAAGAGGACTCAATCATGCATACAAGTAGTTACTAGTTCATAAATTAGGCCAGAACAATTGTTACACTCCACTTGGGTCCATGAAAGTTAGGAAAGGTAAAACAATGAAACTCTTAACCAGCAATCTTTGTGGGGATGAAATAAATGTCAATCTGAAAATACTTTAATGTGGTTGAATACCGCGAAAGACCCAACAAATAATTGTAATAATAATAATAAAATTATGAGATGTGTAAATTAACAAATATCTCGTCATTCATATAGCTTGCCCATTCATTGTCTTAATGTTTTTCAAACTCATGGAAGAAATCATTCACTAATATTTAGATCCAATAAAAATGTAAACTTAAATTTTCTACACTCGATTTATGTGAGTGAGCTGACAGAGTGCATGAATAAAGATTTATCTTCCACTTATAAAGAAGAAAATAACTCGGAAGGAAATTGAATAATGGAGTATTGTTATAAGATCCATATCGAATAGAAACCCCAAAAAGTACATATAACCGGGTCAGGGTAGTAAAGTGGTAACTGTTTCAGTTGGATATCACCCCACCCGCTGTTCCAAACAGGAAGAAAAGCAAAGGGCTTTATCGTCCTTTCACTCTCCCCATCCAACCACTGTAACACACATATACTGTTTTCAATCCAAACACAAACTAGTATGTAATGACAAATTTATCCCCGTCAACCACCTAAAATTCCAAACTGAAAACCATGAAAGATTCAGACTCTGTAATTCAGCCACCTGAAATTGTAAAATATAGAAAGCGAAAAAAGGAAATGAAATGCTCAAATTCTGGTAAATTTGTGCAATAATTATTCTACGATACTTCATCAGAAACACCAATTTCAGAATTTCCATAATTCAACCGTTTGAAGCCTAAATTCTTCATCGCTTCTCATCAAAATTTGCAAAACCCTCTTTTTTTCCTCTCTCTCCTTTTAATTATAGCAGATTTAACTATTCCAAAATGATATCAAAATTCAGAAAATGAAAAATCAGAATGAATATTTAAATAGAAGATTAATTAAACCAGACAAGCAAGATAACTCACAATGATCTTGCAAAAGGCCTCAAACAAATTCACCTGACACCCCAAAAAATAAACTCAGAAATTAACATACCTCGTCAAATGGAAAATAGGAAGCCGAATTATGAATTTCAAAACCACTTTATGCTCCTAAACTGCTTGCATTTTTCTCTCTCTCTAGATGTGCTTGGCACAGTGTAGTTTTAGAGAGAGAAAAGGAGAGAGGGGAAGAAGAAGAAGAAGAAAGAGAGAGGGAACGCCAAGGCAACAATCCACGTCACGCAACACGTGTCTCTGTAGAAATATTGCTGGTATAAATCCCATGTAATGCGAAAAGATATGCAAATTTTATTAATTTTTGTCCTATTATCCAACATTTCAATTACTCTTTATAATTTAGTAGAATAACACCTAGTGTTACAAGAGATTTATCCAAAAATAAAATTTTTGTGTCACAAAATTAAACAATAATAAATTTAAAAGATATTGTGGTAGAATCCTTGATTTCTGAAGTTACATTTTAAATTCAAAGATAAATATATTGAATTGATAGAGTATTTCTCAACAACAATATCTTTGGATATATTTGATAGCATCTATTTTTCCAAACTAATTGTAAGCAAATTCCTTTATTTTTTGATTATATTTTATATTTTAAAATTTTAATAAAATTTATTATCTTTTAAATTAATTTTCTTTTAATTTTGTACATAGTATTGTCACTAGATATATGTGAAGCTCGCATTAAAATGACGATTTAAAATGACGAAAAGTTGGCAAATGTTCAAATTAATGAGGTGATGACATGTTTTTGTTTTTAGTATATAGGATATATTATCCATATTTTCTTTTTTTTTTTCATTTTTTTAAATGGAATGGGGCTTCGCTTTTGTGAATGTGCTTGAGGAATTTTTATAGTAATTTTTTTAAAAGTTTTTCTATAATTTGTTAATCTACTCAATCAAACTCTGTTTTATACTTAATTAGATGTTATTATATTAATTTTATCGATGTTTATGACTAATGTTTTTATACTTAATTAAATATTATTATAATTCATTTTTAAAAATGTTGATTTTCTAGAAGTTTAAATAATTTATTTGAAAAATATAAAAATATAAAATTTTATTCTTATTTTAAAAATGTATATTCATATTAAAAAAATAAAAGTAGGAGTATAAATAAATTTGATTTAAGTCGAAAACATAGCTTTTAAATTTTGTTTCAGTTTTTAATGATTTCCATCGACTTTATATAATTGTCATGTGAATCGGGTTGAGGTAAAATTTAATTGAGTCGAAACGAATCAAACTAGAGCTGCTATTTTTTTGGACTTATTTTGTTATTATTTACTAATTAAATCGAATTAGAGTTGTGTTTTAAGTCTTTGCGAAAAAATGTGTTTAAACTTAATTTTTATATATATGAACATTTAGCAATTGATTTTAAATAGAATATGAAATGTTTTATTTGTTCTTCAAACCTAAAAGTGGGGTAACACTGATAATTGGGATTTGATTTATGAATTACAAACATATGCAAATTCAAACAAATTATGGTCATACCAGCTAAATTAGTAACTTAGTTAAATTTACTATGTCAAATTCCTAAATTATTGCGTGTGTTTCACCATGAATATTTTACTGTAGCCATAACCAAATTAATGTGATTTTAATAGAAATATTATGAATAGAGTTAGAACAACATAAAATCACGCGTACAAATTTCCAAATGTACTACATAAAAGAATGGAAATTAAGCAAATATGTTTTAGTTTCTTTTTGTTTAGTGAATAAATGCAAATGAGTCAAATAAGTCAGATCACCAAGAGTTCATGCTTGGTTTTAATTTTTAATTGAGTTTGATTGTTAACCATCAAACAAAAATAAAGTCCAAGAAACTTTTAGGTTGTCTTTCGCCCATTCACTTTCATTTTAGAGTGAATAGTGGTGAATTTTTTTTTGAAAGTAAAAGTAGAATGGATAGAGAAAATATAATAATTGTATGACAAAAACTTGCGTGAGACGGTCTCACGGATTTAGATCCGTGAGACGGAGCCCTACACAATGTTTTAAAGGTTTTTTTTTTCAGTGAAAAAATTTATTTTTCTTAGGGTTTATATTTGTTTTTCTAGGGTTTATTTTGTTTCTTTGGTTTTTTTTTAATTGATTTGGGTTTTTAGGATTTTTAGTTTTTTTTAGGGTTTATTTTTTTATTTTTGGGTTTATTTTTGTTTTTAAAGGGTTTATTCTTCATGGTTCATGTTTTTTATGGTTTATTTTTGTTTCTTCATGGTTCATTATTATTTTTAAATTTATTTTCATGGTTCATGTTCTCAAGACGGAAGTCGAAACACCTTAGGAGGTCCGTCTCACGGGCAATTTAGATCCCAGTGAGACCGTCTCACAAGAGACTTGCTCTAATTGTATTGATGTGATGGAGAATTTTTTTTTAGAGATATTGATTGTTTGTGGATTTTTTGTGGAAATAATAATGTAAAGCATGATGTAAGAAAATTGAATAAAAATAAAAAAAATTGAACCAAAAATAAGCAATATGGACCTCATTTTATGCCTTTTGTTATCAAAATTAAGAGAAAAATATCAAAATTGTGATAAATAAAAGAAATTTCCTAAATTATTTATATACTTTTTGTATTATTTTTAAGTAATTGAGATCGATCGAAATTTCAATTTTTATTAGATGAAAAAAATCAAACTATGTTTCATCAAGAATGACTAAAGTCGAAACACAATTATGGAGATCGATTTTGAGCCGGATATTGGGCAATTTACTTAATTTTTCAACCCAAATAAGGAGCTCCAGAACTCCAAAATTTCAAGTTAGTACTTATTTAATGAGCATCAAAATAAGTTCCATTCATCGAATAAAATTTACAAACCCTGCGTTGAATACAATATCAAGTAGAAAGTCATTTGCAAGATCTACTGGACCAAAAACTTATACGATGGATCTAAAATAAAATTTTAAATATAGACAACCGAACGTAGAATCAAACGAATATCTTGAACAAAACATTATAACGAAATTGATTTTTTCAATCATCAATAAAAATCAACCGAAAAGAACTCATCTTTAATTTTAAAATCATGACAAAGATTGGAAAATCAGCACATACTAAAGTATATTGAACATATATTTTAGTACTTATTTTTTAAAAGAAAAAATAATTAAATTAAAATACTTTTTTTTACTATTTAGGTTAAGTTTGTAAAAACCTAGTTCAACAACAATTTGGATATATTAAAAATTATTTATAACAAAACAACAATTGGGAAAGATGAGTTGAACTTGGCATCTTTGCTGGCCAATTCATCCATACATTTAATTAATAATAATTAATAATTATATGTTATTTATTAAAAATAAAAGTTGAAACCAAGTTGTCAAACACAGGGCATAAAATACGTTGGGGTGAGGCTGTTGAGCTGGCACTAAAGATTTCGCGCTGGCTGCAAAATATTTATTCCAAAATCATCAGTATCCGTACACGTGTCCGTTGCCGACTCAATCTACGCGGGGGGTTGTTAGCCAACTAATACTACCACCCGGCATGTGGGTGACGTGTTCTTTCTTCCTTTTCCGGGGGAATTAATTAATGCTAAAGAAATTTTTAAAATTAACTGGATTTTATGGAGACTTTGGAATCCGGAATTGGGGCCCACAGCTCTTACCTTTGGGTCTGTTTGGTAGAAACTGATATTTTTCTTGTTCCAAAAGGAATGGTCTGGAAAGACCTTATTGCCCTTGCTTTATATAGTAATAGACCAAATGGAGGTGTGTTGTTTAGTCATGTTTGTTTTGTGATAATTGGTGGGCTTTTTGTGTGGGTGGGGTTGTTGGTCCTTTTCTCTTCTAATGTTGTTAATGAGTTTAATTGTTTGATGATTTACCTATAACAAATTAACAATAGGAAGAATAAAAATCTTGAAATTCAAAAAAAAAAAAAAAGGGAACACCAAGTACTTTCCCAGTTCCCATTAAATGATGATATCTAGGTCATGTTATCGTAAAATAAATTAGCGTACATGTTATGGTCATGGATATTTAATGTAAACATCATCCAATACAAACAAAACTTTTGTATGGAATTGGAACAAGAGTCTATATACTACCATTAATAAGGATATTTGTTCTCAAATATTAATTTACATGTATTATTTATGACTTTTAGAATATCAAACTTGTTGATGCAATTATTTGCTCAACAAGAATTAATCACCCTTTTTAATAACTGGAAAATACAAAAGAGAATGAAAGAAGACTGTACTTATTAATGATTAATGAACGAGCGGGACACACAGTCGGTTGTCTCTTGTTGACGAGTTTTGAGTACAAGGCTATTTTATATAGTATTCTTTGTCATTTTTTCCTCATAAATGTGCCCTATTTATACTATTACATTGAGTGGGGCAACAATCAATACATCTACAATTCTAGTGGGACACTTGTTATTCCCAAGTTCTGCATGACCTGCATGGATGACATGTATTTAATAATATTTTATGTGTTGTCCGATGCGTTCTTTGCCAAGTGGCGAGTTTGTAGGCCACTGGGCTTCAACTCGGTCTTCGTTGACTTTTCTACGGTTGGAGCTTCTCCAAGTCCTTTAATGGTCTTCTTCTTGGCCCAACCCGGGTCGGGTTGGGGCTTTTCTCGACATTAGGGTTTTGGTCGGTCCACGTAAGCAAGTCTTGAATCGCCAAGTGTGCATGTATGTACGATTACGCTCGGGTATCATCAAAACTCGTAGAAGTTAGTAAAATAGTTAATTGACCAATTTATAGCATGTGTCAAAAAAAACCATGTTTAGAAGCCTAATAAGAGTCGCTCAATCTCGAAGGCCAAAATTATAAATTCACAATACTATACCGAAATATAATTAACTCCATGAAATATTTATAAGTACCCCTTTCCAATAATATCAAGATATATATGTAAGTTATTTTATATTTTACAACTTGTTGATATTTGTTTATATTCTTTGCTCAACTAATCTAACAAGGTTTTCATCGGGGGGAACTTTAAGTTTACCTAATTGGTTGGTCGAAGATTTCGCACCACCCAATACAACCAAACTCCGATATTAAGTCCACCCTGAAGCCTGCAAAACCACCTTTAGAAAAAGAGGACCGAAAAATTTTCAACGTACCCTCTCCGACGCTCGAGTTAGGATCAAATTCAAGAATGAAAGTGCGGAAATAACAATAGTATTGAAAATATGTATTATAGAGTCTAGCCTGAAAATGCCCCTTGATGAGCATTTATAGGTTCTCATTATTATGGTTTTCTGAAAATCCGGGATTAGTTAGAGAGAATCTAGGATTTTGCAACAGAATTGCTGAATCGGCTTTAATTCCCTCACACCTAGGGTTGGACTTATGTTTTGTGATGCTACGAGATCGAAATACATACACAACTTCATCACAAAAATACAAGTAGGCTCAATAATCCTCTTGGGCTTAGGGAGTTCGGGATATACTTCCAATCCTTATTCCTAAAAGATTAAATAGGTTGGTCATTCGGATTTTTTGGACTTTGATAACCCAACCGGTCGATCACTTAAAAATTTTGGGCTTCTGAGAACCCAACAGGTCGGTCGTGTTTGGACTCCATCACTAACTACTCATTCATCAGAATTCATTTGGTTTCGAAAACCTAATTAATTCTCGTGAACCCGGTTGATAGGGATGCCAATGGGCGGCTTTACATCAAACCCGCCCTAAATCGGGCGATTCTAAACCTGTTAAACGGGTCTAGGATGGGTCCGGGTCCAAAACTTGAAAACCCCGGTCCGAGGCCGGTCCCAGGTCCAATAGGACCCACCCCGCCATATTTATTTTTATATATTTTTGAATATGTATTTATATATTTTTGTGTTATTTACTTTTAGATTTGAGTGTTGTATTGATATTAGTTTACCACTATAACATCTTGTAATAATATTGTACTTTGAATATTTATTTTGAGTATTAGTTGAGTACTGTTGCAAGATCCTAATAGTAGTGTTTTTTTCTGAAAAAAATCCTAATAGTAGCTAAATAGTTGTAAAACGTAGTAATAATAAGTTGGATAATTATATTTTTTTGACCTATCGATATTGGATTGCTTTTGATTGGCTACAAATACGAAAAATAAATTATTGCAATTTAAAAAATATATTGGCAGGTCTAACGGGTCTAGACTCGCCCCGATGGGTTTAGAAGCGGGGCGGGGCAATTCTTGAGGCGGGCCGGGGAGGATCCTGGGTTTGACCAAACCTGCTCCAAACCCGCCCCGTTGCCATTCCTACTGGTTGAAAACTGTTGGGTATCTATCCGCCTTAGAATAGATCGATACACGTAGTACCGAAAGAATACAGACAAAATAAAAGCCTATTAATACAAATTGTACTCTAGACACAAAACTGAAAGTAAAAGTACAAGAATAAAAGTATAACAAATATCTGGGATAAAATCCTAAAACCGATTATTAATAGATTCGGCTTAGGGACTGGAACACCCCAACACAAAGTCACCACAAATTACCCAGAGAACCAAGGTAAGAAACCACAGTACAACCTCGCCACAAATACCTCCAAATAAGCCCTCAAAGTGTATCACACAGAAAACCCTAGAAATTCCCTAGAACCCGAAGAAACCCTAATTTCACCAAGAAAGAAGGATTGTACACCGAGATATGGTGGACACAAACACTAATCACACATATCTGTATTTCAACCCAAGGATCACTAGATCCAACGAGGATCTGGAAAATTCTAGAGAGAGAGAGACAAGAGCACACAGCAGATATGATTCGAGAGAGGAGAGAGAAAGAAAACACCTGATTATGAATTAGGGTTTTGGGTACCAGAGTTTTATAGGGCAAGTGAATGGCTCAGATCAGTCCATAGAAATGTATAGCTGAGATCAAATAAAAGAGGATCCGCGGACTTGAGATTTGGATCCCGCAGTCCAAATAAGGGACTCGTGGGTCGGACACTATTGGGCTTATGGTGGCTTTTGGGCTGTTGTATAAGCGGGCTCAATTGTTTAGTAAATGGGCCAAGCAAGCAATGGGCCAATAAACATAACAATCTCCATCTTTGGCTCATTGTAATTCAATTAGACAATGTAAAATGGTTCCAATCATCATCATTGTCGTGATGTCTACCTCACACAGAGTTTAGTATGACTTTACAATAATCAGCACAGAGTAGATTATAATACCAAAAAACACTTAAGTAAGTTGGGTTTTAATGTTAGACTCATACAAGCACACAACAAGCATTTGTCCAATAATTTTGGACTTACAAGCAAACAGACAGTAAGCCTGCAAGCTCTGGGTAATCACCAAGGGACAGCCTGCCTAGTCACCAATATCAAAATTTAGAATTTTTAGAAAAGTTTTGAACTTTGATAAGGGTAGACACTTAGTACCCATATCAACATGATTGTATTCAGATGCCACTTTTTCAAGACAGATTAATCCTTTTGAAATAATATCTCTTATAAAATGAAACCTAACATCAATGTATTTGGTTCTGTCATGAAGAACTGGATTCTTACAGAGCTGAATACCAGATTGAGAGTAAGAAAATACAATAACCTTTTGTTTTAGAAAACCAATTTCAGAAATAAGACCTTTTAGCCATAAGGCTTCTTTTAAAGATTCAGTTACAGCCACATATTCTGATTCTGCTGTAGACAGAGCCACAATATCTTTAGAATCGAGATTTCCAACTAATACAAGAGCCACATAGAGTGAAAACATAAGAGGTTCTTGATTTTACGTTGTCTTTATCATTGGCATAGTTTGAATTAACATAACCTTTCAAAATTACACCACTTCACACTTAGAACATTTCAAGCAATAATCGCTTGAATGTCTCGGATATCTCAATAACCACTTCAAAGCATTCCAATGCACCATTCCAAGATTAGACATAAATCTACTTAGTAAGAAACAACATATGCAATATCGGCCTAGTACTAACCATTAAGTACATAATGTATCCAATGGCATTAACATAAGGAATGTTTTGCATAGAAAGTATTTCGTGCTCGATTTTAGGAGACCGATCCCTACTTAACATAAAATGAGAAGCAAGTGGGACATTAACAGATTTTCTTTGCACTCATAGAATTTTTTTGTAAAACCTTTTCAATATATGAAGATTAATGAAGATAAATCACATAGTTATTTCTATCCCTATCAATATTCATACCAAGAATCTTCTTAGCATCACCTAAGAATTCCATGTCAAATTTAGCACTTAAGCAATTTCTCACATAGTCAATGATCTTAATGCATGGACTAGTCAAAAGCATATCATTAAGATATATCAAATAAAAAAGAGAGACTTAGCATCAAGTTTAAAATATAAGCAATGATCATATGGACTTCTACAATTTTAAATCAAGCATGCATTGGTCAAATTTCTTATTCCATTGTCTAGGTGATTGTTTTAAACCATACAAAGACTTTTTCAACAAGCATACATGGTTAGGTTTGGATTTATCTTCAAAACCCTCAGGTTGTTTCATGAATATCTTTTCTTCCAAATCACCATGTAAAAAAGAAGTTTTAACATCAAGTTGCTTTAGTTCCCGCTAAACCGAGCTACTAAAACTAACATAATTCTCACAGTCACAAACTTCAAAACAGGAGCAAATATCTCAGTGTAATCAATTCCTTATTTCTGAGTAAAACCTTTGACTACTAGTCTAGCCTTGTATCTAATACCTTCAGATTCTTGTTTAACCTTAAACAATCATTTACTATCTACAATAGAATAGTTAGCGGTTTAGGAACAAGTTCCCGTGGTATTATCAATATGCAAAGAGGTCATTTCATCTTGCATAGCGAGTCATCCATTTCACGAGTTAACAGATTTCATAGCTTCAGAGTAGGTTTTAGGCTCGAAATTCTCAATTGATTCAAATACAAAGAACACATAAAGAAGTTAAGTGAAAATCAACAAACTTATTAGGAATTCTAATGTTTCTTCTACTTTTATCTCTAGTTAACACATAGTCATTCAAGTTATCATTATCAACATGCTCATTATTTTGTTCAAAGTGTCAACTAGAGGGAAATCATCATGCACATTGCCATGCATGCCAACATTATCATTCTCAATATTATTGTGCACATCATTACCATTCACAGGATCATGCTCAAGATCAATCATATCGTAATTATCATTCACGAACTAGAAGGAATATTAGAAAGCTCCTCCTTATTAGAAACATTGGGGTTTTGAGTTTCAAAACATTTTTAGAAACATCAAGGCAAGGGAACTCATGTTCATTAGAAACAACATCCCTACTAATGATCACTTTGAAACCATTTTCAAATTTAGACCAAAGTCTGACTTTTAACCCCATCAGGGTATCCAAAAAACATTTTAAAGACCTTGGATCAAGTTTGTCAACCTTTTGATGGACAAAGGCTGAACAACCAGAAATTTTTAAATTTGAAAAGTCCACAGGTTTACTAGACCAAACAAGTTCGTGACATTTTCCTTTCAAAGGTACAGAAGGTGATCTATTTATCATACAAGCAACTGTATGAACAAATTTCTCCCAGAACTTTTGGAAAGACCGGATGTACTCAACATACTTCTCACCCTTTCCAAAAGAGTTATGTTCATCCTCTCAACAACACCATTTTGCTAAGGGTGTAAGGCAATCGATTTATGCCTTACAATGTCGATTCAACACATAGTTGATCAATGAGTTGGTTCTGACGAATTCCAACCCATTATCGCTTCTAAAATACTTAATCCTTTTTCCATTTTGATTTTCTATCAAGGTTTTCCAATTTTGAAGTTTTTCAAAAACATCGACTTGTTTTTCAAAAGAAACACAAACACTTTTCTTGAAAATATCATCAATCACAGATAGAAAATATATGTTCCCACCATGGGTAGGAACACTAGCAGGACCCCAAACATCATCCTATAAGTATTCAAGAATATCATTGCAAGAAGTTTGTTTGGGGTAAGTGGAAGTAGGGAAGCTTACTCTTTTTCCATACACACAAGAGTCACAAAATGGCATACAAGTAAGTTTATCATTACCAAAACAACCTTCTTTATGCATAAGTTCAAGACCATTAGAACTAATATGACCAAGTCTTTTATGCCAAAGTTTGTCATTCACGAGTTCAAGTTGGTCACAGAGTTCACATTGTTCACATAGTTTTGCATACAAGGAACATAATCAACATATCAAACATACATGTTTCTCTTCTTTTCAGCTTTAGCAATAACAAGGGAACCTTTCATGATTTTCATCAAACCCTTTCCCCATCTTCCCTTATAACCATCATACTCAAGCATAGCACATGATACCAAGTTATTAGACAAGTCAGAGACATGCATTACATCATTCAAAGTCAAAACATAACCAGTATCAAGTTTCAAGCACACAGTACCAACACCAATAACTTGAAACTTTTTATCATTAGCCATGGAAACTGGTCCATTTTGCACAGGAGCATAAGAGGCAAACAAATGTTTAAAAGGTGTCATGTGATATGTGCAAGCAGAGTCAATTAGCCAATCATTCTCACAGAAAGCATTTGATGGCACAACATTCACAGAATCATGCAACTCATGCACCATAACACACATCACCCATATGATCATTGCCAGTAGTCAAGTTCACAGAGTCATTGGTTTGGTTTTTGTTGTTTTGGTTATTGTTTTGATTGTTGTTCTGGTTATTCCTGGGTTTAGTACACTCTTTGATGTAATGACCATGTTCACCACAATTATAACACTTTCTATTGTTCTTAGGTCTAGAACTAGACCTCCCTCTGCTTTTGCCTCTCTTTCTTCCAAATTTGTTGTTGTTATTATTCCCATTTTTCTTATTCTGATTTCTACCCCTAACATGCATCACTTTCCCTGACCCCTGTTCATTCCCCTTAGATATTTGAAGATCAATTTCCTTACTCTTAAGGCCATTAATCACAGTATCTAAAGTTATAGAATCTCTACCATACTTAATGGCAGACTTAACATCAGCATAGGAATCAAGAATGGTATTCAACAACACAATAGGAGTATGATCATCAATGTTCTTATCACCAGTGAGTTTAATATCCTGTATCAATTTTGTGAAAACATCCAATTTCTCATCCATATCCCTAGTGAGATCAAGTTTAAATCTAAAAAACTTTTCCGATAGAAAGAGTTTTTTTGAATAAATTTGAATATATATAAAAATAAAAAGAGTTGTCTTGATCACAGTGATCAGGTAACCAAAAGAAAGCCTGGAAACAAAGTCATAAATGATAACGAAATGGTCACAAGCCGACCAGATAGAATGGTTGGGGCCTCGTTAAAACTTTCCAAGATAAAACCCACCCTTGTGGGAAAAATCTTAGAAGGAAAAATAGTACCCCCTAAAAAAGCGTCCAAAATGGGAAAAGAAACCTGGCCGGATGCACTAGTTAACAAACCTATAGTTAGACTGACCAACATAATCCTGAGTAAGAGACGAAACAATGTCCACCGAGACGCTCCCAAAGACGTTGCAGCGTGCGACGTCTTGCTAAGTATATCCGCCACCCGATTGCCTTCCCGAAAAATATAAGAGGCCACCAAATCCATTTGGGAAAGAAGGTGCAGAGTGTAACGCCACATGCTAAGATGGCACCAAGGCACCCCTGCGGATCTTTTCCGCAACAACTCAACCACATAAACTGAATCCGACTCCAGCCAGAGCTGAGTCCAGCCCTTCGCAAAAGCGTAATGAATAGCCCTCATGGCCGCCAACAACTCTGCCTCAAAAGCAAATTCCGAACCACATTATTCCACAAAGCAACCGCGAAAGAAGCCTCTGCAGTTTCGAAAACCCCCAGAAGCTGTGAGACGCCCAGGCGCCCCCGAAGCACTGTCGTCCGTGTTGACTTTGATCCAGCCCGACAAAGGTTTTTGCCAAATAACCTGCACAATCTTCGGAGCCTATCTTGGACGCCCAACAACACAAAGTCTGCGGAGAATAAAAAGGTCGTGCTGATCATTATGCATGCAACCCCGGTCTAAGGAAGCAGACTCCAGAATTAGAACACGAAGGCGTAGGATGGCCGCCTCCACAGTCCAGTTCTTGTCATTGAAGGTCAAGTCATTCCCGATCGCGCGATGTGCCAAATCTTTGGATAACACCGCAACTCGCCATAAGAAAGCCGCCGCTCACTGAAATGGAAACTCATTAAACGCACCAGGAATTCATTAAAGCTATGAGCCATAAAATAGCGGATATCAAAAGAGTCAAAAATCCACCGCCGAGGGCCCATGAAAAAGACAAGAGAGATGAACAAATGGTCCACGATTCAATATCGCACAACAAAGCCCACAAACCGAGGGGCCTGTGAAGGAACCCCGAGACGAGAACATCTAATACCTGATCTATTATGGATGGCTCTCCATGCCACAATCGAACGTCGTTCCATAATGTGAGGTGACCAAATCCAGAACCCCATTGAACCACCGGGAGTGAGGGCGCATGTAGGAGTAAGTCGACTTGAAATGATAATCCCATCCTCAAAATGCAACCAGCGCGTATCCTTTGAAGCCAAAACGATGGGGACTCTAACAATATCCCTGACCAGATCTAAATATGCCTCTATGAACGAGAAAGTGAAGTGCCAAGACCCATCATAAAAGTAATCCAAGATGCGATGCCAAAATAGATGCATGTACTCTGCGAAATACCAATTATATCGGCAATAGTGTAACCCAACCAGTTGTCAAGCCAAAATAAAATAACGGAATTACATCCGGGGATCCAACAAGAGTCATCCAAGAAACCCAAAATCCGAGGCCGAATCCCACTCCAAATGGAATAGGGGATGAAAGAACGACGTGGAGATCCATCGATGTCAAAAATGTTTTCTAAGGGTGTTGTAGACTAAAGAGTTTGAATTCATAATCTTCCAACCCATCTTAATAAGGAATGCATTGTTGGAAACAACAATGGAACGGACGATCCACCTTCATCCCGGCATACAAAAACGGTTCGATTAACCACCACAAACCCCTTTGAGTTGACATTATCGGTCCGGATGAAATTACGCATGGCTTTTTCCATTTGCAGAACAATGTTCTAGGCCACTTGTAAACCATCATCATATGCCCAAAGGAACTGGTAATCACCGAATTCACCAAGCACACTCGACCAAAGAATAGACGAGAGATGTCCCTTTCCACCTTCCTCGAACTTAAGAATAATCTTATCAAAAAACGGTTTGCAGATCTGTCACCTTAGGCGCACCCTTGAAGATGGGGGCGCCTAAATAGACCGTTGGGAAGGCCCCAATATGAATACCTGTAATCGTCTGATTACGACCCCGCACATGATTAGAAACCAGGCTGCCAAAATAAACCTTAGATTTGTGAGGATTGAAGATCGACCCGATATATCAGAATAGAGATTGAGAATCGGATAATAGAGCGTGCATTCATCGTCGAGGCCCCGCACATAATCACAATATCATCCGCGTACATAATAGATGAGGGAAAAATGATCTGCTTAGGCGCCATGAATGGCTGAAGCTGATTCCGGGTGACCGCCTCATCAATAAATCTACTCATCACGTCTTCCGCGATGCAAAAGAGAAGAGGTTATAACGGATCCCCCTGTCTAACCCCTCGAAAGTAGGAGAAGTAACCCACATGCGACCCATTCAGAAGGACTGAAATTCTGGAAGATCGAAGAATAATTTTAATCCAGTGAACGAACACTTCTGAGAAACCAAAGCAACGTAAAACGTGTATTAGAAAACCCCAATTAACAGTATCAAATGCCTTGCGGATATCAATCTTTAAAATCATATTGGCATCATTATGTCCCTGCAAAATATTGAAGCCTTCCAAAACCAAAATAATACATCGTGAATCGCCGCCCGGATAAATCCAAACTGTGTAGGAGACAAGTAAGAAGAAATGATAGAGCCCAATCGAGTTGCGGAATCTTGGTGATGATCTTAAAAAGATAATTACTCATAACAATCGACCTAAAGTCCGCATTCGCGTTCGCTTTCTAGTCTTTGGGATAAATGCCATAAAACTAGCATTCAATCCTGCCGGAAAGGATGCGAATTTAAAAAAATAACGGACTACCGCCACCACATCCTCGAAATAACGTCCCAAGAATGCTTTGGTAGAACCTCCCGTTGAAACAATCCGGGCCGAGAACGTCCAAACCTATATTAAACGCCGCCTCTTTTATCTCTAAATCCGAAGGAATAGCCGTCAAGTGAGCATTATCAACCGTGCTAACCGTAGGAGAAATAACCTGGTCAACCAAAGTGTAATCCGAACTAGTGTGTCCCGTGTCCGCGAAGAGGTCCGTATAGAAGGAAATTATATGATTTCCAAGAACAACCGGATCATCTGAGTAACTACCATCGACCATCAGATCCTGTATACCCGAACGTCCATTCCGAATCGACAACAAATGATGGAAAAACGCCGTGTTGTGGTCCCCATCCTTTAACCAAGCCGAACGGGCTTCCTCTCAGAGGAAATCGGATTGCATTAGCAATGTACGAGACAACGCATTTTGAGCATCAAGCTCCATGTCACGGCGCGCTTCAGTGAAGCCTTCGGACTTGATGCCTGAATCTGACGAACCAACTCCATCTGCCTTTCCACCTGACGATTAACATCCCCAAAGACGTCCTTATTCCAAACCTTAATTGTCTGTCGCAGCCTCTTGAGTTTCCATATGACACGCAGCAGAGGGGTGGGCGACGCGTATGGGAGAGCCCAAGAGGCCTTAACAATGTCCTGGAATGAATCATGATGAATCCACATGTGTTGAAAACGAAATGGAACCGGACCCTTGTTAATGGAAGAAGAAAGAAAACCAAAATAGTGTGGTGATCGGATCCAATGCGAGGAAGAACTAAGCCTTTAATAACTTGCCAAAAGGAGAAGAATTGACAAGTTGCTAGGGCTCGATCAAACTTAGCCTGAAGAAGGGATAGAGGCCTTCGGAGGAGCACCAAGTAAATGAATTCCCGTAGTCGGACCGCATGCAAATAAACCAAAGATCCTCCAAGAAGTCCCTAAAGTCCTGACAAGATGCTTGGGATACAACACCACTGCCAGAGCGCTCATGATGTCCCAATACAGCATTAAAATCCCCAATAAGCAGCAGATCAGTAAGACCCAAATTCCTCAATTCCAACCAAAGCGCACGCCGAGCAATATGATCACACAAACCATGAGCAAAACCAATATGAAAAACCATAGAACCAAATTGAACTTGCAGAATAATACATTGAGAGGAGGACCAAACCTGACTATGGATCAAATGCCAAAGATCACGTAATACCCAAATGTCCGGGCATCCGTTAGCCCGGAAACTCTGAGCCACGAACCTCAATCCCAAACTACTCTAATAAGAATCCAAAATCGATGAAATGTCCACTTTAGGCTCACAAATAGCTAGAATAGAAGGTTTATGTTTATTGACATAACGCCTTAAGAACATTACGAGAGGCAATGTTCCCTATCCCCCGAATGTTCCAGAAGATGCAATTCATTGAGACGATGGTGGGGGTGGCGCCCGTGATGACTGCACGGTAAAAATGGGAGTGTGGTGTGCTACAGAATCTGATGACTGCGAATTGGCCACTTCATCTGCATAGTGCCCATCGCTTTGAAGCTGCACAATCTAACTCATTCGGCCCTGGGCGATCTGGCTCAACAGTAACGTCATGAATTGCTGGTGATGGACCCTTATTAACGCTCTGGATTAATCTTGATTTTGCCGAGTCCAGAGAGTTGTCCCAGAGGCGCGACTAAGAGCCCGAATGGGCTTCTCCAATGAATACTGAACCATAAGAGGCAGAATAGTGGAGATGGGGCTGGTATTGGCAGTAGAGGCCTTGGGGACCGGTTCCCTTGCAGGATAATCGGACTGAGAGTCTGCCGATGGTTGATCGGGGGTGTCATCTGAAGCAAGAGCTTCAAAAGTGTTACCTAGATGGATATCCTTAGGGCAAGTGACTATCGCGCAGGTAGGAGAGCCTGCACGCATAGCCGAACTCGTATTTCCCATTGAGTCATCAACGACCTTGCCCTTGTCCTGCTGCACAGGACGATAAACTTTTCGAACCCTGGAGTGCCCTCGCTGAACTGAATTCTGACATGTTGCTGGCACCCTGGAACGTCTTTGGTCGGGGGATGCGCGCCTTTTCGTAGCCGGGTTTCCCGTGGTGTTAAGACGGCAAGAAGCCATCGAGTGTCCCGTAACACTACACCTTGAACAAAACTCTGGGAGTTTCTCATCATAACGATCGACACAAAAGAACACTGGCCAACTCGTTCCACCATGATGTGGCCCTCCAACGACTTAGCAAGATCAATATCAACCAATACCCAAACGAAATGTCCCAGAGAACCATCAAGCGAACGATGATCAATTTGCAACGGATTTCCAATAGCACTGGCAATCCCCAGGATGGTATTGGGATCCCAGTATTCCAAACTGAGCTCGAAGATGCGGACCCAAACACTGGCCACCGAAGTTTGCACCTTATAAGGATTGAAATCGGGACCCATGGAGTGAGTCGAATAGTCCCCTGGTTAAGTGCCCAATTGGTACGTAGTTGAGCACGTGCATGGTCCTGCGCATGAAACAATTTCACACAAAAAAATCCCTTGCCCAAGGAAATTAGTTTCCAGTCTTTCTTAATACCCCATAGCTCGGAAAGCCTTTTGTGCAAAAGCATAGTAGCCCATGGCTTATTATCTTTCCCCAAAATAACCCGCCCGATCAAAGAATACGAAAATTCAAAGTGAGGCGTTGTTGGTAAACACTTTCGTCAATAGTAATCGAATAATAATCCCCTTTCCTAACCTTGTTTAGGGATAGAATGCATTTTTTCCGAAACCATATGGGTAAATGAAGCAATATTACCTGGGGCCTATGGAAAAGCAGAATTCAAAGGATGGGGATTTCCCGAAACCACCTTTGCAAAAGAATTGACCTGTTTAACTTGAGGACCAATGTTATGAGCCGAATGTCGGGGTTTGATGCAAGGGGAGCCCATGTAGCGAGTTTCCAAAGATGTTGAGTGGCATCCGTGGGAGGTTGAGGATGGCAAAGATTGGCCCAGGGGCCATCACCCCCTTGGGAGGGGGCTGTCCTAGAGGAGAGGACAGCCGCCAGCCCCTCATGAGGCTCCTTGGCCCCCCATGGCAATAGGCAGCCATGGGGGTAAAGGAGGCCACCCCAAATGGGCCGTGTGACTTGTGATGGGGCGCGCCCCTCAACCATCTACCATGACAACCGGATGCCAAGGTGAAGAGACCATGATCCCCCCTGAATGCCGCGCAATGGTGCAACAAATGTCGACGGTGGAATCACCGAGGATCGGAGGATTTGGGCGGAGAAAATTCCACGTCAAACCATAAAAAGAAGACGGACCGGGTGCGGGGATGTCCGTGGAGTGGATGTGTGAGCTTCCTCGGAGTCTCTTCCGTGGTCTTTATCTTTGTTGGATGACGATCCGATGACCCATGCATTACCCAGGAGAGATGCTCGGAGAGAGAGGTTGAGGGTCTTGCATTGTAAAGGAGATAGTTGGATGTGAGTCGACGAAGAGTGGCTCCATCATGGAGCCACCGGAATTTGGCAACGGAAAATGATCGATATGGAAGAACCTTAGAGAACGTTTTTTATAGTTTTGAAAGGCAAAGAAGTTTCGATGTGTAAAGTTCTTATAATTTATCCCAAAGGGCATTGGCGCTTGTTAACTTGCCAATTTTTCTTAAAACAACATCAAAAAAGTTAAGGATAATGGATGAGTAAGCAAATTCATCAAGCTCAGATTTTATTTCAGGAGTATCTTTATCAGTGTACTTTTGATCAATAGCTTTAAAACATTTCTGTTTAATTAAAATCCCCTTCATTTTTGTTGCCAGATTGAAATATCAATTTTCCCATTAAAGGGCTCAATATGATAACCGGACACACCAACCATATTCACGAGATAATTCCACACAGAATATCACAAAGAATACAACACAGATGCAAGTATCACAATTATCAAGTAGAACAACAAAAACAACAGGTAAGTGGACCACACAGAGTCCAATTATAACAACAAAAATAGTAAGGGACAATCAGAGGACCACACAGAGTCCAGCACAGAGCAATATAAACAAGAAATGCAGCACACGACCACACAGAGTCCAAGAAACCAAAATCAACAGATTTTTTTTCAAAGAACGGGTGTTTCCCCTCGCACCTCGATTCCACCGCACTCAAGGCACATGGTCAAGCGGCATAGTGCTAAGGGTTTCCTGACTAAGATCGAGGTAAAGATAAAGAGAAAATGGAGAGAGAGAGCCTTACAACAAGGAGCAAGTCTTGGGTTCTCACCATGACCAAGTATACCAGATCCACAAATCACCAAGAAAGCTCAAGAACCGAAGCACCAACCCACCACACACTACAAGAAAAATGGACATAGACATCGGTTTTTACCCGATGTCTAAAGAAGAAAAAAACCGATGTTGAAACCCCTGTTGTTAAATGGGAAGTTTTCAACATCGGTTTAAAACCGTTGTCAATTAGTGAAACAACATCGGTTAAAAATGATGTTTATTAGGAATCATAAACGATGTTAATCCCCATGTTGTTAAAGGGTGTATTATTTAACAACGGTTTTTCACCGATGTTGTTTCCTACAATAACATCGTTTGTTAATATCGGTGATTAACCGATGTTGGTTCTTGAAACCACAACGGGTTATAAGCGTTGTTGTTTCAGTTCAGTTAGTTGCGAAATGACCTCAGTTTCCAAACCGATGTCTATATTAAAATAACCGTTGTTGTTATACTTTAATACATCATTTTATAACAGATGATGTTTGTTTAACATCAATTTAAACTGATTTCATTTCCCCTGTAATTAACGGCAATAGTACCAATATTCACCAATCTAAATCAACCAACGATTAATTACAATCAAAATTAACAAATATAGCTTACATTAAGCAATCCATTCAAAATGTGCACAACGAGTATACATAAAGGCCAAAATAATATACACACGAGTACTTCTGTCACTATTTCACCATACACACGACAAACAACCCTTCAAAACCTAGCAAACTTTTCACACATTTTTGTAAATGTAAAATTAACTGAAGAGCTCATACAAATTATTGAATCAAAGATTTCATCCTTGAATATCATAAAGTAGCTAAAACCTTGGGCAATATTCCGCTAAATATAGAGGTAAGTTGACTCGAGCTTATTTTTATGTCCAAGTTGGTCCAAGAACTTGTCCTGTTGTAAAAAATCGTAGGTCATGCTAGTTTTGGAACGAAATGCAGTATTGGCAGGGTTTCCAACAACTCCTGCTTCGCACGAAGCCTGAAATTTAAAAAAGAAATAAAAAACAAGCATAGAAAGCGCAAAATCAAACTGAAATACTAATCAATATATTTAAGCATATGATGCCTTTTTTGGATCATTATAATGTAATAAAAAGCATTCAAGTCGCCAAATCCTCTAAGCGAGCAAAATAAAAGGATAAAGAGGGACTGACCATTGACGACTAGCTGGCACATGCAACCAACAATGGCGGCAATAGAAAAACGAGCAACTTCAGCAGTGGAGTGGAAGCAAAAAACCGGATGCACCACATCTTCTCGTATAATTCCATAACAAGCAAGTCGGCCCCATACCTATTTCCTCTTAAGGATAAAATGCGATGCGATCTTTGAATCCGACAGGGACATTACAAAACTTCATTTCATTCGACCACCTTAATTAACAAATGAAGCTACATACACGAAGGTTCTATTCATATATTCCAAAATAATAATAATAATTAATTAATAAATAAATAAAACATTGCTAAAAGAAAACCAATTCCGAGCCTAATGGGATTTTAGAATGGTTAGATTTTGATTTCCTTCATGTTTTAATTAAACTATACAAAATAATAAAGTTGCTTCAACCAACTTCTAGAATTATTACACACACACACACACACACACACACATATATATATATATATATATATATATATATCATGCAACCGATTTCACTCGGAACATACAATTTTATGTTTAATCACATATTTCATAACAAAAACACCAAAAATGCACTTAGCTAAACAAATTCTAATTTTCAAACCATTAAATTTTCTATTTCAATTTAATAATCCAAACACATATTCAACTTTTACTCACCAATATAAAGCAAAACTCCACTAAAAGTGCCATATAGAAATGATGTTGGATTTAAATGATGCCGAACAAGGTTTAACGGAAATAACCACCAAAATTAATTTTCCCTAAATGCCTAACACACAATCGAGAAAAATGAAAAATTGATTTTATCAAAGTGCAATATGGACAATCTTCAAGAAAGAGCATACAAAACTAGGTGACACTATGGGATTGCGGAAGCAAGCAACACCGATATAGCACCACTCTTATAACAAAGAAACAAAAGATGTTTAAATATCACAATACTTGAGCACGCAAACCCAAAGATCGTTTTTCTAACTAGCACATGGTGGGTTGATAAAATAGCAACCAATTATCCATCCATCAAGATACAAAATACTAACTAGCACATTGACACATAACCCAACCGATTTTGTTACTTACATCACCGGATGCATCAATTCATCACTCATCGATTCTAGATGAAGTATCCGACCATACCAAATTCCTGGAATCATAACATGCAAATACTTTACTAAATATTTGTCGAAAAAACATTTTTAACTGCTTCTGGACACGTAACGATTTATACCCGTGCCATTACTAGCCATCTCCATGTTTAAGGATTGCTTCACAAAAAGCTCGTAATTTCAAGGCTTGTAAAAAAAACTTGACAACCAGGTTTCATTCCAGATTCGGCTGAAGCAACAATATGAAAGGCTTGTAAGAGACTAATAGCCACAACTAACACATTAAATTAAAATTTCAGCAGTTCTATAGAAAAAAAAAAACTAAATCCAAAGACTGAATGATAAACTATAAAATGAGAGTAAAAATGGTCAAATTGCTAGTTCCTGCTTGCTAAACATGAACATCTCTAACAGCTACATTTCAACGGCTTCTTGCGCAGAAGAAAACTTGACGACAGTCAATTACGACTACTAAATCTGATTTCTTTAAACGGCGAAAGCAGACAGCAAAATAAAAGCAGAAAAATACCGAGGCATTTGAAGGTAACACGATTTAAGAGAAGCCATTGTGAGGGGAGAGTTTTGGCGTGAGATGATCATTACTAGAGGTGTACTCATCACAAGTATACCATCGTTTGGAACTTGCTTGTTCCCAAAGCAATCATTAGAATCTCTAATACTGATCACCGCCAATTATGAAAAACCAAAGTTAGCAATAACACTATTCCTTGTAGCTCTTCTCTAGAGCATTGATAGTCTAGTTTGGTTATGTTAATGAATTAGATTTTGAATTGTTTATATCTTTGGTAAGTGGTAGAGTGCCTTTTCTCTCTTTTTTTCTATTATGCCTAATTTTCTATCATTTCTTTCCAACTCCAATTTGATATTCTCCATATATGTTAATACTAATTTCATATCTAATTTAGGATTTATTTTTAACAAAATAATGTCCTTAAAAATTTAATAAGTTCTAAAAAGACATAATTAAAGGAAACTCGAGAACTTGGTTGATCAAACCAATTCTTTGGCAACATGTTAGCATCTTGAGATCTCTAGCAATTGGACTACTTTGCCAAATTCAATTTGTAGACATATGAGTTAGCATGTGTTCCAACAGAATATCAAAATAACATTACATGAACTATCTCCAAAGATTTCAATAATGCTTTTTTGGAGAACATGCACCACTCAACTCTACTTTCATATGTTTAGTAACCAAAAAGGAAAATACACCCCGGATGAACCATATCCATTTCTAAAAACCGAGATACTTTAAATAAAAAAGAAACAAGTGTTATGATAAGGTTATTTTTCCTCACAAGAAATGCAATTTTGCAAACATCCAAAAATAGGCTTTTGTTAAACGCCCAAAGAAAACAAACTTAAAATTTTTGAAAAAACCCATAATACTAATAATCCAAACAAAATTGATTAACTTGGATATATGTAAAAAGCCGACCATATCTTGCAAGCAAATAGATTGTCAACCTGTAAATTTTCCAAAAGTCTAAATAAGATTCGGTGGAAGACAACTCCATGAAATCCAAATCAATGTTATTTGATGGATTACCAGTCATAATAAACATGTGAAGACATTTTGAATCAATCCATTATCAATAATCGAACTACTTAACTTCTTGAACAACTCATGCAATGCCTCCACTTCATTTAGAGTAATCGCAAAAGTAATAGAAAAAGTAGTTTCCAAACTCAATAAGAAAGTTAACAAGCAAGGAAAAAATCATTATTCGGATACAACGAAAAAAGTACACCATAAGAATAACTTTACATCGAGATTCCTCACGAGTCGAACAATCTCTTGGTAACCATAGCGCAATTTCTTGCTATTACTCGACTTGTGGTAATCGAAACAACCCGAACGACGAAAATCAATGCCTCAATTATTGCTACAATCGGAATCACAAACGCCAAGCAGATTTTTCTAAAATCTCAAATTGCTCAACCATGCTTCTCATCGAAAATAATTAACAACAATATCAACAACCAAAATCAGTCGCTTGGACAACACACATTCATATGAATTGCATAAATACATCGATAATTAAAATAATAAACAATTTACCGAATTGTTGGTTAAAACTAACTCACATTCTCTCGCTCTTTACGCGTTGGAATCTTAATTTTTGGATAGGGTAATCACAATCTTAATTCTTGTTTTGTTTTGATTTTGACATTCTACTACACTCGAAATGATTAACTAAATGTCACATTTAAAGAATTAAACCAAAAATTCCGTCAAGAATGAGTCTCCACCTTTACTGCGCGACGACGTTCGATGATATTGAGTTGGGCATCTCGGATGAGCACAGGGTCATGGGTTCAAATAGCTGCGCACTAGTCGAGGCGATCACACAAATTGGGGATGTCTTGAAAGAAGTCTCGCTCGATATTCTTCTCGATGACTCGACGTAGGTATCCTCATCTAAAACATTGGTTACGAGTGGCGAAATCGGGAGTGGGCGTAGAAATAAGGGCGATTAGGGTTAGGGTTTGGATCGGAGGAAAGGGATGGGGCGGCGAAGGAGTAGAGATAATAAGTAATCAAAATAGAATTTTCGTCCATTTGAAAGCTACAATTTCGACCACGTATTTGTCAATGTTCTCCTTACTCAATGTGTTCTCACTAAACGAAATCCAGAGCACAAAATCAATAAAGTCAATTTCAAACCCTAGAAAATAAGGAGCGAACTAAATAAATTCAGATTAAAAACTATGAATTAAACCATCTCATTAGTACTAAGATCTCATAACCAAACGGACAAACTACGAGGTTAGAGTATATAGTGGATGGCGGACCTTGGTTTTGGGATGAAGGCGAGGCGGGAGTTTTATGGAGTCTACAGCTTTGGGATGAGCTACGCAAAGACAAAGTGAATAGAGGCAATGGTGGCTATGAAACTCCGACGATGGTCCAAGTTTTATGGAGCAATGATGGAACACCGACGACGGATGAAGTTTTGCGGTACAACGATCAAAATGGAGAGAAGAACGTGTCAAGAGAGAGTGATCGGAAAAGTTAACGCAGCAGAGGTGGAGCCGAAGTAGGAGAAGAGTGTCCGGAAAAGTTAACGCAGTCTCCTAGAAGCTTTGCGAGAGAGCTCCGATTTCTGAGAATGACTAAGTGGAGAAGAATGGTGTGAGAGGAAAAAGGGTTTAGTACAAAAATAATTTTCGGATAATAATTATGTTTTGTTTAATATAAATTGGGCAAAAAAAGCTAATTACATAAAAGTGTTATTAAGACGTGTTTTTGGAACCAAAAATGGCAATTCGCATTTTCAATTTATTTTCAAAAATAAAAGATTTTTCCAGCCAATCAACATCGGGTACTAAAAACGTTGCCTATACATTGACGTTAAAGAATATATAGACATCGTCATTCCAAACCGTCGCACAGCCCGATGTCTATTCCTATAATAGACATTGGTTAAGACGTCGGTATAGTAGAACCGATGTTTATTAGCGGAAAAATCCGCTCATAGACATCAGTTTGCTAAAAATCCGATGTTAAAACACATTAGACAACAGAAAAATCAGGAAAACGATGTCTTTTTGGTGTTGTCTATTCGTATTTTTCTTGTAGTGACAAGGCGGATAGGTGCTCGATACCATTGTTGGGTATCTATCCGCCTTAGAATAGATCGATACACGTAGTACCAAAGAATACGACCTCAATAAAAGCCTATTAATACAAATTGTACTCTAGACACAAAACCGAAAGTAAAAGTACAAGAATATAAGTATAAAAATATTTGGGATAAAACCCTAAAACCGATTATTAATAGAATCGGCTTAGGACTGGAACACCCCAACACAAAGTCACCACAAATTACCCGAGAGAAACAAGGTATGAAACCACAAGATAGCCTCGCCACAAATACCTCAAAATAAGTCCTCAAAGTGTATCACACAGAAAACCCTATAAATTCCCCAGAACGCGAAGAAACCATAATCTCACCAAGAAAGAAGGATTGTACACCTTAGAATAGATCGATACACGTAGTACCGAAAGAATACAACCTCAATAAAAGCCTATTAATACAAATTGTACTCTAGACACAAAACTGAAAGTAAAAGTACAAGAATAAAAGTATAAAAAATATTTGGGATAAAACCCTAAAACCGATTATTAATAGAATCGGCTTAGGGACTGGAACACCCCAACACAAAGTAACCACAAATTACCCAGAGAACCAAGGTATGAAACCACAGTATAGCCTCGCCACAAATACCTCCAAATAAGCCCTCAAAGTGTATCACACAGAAAACCCTAGAAATTCCCCAGAACGCGAAGAAACCCTAATCTCACCAAGAAAGAAGGATTGTACACCGAGATATGGTGGACACAAACAATAATCACATAGATCTATCCCAACCCAAGAATCACTCAAAGATCCAAATGAGGATCCGGAAAATTCTAGAAAGAGAGACAATAGCACAATCATAGATGATTCGAGAGGAGAGAGAAAGAAAACATCGATTATGAATAGGGTTTTGGGTACCAGGGTTTTATAGGGCAAGTGATGGCTCGGATCGCCCATAGAAATGGATGGCCGAGATCAAATAAAAGAGGATCCGCGGACTTGAGATTCGGATCCCGCAGTCCGAATAAGGGACCCGTGGGTCGGACACTATTGGGCTTATGGTGGCTTTTGGGTTCTCAGTATAAGTGGGCTCAATTGTTTAGTAAATGGGCCAACCAAGCGATGGGCCAATAAACATAACAATCTCCACCTTTGGCTCATTGTAATTCAATTAGACAATGTAAAAGGGTTCCAGTCATCATCATTGCCGTGATGCCTACCTCACACAGAGGTTAGTAGGACTTTTCCATAATCAGCACAGAACAGATTATAGTACCAGCAAACACTTAAGCAAGCTGGGTTTTAATGTTAGATTCATACAAGCACAAAGCAAGCATTTGTCCAAAATTTTGGACTTACAAGCAAACGGTCACGCCCAAACGGGAACGTGACACGATCAAAACTTAAACAAAAATAATCCAAGCGATCTAAATCGATCAATCATCAAGCATAAACCCAAAAGAAAACGAAGTAAAGTAGCGGTAATTTACAGATTATAGTCTAAAACATCAAGTATCCAAAATTACATCCCAAGTACATAACTTAAATTGTCAAAGGTTCCTACGCCCTAAATTACACTTAAGGAAAATAAAAGTACAACATAGTAGTAAAAGAACCCCTAAAAGTCGAAAAACACGAGAAAAGATCACTCCGTGGCTTGGTCTGCATCGTCCACATAATCTTCATCTGGTCGTTTAAAAACAAGAGGGAGTGAGACGAAAATTCCCAGTGGATGGGTGATCGTGTGAGAGTGTGGCGATATATATATATATATATATATATAAGAAAAGCTGTATGTTTTATCAAAAAAAAAAAAAAAAAAAAGAAAATCTGTTATGTGAAAAATGTGTGAGTTATGATGCGTGTATCGCACACAGCTCGCAAGCAACATGATATTCTAAAATAATATACTTATACAGTTTGATGAAAAGAGATTCATGTACATACAAGCACTATGTGTGAATTCAAACAAGTCAAGTATTGGTTGAATACTAAGTGTAGCGCCAACCCAAGCAAGTATTCCGGTCTGAGTAACTCCAGAATCGTGTAGATCAGACAGCAATTCCTTCGTTCTACCTTATGACTCCCCAAGCATTGGCACAAGGCCTCTCCATCATGCCATAGGCACGAAAATCCAACAAGTATTTGTAAAGCTTGCAAGGCCCGGATTGTCATAATCGCGATTATACCTCAAGTACTACGACCCACTTCTCCCGTTGGACACTCCGTCCGCCAAGGGTGGGATTAGGACGATGGGGCCGGAGAGTGGAATAGCAGCCACGCTGCCCGGTTCCATCCCTGACTGGTCCACTCCAACGTGAGCTCGACACACCAAGTTGACTCAAGCAAGTAGATATACACGGATATAACATATCAACAAGGTAGTCGAGTATGACAATTCAAGAAAGCGGTACAAGTACGTGTATGTGAAAATTTACACGTGGTGTTTATTGGCATTGGTGGAGTAATTATTGAATGAAGTTAATTATCAGGAGGATAACTAATCTTCGGTGGATTTGGTAATATAGGTGGGATATACGCCCCCGGCCGTTGTAAGTTCAAGGTCTTTAGATGAGGAAGTCGCCCAGCGAAACGCGTATTATCCTGGTCGGGGATCCGTTAAGTCACGGAAATTTTAAGAAAACTAAACTTATAAATAATATATATAAGTCAGTAGTACCAGGGCTATAATAGGGAAAATGATTAATTTGAGGTCCTTGTTAAAAGAAAATTTTACAATTAGCCTCGTTTTGGAAAAACTAGTCTTTATCGGGTTAAAATTGAATAAGTTTTTGTCTCGACCTCGGAAAATTATAATGTCAGTTCCTAAATTCTCCAAATTATCCAGAGATTCAGGTTTTCAAAAGTTTGTGGTCGAGTTTTTGGAAAATTCCCATTTTGGCCCTAAATTTGTCAAAATTCGAGTTTAAAATATTTGGATCTCACAAACCGGATGGGCTTTAATTGTGATTCCAATTTTAAAATATTACTAAGGTCAGTGGGTTATTGGGACTAGAGCTGTCAAAACGGGTCAGGCCCATCGTGCCGGCCCATCCCGCCCCGCCTAAGGTAGGGGGTGGGTTAAGTATTTAGTAGCCCGCCAAGGGGCGGGCCTAAACGGGCTAGCCCGCCACAGGCCGCGGGCTTGGCGGGGCGGGGCGGGCTAGCCCACCGAAATAAAAAAAAAAAAAAGAAAAATTAGATAAAATAGACAAAAAAAATAGTATAATTGATATTTTATATTTTTATCTCTTATAAAAGTCTATATAATATTTTTATAAAATATGTACATGTTATCCATTAGTATATTTAATTCATTAAAATTAATAATATGATTAAAACATTTTCTTTATTTGTTTATTTTTTTAATTTTTTTTGGCGGGCTTTACCGACCAACCCCAGCCCAAGGCGGGTTGGGTTGGTGAGGTTTTCTCGGCCCGCCACCTCGGCGGGCCCCGCCCCCCCCCCACCAAGTGGCGGGGTTTTGGCGGGCGGGGCCGGCCCATTTCGACAACTCTAATTGGGACAAAAGCGTTTTGAAAAGGTATGAGTTTAGGTCCCTTAACATTTAAAAATTCCATTCTCGTCCAATTTTTAAGTTTTTGCCCTTAAAGAACTTATTAGGGTCCAATTGTTATGAAATTTGAACAATGGGTTTAAAATATTATAAAATTATAGTTAAAGGTATTTTTCCAGGTACATGGACTGTATAAGTCCTGAAATTTATTTTGGTCCTTGTGTTTAGTAGTTTACATTTTGGTCCCTCAACTTTACAAAAATTATATTTGTTAACTCAAAACATTTTGATTTTTGGAATACATTAAAAATATGTGTTTTCTAGTCCTTAAAAGTTAACATTTTCGAAATTTTAAAAGTGGAGCTGGTACTATTTCGAAATTTGCGTTTTAGCCCTTAAATTTTCAAAATTTTACAATCTAGTCCTTCGGCTTTCAAGAGTTGATTTTTATTATCTCAAACCTTTAAAGCTTTGTCAAAATGTTATTTTTAAACATAAGTACAGTCCCAAAATGAAAAATTATAGTGGGGTCCCTTAAGTTTTATTTTCTTGCAATTAAGTCCACCAATTTGTCATTTTTCCATTTTAGGTCCAAAAAAAAATTATAATTTAACCAATTATGCACGAAATTTCCAGATTATAAGGCAATTAAAACATGAATTTTTAAGTGCATGAACATGCATATACATATCATACAAGAATTCATCACATAAATCATTAAATTGCACATGTACATGCACCTAATTTGCAATAATTGGAAATTCTAAGCATCACTTGAGAAATTCCTTCGTTATACCTTATGACTACCAAGCATTGGCACAAGGCCTCTCCATCATGCCATAGGCACGGAAATCAAACAAGTATTTGTAAAGCTTGCAAGGCACGGATTGTCATAATCGCGATTATACCTCAAGTACTACGACCCACTTCTCCGTTGGACACTCCGTCCGCCAAGGTGGGATTAGGACGATGGGGCGGAGAGTGGAATAAAGAACAACATGTTGCCTAGTTCTATCCCCGATCGGTCCACTCCAACGTGAGCTCGACACACCAAGTTGATTCAAGCAAGTAGATATACACGGATATAACATATCAACAAGGTAGTCGAGTATGACAATTCAAGAAAGCGGTACAAATGCGTGTATGTGAAAATTTACACGTGGTGTTTATTGGCATTGGTGGAGTAATTATTGAATGAAGTTAATTATCGGGAGGATAACTAATCTTCGGTGGATTTGGTAATATAGGTGGGATATAAGCCCCGACCGTTGTAAGTCCAAGGTCATTAGGCGAGGAAGTCACCCCGCAAACGCGTATTATCCGGCTGGGGATCCGTTAAGTCACGAAAAATTTTCAGAAAACTAAACTTATAAATAATATATATAAGTTAGTAGTACCAGGGCTATAATAGGGAAAATGATTAATTTGAGGTCCTTGTTAAAAGAAAATTTTACAATTAGCCCCGTTTTGGAAAAACTAGTCTTTATCGGGTTAAAATTGAATAAGTTTTTGTCTCGACCTCGGAAAATTATAAGGTCAGTTCTAAATTCTCCAAATTGTCCGAGAGATTCAGGTTTTCAAAAGTTTGTGGTCGAGTTTTTGGAAAATTCCCATTTTGGCCCTAAATTTGTCAAAATTGTCATTTAGGGCCTCGAGTTTAAAATATTTGGATCTCACAAACCGGATGGGCTTTAATTGTGATTCCAATTTTAAAATATTACTAAGGTCGAGTGGGTTATTGGGACTAGAGCGCCAAAACGGGTCAAGTCCATCGTCTTTCGCCCATCCCGCCCGCCCGCTTTAGGTAGGGGAGTGGGTTAAGTATTTAGTAGCCCGCCAAGGGTGGGCCTAAATGGGCTAGCCCGCCGCTGCCATGCATCGGGCTTGGCGGGCGGGCCTGGCGGGTTAGCCCGCCAGAAATAAATAAAAAAAAAAAAAAAAAATAGATAAAATAGACAAAAAAAAATAGTATAATTGATATTTTATATTTTTATCTCTTATAAAAGTCTATATAATATTTTTATAAAATATGTACATGTTATCCATTAGTATATTTAATTCATTAAAATTAATAATATGTTTAAAACATTTTTTTTTTTTTTTTTTTTTTAATTTTTGGCGGGCAGCCCGCCCAACCCAGACCCTGGCGGGTTGGGTTGGGCGAGGTTTTCGGCCCGCCAACTCGGCGGGCCAGACCCGCCCGCCAAGTGGCGGGTTTTGGCGGGCCACGGGCTGGCCCATTTCGACAACTCTAATTGGACAAAAGCAGTTTTGAAAAGGTATGAGTTTAGGTCCCTTAACATTTAAAAATTCCATTCTCGTCCATTTTAAGTTTTTGCCCTTAAAGAATTAGGGGTCCAATTGTTATGAAATTTGAACAATGGGTTTATAATATTATAAAATTATAGTTAAAGGTATTTTTTCCAGGTACATGGACTGTATAAGTCCTGGAAATTTTTTTTGGTCCTTGTGTTTAGTATTTTACATTTTGGTCCCTCAATTTTACAAAAAATTATATTTGTTAACTCAAAACATTTTGATTTTTGGAATACATTAAAAATATGTGTTTTCCAGTCCTTAAAAGTTAACATTTTCGAAATTTTAAAAGTGGAGCTGGTACTGTTTCGAAATTTGCGTTTTAGCCCTTAAACTTTCAAAATTTTACAATCTAGTCCTTCGGCTTTCAAGAGTTGATTTTTATTATCTCAAAACTTTAAAACTTTGTCAAAATGTCATTTTTAAACATAAGTACAGTCCCAAAAATGAAAAATTATAGTGGGGTCCCTTAAGTTTTATTTTCTTGCAATTAAGTCCACCAATTTGTCATTTTTCCAATTTAGGTCCAAAAAATTTATAATTTAACCAATTATGCACGAAGTTTCCAGATTATAAGGCAATTAAAACATGAATTTTTAAGTGCATGAACATGCATATACATATCATACAAGAATTCATCACATAAATCATTAAATTGCACATGCATGCACCTAATTTGCAATAATTGGAAATTCTAAGCATCACTTGAGAAATTTTGGAATTCACAACTTAAAATGTACATGCATTACATAAACATATATATATATATATATCTCAAGTAATTCAAAATACTACATGCATTTTTTCGAAAATTTACTAGAGGATTAAAAGGTTTTTTCCACCCACCTTGTCTAGTTGGTTGTTTTGGTGAAAAAGAGAGAGATGATCACAAGTTAAAATGTCAACCTCACTTAGGTCAGCCCCTAAGTCAAGTAATATAAAAAAAATAGAGTTAGAAAAATGGAGAATTAAAGCAAGAAGAAAGAAGAAGGAAGAAATGGCCAAGTACTACACTTACCTTGTGTAGTGGGAATTTTAGTCAAGTAGGAGGTCTCAAAAATAATTATCTTGATCACCCTTAAACAAGGCTTCCAAGGTCAGCCCCTAAACCTCCAAAAATGAAAATGGTGGAGTCAAAATTTCGAATTTTAAGGGGAAGAAGAAGAAGGTGCTACAAACTCAAATTCTTACCTTGTAGTCTTGTTTCTTCACTTAAATCTTGAAGTCCTCTTCAAGATAGTCTCAAGTCTCTAAAGTCCTTCAAGTTGAGAGTCTCTAAGTACCTCAATGAAGAAAATAACAAACTAAAATTAGAAGAGGAAAGGAGGTTTGAAGATAGTAAGAAGTGATTGAACAAGATGAAATTTTAACTAAAATTAGAAGAGGAAAGAAGGTTTGAAGATAGTAAGAAGTGATTGAACAAGATGAAATTTTCTTACCTTGTTGTCTTGATATGCTTCGAATTTAGGGGGATAGAGGAGGAGAATTTCTTGTATTTGTTTGACTAAGTATTGATAGTAGAAGAAGAAGAGAGAAGCGTGAGGATTTCTAGAGAGAAGGAGGAGAATTGGCAATTAGAGAGATACGGAGAAAGAAATTTTGAATCAAATTTGTTATCAAAAAGGCCTTATGGCCGATTATACAAGAGAGGAGGGAGTGGGAGATTATTTTTTTGTGTAGGCTTGAAATGTGTCTCTTGCATGGGAACAACATGCAAGTCAAAGTATGGGTTTGAATGTGTAGGAGTTAGTGAGGAATAGGTGTTGGGGGAAATTTAAGAAGAATGTTGGAGTAGTGGGAATAATGTGGGAAGATATGAATAAAAAATGTGTGTAGGATTTTTGGGTATAACTGTGTATGTGTATAAGAATTGAGAGATATTTCTATACCAAAATTGCTCATGGCCGTCCACTATGGCTTGATTATGTGGTATCCATATTTTTTTTTGTCCCAAAATTGATGATAATAGGTGTATAATATCAATCTCCAAAAATTAATAGTGATTCCCATAATCACTTATAAGTCTCATGATCACTTATTCTAAATCAAATTCTAATTTCTATAGGATATAAGTCACTAAAAAAAATAGGTCTCTTGAAATTCTAAGGTGTCTAATAAATACACACATAGCAATAATGATCAATCAAGTGATCATTAAACATAGAATAGAAAATAATAAATGATCAATAATTAGACAAGTTGTTGATCAAATAATAAAAATGAGAATAAAATGCGAAAATATTATTAACATTTATCCATCAAAATGACGCGATAAGTTAGTCACGAATAAAATATAGTCGATACACGACAATAAATACACGCGTACAAAATCGAACATCGATGGCTTCACACAAACACACAAGAAACCCGCAAGCCCTGGGTAATCACCAAGGACGGCTAGTCACCAAAGTCAAAATTAAGAACTTTTAGAAAAGTTTTGAACTTTGATAAGGGTAGACACTTAGTACCCATTTCATTGGATTGTATTCGGATGCCACTTTTTTAAGACAGTTAATCCTTTTGAAATAAAATGAAACCTAACATCAATGTATTTGGTTCTGTCATGAAAAACTTGATTCTTACAGAGTGAATACCGTTGAGAGTCGAAAAATACAACAATATTTTGTTTTAGAAAGCCATTTGAAAATAAGACTGCCATAAGTGCTTCTTTTAAAACTTCAGTTACATCCACATATTCTGATTCTGTTGTAGACAGAGCCACAATATGTTGTAACTGAGATTTCCAACTAATACAAGAGCCACACAGAGTGAAAACATAAGAGGTTGTTTTTATCATTGGCATAATTTGAATCAACATAACTTTCAAAATTACACCACTTTAACACTTAGAAAATTTCAAGCAATAATCAGTTGAATGTATCAGATATCTCAATAACCACTTCAAAGCATTCCAATGCACCATTCCAGGATTAGACATACTCAGGCAAGAAATAACATATGCAATATCAGGCCTAGTGTTCGACCGCTAAACACCTATAAAAGTCTAACAATCCTCGCAAGAGAACGAGATCAATTGCAGGGTAGCAAGTTAACCACAAGTCGTCTCTCAAGGAAGACTTAGCCGCAAATAATTATTATGCAACACAATTGATGAAAAATAAAATCTAAACACTCTAACCGATTTGTTTGATTTAAATAAACTAAAGGAAAATAATTAAAAAGATGAATTAAAACTAAACACAATTAAATTTGAAGAAAAAGATATGGAAGAAAGTCTAGGATTTTGGATTCATCTCATCAAACTTGCAAGCGAATATCAATTAATTGACTATGCGGTTAACAAATATAACAAACATGTTAAGATTTGGTCTAGATCTGATAACTCTCGTATTCACATTAGGGCTATCCCAAGATAATTTGCTATTTTCATTAAACCTAGGGTTAGATAATACATTTCGATTCATATCTAACCCACAAAAAAATTTAGTCCAGAATAATATCTTCGATCGATCTCAATTATCCCCTTAAACATTCAAGAGTTGGCCAAACAATTAATCAACAAGTAAAATAATTTATTCAGAAAGCAGATCAATTAATCAATATTCATGCTTGTTTGTTTGAATCAAATCATCATAATCCTAGAAAAAGGAAATTAGTTCATGCTTGGGGATGAAATCATAATCTCAATTGATGGAAAGAAAATAATCATAAACATTATCATGCAATAATAATAATCACCCAATAATTGAAATCGGACAAAAGAGAAGAAGAAATCTTACTCTTTGATTAAGAAACAAAAATAACTTCAAGGGAAGAACCCAAGCAATCTCAATATTGAATGGAAGAGAAAGATACCAAAAACTAAAGTCTAGAAGTGCTATGAATGAGAGTGTGTCGAAAATAGGGGCTCATGAAGTCCTATTTATAAGCCTGAGTCCTAAACAAGGTGGAAGAGCCAAAAATCGGAAAAAATCAGAAATTTGGTGTTCAAGACGACACCGCGCACGCCAGCGCATTGCTTGCCGCCTTTCCTCCCGTGCCCGCAACCTCGTCTTCCGTGCCGTGCACGCCCGCGTGTCTTGCGCGCCCGCCCCTCTCGCCGCCGATGTTTGTCTTTGTGCCCGTTTTCTCCATTTTTCATCGATTTTTAGAGCCTCTTTTCATCATAACCTATAAAAATGACAAAAACACCCTACGTAACACTCGATACTATAACCAATACTTAAAGTCACGTAAATATTCATAATCACACACAAAATAAAACAAAAACACACAAAAATAATACTAAAAACATGCAAAACAACTCCCCCACACTTAAACCTTTTGCTTGTCCTCAAGCAAATAATAATGCCAACAAACCCAACAAGAAATATAATGTCCAATTTGAGAATCAATTAATCCATAACCCAATGTTCTATCTACCTCGGATTATTCTTCATCGATCCCCAACCTTCACAATAAACTCACTTGGCTCAAATTAAACATTAACCAAAGTGTTTGACCTTGCTTACTAAATTTCAAATTTGTGTCAAAAGTTTCAACCATTTTACTCACACAACCAATCACACAATTACTAGCCATGTTTTTTTTTGCTGCGCTAGAACTCCCGAGATATTATTCCACTAGGTGTAAATTTTGGATGTTTTCCAAAGGCTCCTAAGGTGGTTTCCCATACTCATGTTTTGAGCCGCCGTTTACGTAAAAAGTCAAACACGGGGCTCATGAATGCTCCTAGTTACTAAGCAACTCAATCACCGGAGTATAATCTCGATTGTTCTATTTTTATATATAGCTCTATCATGCCTATTTTTGAATTTTTTTCGGCTATATAATGCTTCTTCCTGATTTTTTTTTCCGCAAGGCTAGCAACTTGGTGTACACACAAATCACAACAGGTTTTAACTTTCACATCAATGAAATCTCGTAACTCAAGCCCCACAACTCGACTATTGATTAACCGTCACCTTATTAGTTCACCCCAAAGGCTAATTCACGACTTAGTCAAATCATACGTGTCAAGTTTACAAAGTCATTTCATATTTGAAATCGAAATTAATACATCTATTTCAAGTTGACTACAACACCCTTATTAAACTTGGGATAATCAATAGGCAAGTTAAAAAATGAACCATAAGCAATCACCTAATTCTTAACAAATGACTAAATGTCCCCCCACACTTACATCACGCAATGACCTCAATGCGTAAAAAAGTAAAAGAGAAGGAAAAAGAAACATCCCTGAAAATTGGGATGATTGAATAATGGCATGATAGATGCATCCGCCTACAATTCTCGAAAAACATATGTGGAGGGAAACATAATACCAAAATAGAAACACTAAAACTATATTAATGACAACACGGAATGGAAACACACTAATATGCATGCAACACACATAAAAGGAAATAAAAGAAAATAGAAAACAAACTCTAAAAAGCGTCACCAAGGTTGTGTATCCGGCGGTGGAGGCGGAATGGCGAGAAAGGCATGTTCACCCAGCTTGTTTCAATGTTTTGCACTCGAGTGTCAATGGACTCGACCTCGTGTTCATGTTTCGCATAAGTTCATAGAGCCCGGTCATTTGATGTTGAAAGTGGTCAAACCGCTCGCATAGTATCGGGCGTATTTTTAGCAAAGTCGTGTTCAAGGACCCACATGGAATTTCAACAATGTGGTCTAGATGATTGGGGAGCACATTGAAATGAATAGCTAGTTGGAAAATTAAGGCCTTGTTTGTTTATGTTTCCAAGGGCCAATTTCCAATTTCCAACTATTCATAGAAATGGAATCATGTTTGTTTCTAAATTTTCCAATAGAAATCATCATTTTCATTTTCCAATTTTCACATAAAACAACATCTCAAACCTATATTTTCAATTTTCAACCCTATACTATACCCTATATCACTCATCAATCACTTTCTCACCTTTTCATCCAATTATACATGTGGGACCCTCCATTACCAACTCTATCTACTTATAATATTACTATTTTTTAATTATATATATTTAATGGGACCCACCAACCTACAATCTTCCAAATATAATATTATATATACAATTAAAAAATTCAACCACTATCAACTTTTCAAATTATTATATACATAAAATACTATTTCAAAACTACTCAACCAAACATAATCTCATTTTCAAATCTATATAAAACTCATTTTCATTCCCTCATCCAAACATAATTCCGGTTTTCACACGAAAACCAATAAATTCTCAAAATTTTATTTCCAATACTAGAAACTGGAAATAGTTCATGGAAACATAACCATACAAGGCCTAAGTGTCCCAAACCCAACTTATGCTTATGGTTCCAAAGGTTGCGGTAGAAAGTGTCGAAAATGAATGCCGTAGTAAAAATTTTGGTGTTACGACGAAAGCACCATATAAAAACAACTCCGGGGTAGTCACCCGACTACTCTCATATTTTCCAAAAACGCAGCGTGAGTAATGAATTTGTGCAATAAGTATAAGGCGCGGTCTACAATAAAACCATTTGGGGTTCCTTTTAGAAACATTATTATAACCCACAATTCCGCCCAAAATTCAAATTGGTTAAATGAATTGGGCACTTTGCCAATACCATGCCTAGATAGCCCAAAAACAGATTTCATTACTCTAAAATTTACTTCACATTCATCCCCAAACAGATGACATGTAAAATCCGTAAGATGTGAATCTTAAAAATGCAATGTCGTATAAAATTCCAATACCAACTGAATCAACACCCTAGAAGCAAGTGGGGCAAATTTTTCCATCCAAAAAATTTGACAAATCCCATAAATTCATCAAGCAACCCCAATTCTTGCAATGTATCTATAGACAAGAAAGTAGATGGAGGTACCTCGCGAGAGAGTAGGCTAGTGTACCTTTGGCCTTCTTCTTCGGAATAAATCGGAAAGGGGGTGTTGAATTGCTCGGCTAAATCCACCGGATTCATCGGGTCATCTTCTTCCACCCTAGGCTGTTGATTTTGAGCCCTTTTGGTCCTCCTATGCATGATTTATCGATTAGAATTGGTTAATCGGAACGGAATGTGGTTTCAACCGTTGAATTTTATGATTTGGTAGAGAGAATTTGGAAGGGGAGGGAGGATTTTCGAATTGGGGTGAAAAATTATGTTTCAAAACCCCACCCGCAAAACTTAAACTCGCTTGATTGCTTTTTACGCGCGCGCCGCCCCGTCAGGCTTTGTTGCGTGCGACCACGCGTATTTACGGCCATAAAAAAGAATGGCCACGGCCTGCACCGCATCATTTTTTTAATTAACTTATACAAAAAGAGAAAACTCAATTAAACCATTAGGTACTACGGTTAGTCGAGAAAAATAAAAAGAATATAAAAAGGAAAAAAATTGGGTTGCTTCCCATGAAGCGCTTATTTAACGTCTTTAGCTTGACGATACCGAGTACGATTCTTAAGTGACCTCTTCGAGGCCTATCCTCTCAATTCTTTCAGCCGAGATACCCTTTCAAAATATGGCTTAACCCGATGACCGTTCACCTTGAAAGATTTATCGTCCTTGGATTAAGTAGTTTTACCGTCCCGTAAGGGTATACCTCTTCGATCTCAAATGGCCCATTCCATCTTGATTCTAGTTTCCCGAAATAATCTGCAATCGTGAGTTAAATAAAAGGACCTTCATACCTGTTCGAGCTTTTTATGGATAATCCTTTTATCGTGCAATCGCTTGACTTTATCTTTGTATATTCGCGTATTTTCATATGCGTCATTACTGGCTCGTCAAGTTCGACAATTGCAACTTCCTTTCGACTCTGCTTTGTCCATGTCAAAATTTGTTGCTTTGATAGCCCAATATGCCTTGTGCTCCACTTCAACTCGTAAATGACACACTTTCCGAAAACTAGTCTATAGGGGCTCATTCGCAAAACTGTTTTATAAGCTGTTCGTATGCCCAGAGCGCATCATTTAACTTGGTAGCCTAGTGTTTCCTTGTAGGGTTCTTGTCTTCTCCATAATCCCCTTTATTTGTTTGTTGGTGGTTTCTACTTGCCCTAAGTTTGAGGATGATAACGTGTAGCTACCTTATGTGTGATACCATTTTTCTTCATCAGTTTTTCGAACAATTTGTTGCAAAAATGTTTTCCCCCATCGCTAATGATAGCTCTTGGGAATCCAAACCTGCATAAATATTTTTCTGCACAAACTTGATGACAAGTTAAGATCGCATGTCCTCGTGGGGATTGCCTCAACCCACCGGGACATGTAGTCAAAAGAACAAGTATATATTCATAACCAAAAGACTTAGGAAGGGGCCCATGAAATCAATACCCCACACATCAAATATTTCAACTACTGAGTTACTATTCGAGGCATTTCATTCCTCCTACTATTTCAAGATTTGGCATCTATCGCATGTCACCAAAATTATGTGCGTCTTTGAACAATGTTGGCCAATAGAGTCCTGGATCGTAGAACCTTAAAGGTTGTTTTACGGCCTCCAAAGTGCCCACCACAAACAGCATTTCATGACAAAATACCGAAACATCATTTTGTTCGTCTTCAGGAATGCATCTTCGGATAATTTCATCCTTGCAGATTCTAAACAGGTATGGGTCATCCCAAAAGTAGAATCTACAGGTAGATAAAAATCTTTTCTTTTCCTGAAATGAAAGGTTAGTTCTCACAATTCCACATGCAAGATAATTCACAATGTCGGCATACCAAGGAATTGAAGTAACCTCAAATAATTGCTCATGGGAGAAAGAATCAATTATATTCTCATTTTTATGAGAAGCAAGAGTATCATCAGTAAGAGTGAGACGAGACAAGTGATCTGCTACTACATTCTCGCACCCTTTTCTATCTTTTATTTCAACATTAAATTCTTGCAACATCAAAATCCACCGAATTAAACTAGGTTTAGCTTGTGGCTTACTCAACAAGTATCACAGGTCATGATCACTATTAATAATTACCTTAGACCCAACAATGTAAGATCTGAATTTATCCAAGGAGAAAACAACAACTAATAGTTCTTTTTCATTGGTGGTGTAGTTTACTTGTGCATCATTAAGAGTCAAACTAGCATAGTAAATCACATGCGACAATTTATCAATTATTTGTTGTAAGACGGCCCCTCTGAAAGATGATGAGATGCATCACACATAATTTCAAAAGGCAATGACCAATCAAGAGCAACAACAACATGAGTAGTTATCAATTTCTCTTTTAATGTGTTAAAAGCATTCAAACATTTTTCATCAAAATCAAAAGGGGCATCTTGAGCAAGCAATTTACAAAGAGGTTGGCTAATTTTTAAAAAATCTTTAATAAACCTTCTATAAAATCCAACATGCCCAAGAAAACTCCTAATGCCCTTAACATTAATGGGAGGAGGTAATTTTTCAATAACATCAATTTTAGCTTTATCAATCTCAATCCCTCTTTTTGAAACCACATGGCCTAAAATAATTCCACTTGTCACCATAAAATGGCTTTTTTCCCAACTTAAGTTAAATTGTATTCAATGCATCGTTCAAGAACCTTAGCCAATTTATTAAGACAATCAGAATAAGAGGATCCAAATACAGAAAAATCATCCATAAATACCTCAATGAAGTCCTCAACCATGTCAGAGAAAATTGAAAACGTGCACCTTTGGAAAGTTGCTGGCGCATTGCAAAGTCCAAACGACATTCGTTGAAACACAAAAGTCCCAACCGGGCATGTGAAAGTAGTTTTTGCTTGATCATCCGGTGCGATGGCCACTTGATAATAACCTGACAAACCATCCAAAACAATAGAAACTATGTCCTGTAAGTTTGTCAAGCATTTGATAAATAAAGGGAAGGGGGAAGTGATCTTTTTAGTAGCGGCATTTAACTCCCTATAATCTATGCACATCCTCCATCCAGTCGTGGTCCTAGTGGGAGTAATTTCACCCTTTTCATTCTCTACAACTGTTATCCCACTCTTCTTTGGTACAACATGCACCAGACTCATCCATTCACTATCCGTAATCGGGTATATCACCCCTTCAGCTAGGAGTTTTAATACCTCTTTTTTCACTACTTCCATCATAACGAGGTTCAATCTTCTTTAAGCTTCTCTACTAGGCTTAGCCCCTTCTTCTAGAATAATTCTATGCATGCATGTAGCAGGGCTAGTCCCTTTGATATCACTCAACCCCCATCCAATTGAATTTTTAAATTTTCTTTGCACTCCCAACAATTCTCCCTCTTCTTCTTTAGAAAGTACAAAGATAAATAATCACCGCTTCTAAAAACACATATTTTAAATGTTTATGGAGTTCTTTCATTTCAAGCTTTTGTTGGGGTTTACTTGTCCACATCTTCTAACACGAATATTTCCATCACCCCCTCGTTTTAGGCTAGCCTAAACGCCTTTCCATGACGCAAAAATATCATCCTGCTTTCGAGAAATAAAGTGTTAAGACTATAATTATGCAAGAAGGTGTTTTCGACTTCCCCATCAATTAAATCAACGAAAGAGCAATTTTCAAGTGATGCATGCAAGGGGATAGGTTTAATATCGAGAAATAGAGAAAGTCACGCTTTCACCGAAAAATCATAGTCATGTGCCCATTTTTAACATCAATAAGTGTGTGCGTGGTGGCCATAAATGGACGGCCTAACAGTGCGTGCTCATTATCTTGATTTTGTACTTCCCCTACTCCTAATACAACAAAATCAACATGGACAATGAGACCACCCACTTTTACCAAAATATCTTCAACAATACTTTAGGGTACCAAATGGACCTATCGGCAAGTTGAAGACACATTCTAGTGGGCTTCGCCTTCCCTAAATCAGCTTGTTTAAAAATAGAGTAAGGCATCGATTGATCCCGACCCCAAATCGAGCATCCCAAAAGTTTCCTTACCGTTTCCCATTGCAAACTACCTGGATCTCATTGTTTAGGAGGCAATTGGTCAAGAATTGCACTTGCCACTTCGAAACTATTACCTTCACATTGTCGCCAAACTTCCTTTTGTTGGATGCGAGTTCTTTGAAAAATTTGACATAAGCTGGCACATTTCTTATAACATCTAGCAGAGGTAAATTAACATTAACCTTAAATAACATGTTATAGAAATCCTAGAACTGCTTTTCCTGTTTTTCGTTCCGAAGGCGACTTGGAAAAGGAATTGGAGGTTTGTAAGGATTGTTGGTTTTGTGCAAGACAGATCCCTTACTCTCTTCTTCTTCCTTTTTAGAATTTGACGCATTCTCGATCTCCTCGTCACCTACAGGGTTAGTCAAAGTAGTAGAAAATAGAAATTCAACTTTGTTATCAATAACCTTACCACTTCGTAACACGGTGACGGCTTGAGCTTGTTCTGGTTGGCTAGGCAGCTTTCCTTTATTTACCACATGTTGAGCAATTTCACCCACTTGGGTGGCGAATTGACCAACTTGGGTTTCAAGACATTTGAATGAAGCTTCCACAGACTCAAAAATCGCGATGAATGTTGGCCTCTTGAGTTTTCTTACTAACCTGAATGAACGAACTCAAGCTTTCCTCAATCGATGGAGGTCGAGATTGATTTGATGACTGACATTGGGGAGGTGGCCTCGGATGGATTTGAGATGGATTTTGCGAATTTCCCCAACTGAAGTTGGGATGATTCCGCCAACCTGGGTTGTATGTTTGAGCGTAGGGATCACTACGAGGCCTTTGCTGAAAACCCTGGATAGCATTAATATCCTCAACCTGTTGATCAACCACCATATTACAAACATTAGCCCCATGACCAAATTCACCACAAATTCCGCATGACTCGCGGAGGGAGGGGCGTTAGATGGATGCCCCGTGTAGCCAACAATTGTACTTGTTTAGTCAACTCAACCAATTATTTTGCCACATCGTAACTTGGTACAACTTCATTCACTTGTGAGTCTGTTTGCCTCGGCAATATTTTGTTGGGAGTTATCACTCATCATTTCTAGAATATCATAAATTTCCTGGGTCGTGTGCACACCATATCACCCACAAAGCGTTGTCAACCATATATTGAAAGTTACGTGATAATCCATCATAAAAAAATTGGTTTAACAATTCCAATGTGTAGTGATGATGTGGGCATTTAGTCTCAGAAATCTTTGAAGCGATCACATGCCTCATGAAAAGATTCACCTTCCATTTGACAAAAGGTAGCTATCTTACCTCGTAGATCCTCAAGTTTCTGATGAGAGTAATACTGTCCATGAACTTATTGTACACCGCCTCCCAAGTAGTAAGAGAGTTGGGAGGTATAGACATAAGCCATGTTTTTGCCCGATCCTTCGAGTATATGGGAAACAACGCATCCTTAGGCGATCCTCATTCAAATCCCCGCAGAGGAAAAGTTTGAATGACAGAATAGAATTCCTGAATGAAGTTGAGAGGATCTTTATTGGACATTCCATAAAAAGACGGTAAATCGATTGAAGTGTATATTTTTAGCTCATAGTTCTCTGGCCGCTTGTCCCCGAGAGTGATGCAAGAGGTTGCGGTTCCGAGATCAAGGCGCGCGGACTCGCGATCGGGCTAACGTGCCTTTGCATTGTTTCCATTTTGATTATCACCCATTCTTTGGCTCGCCTGCTTTTTTTCCTTTGGAACGTGGTCCCGAGAATCCTCGCTACTAATCAAGAATCATCCCCTCGCTCCTTATACGCCTCTCGAACACGGTGAATGTCGTCTACCAAAGGTGCAAGCTCCGTTGAGATTTCTACGACCTTGCATAAACAAACTTAGGAAAACAAATCAAATGTACCGGTAGAATCGTAAAATCAAAAAGCAAACAAAAATAAGTCCTAAACTAAAAACACGGAAAAAATAGACACAATAATTATTACGCCTAAGGCCTTCCCAAGAAACGGCCAAAATTTTTGTTCGACCGCTAAACACCTATAAAATTCTAACAATCCTCGTAAGAGAACGAGATCAATTGCGGGGTAGCAAGTTAACCACAAGTCATCTCTCAAGAAAGACTTAGCCGGCAAATAATTATTATGCAACACAATTGATGAAAAATAAAACCTAAACACTCTAAACCGCATTTGTTTGATTTAAATAAACTAAAGGAAAACAATTAAAAAGATGAACTAAAACTAAGCACGATTAAATTTGAAGAAAAAGATATGGAAGAAAGTCTAGAATTTTGGATTCATCTCATCAAACTTGCAAGGATAATATCAATTAATTGATCATGTGATTAACAAATATAACAAACATGTAAAGACTAGGTCAAGATCTCGATAACTCTCGTATTCACAGATTAGGGCTATCCCAACATAATTTGCTATTTTCATTAAACCTAGGGTTAGATAATACATTTCGATTCATATCTAACCCCCGAATAAATTTAGTCCAGAATAATATCTTCGATCGATCTCAATTATCCCCTTAAACAATCGGGAGTTAGCCAAATAATCAATCAACAAGTAAAATAATTTATTCAGAAAGCGGATCAATTAATCAATACACATGATTGTTTGTTTGAATGTAGTTTATTTTATCTATGTAGTTTATTTTCGCTCCTAAACGCACTTGCTAAAAATGGTTTTTGATGTTTTTGTAATAAAAAGGCTGGGCCGACAAAGATACTAAAAATTGTAGTAACTATCATATATGACTAATGATGTTTGTTTTTTCTAGCGGATCACCCAAGTAAACCGAGTTGACCAAAATAATATTCCCGAGAAGGAAATCTTCGAGCTTGTCCTCTTCCCAAGGGCGAAGTCTTCTCGTCTTCTCGCTCCAAACATGTAACTCCTTCCATTGGGAACTTGCACGCACACATGCGCAAATGTTAGAGGGCCCCGGGGATTGTTCAGGGAGGCCGCTCGACGCTCAAGTCGCATGGTGAACGAGAGAGAATTAAGACAAGAAACGAATACTAAATGCGTAGAGAATAATTAATTATGAGTTAATTACTAACGATCATATGAGGGACCTTTTAATACTTGGGACATGGGCCCCGTGGGCAATGTAGCGAGAATTTTGCCTATGGGCTAGTCCACGTGGAGAAAATGATCGCTTGGGCCAAACCCGGACTCCTTTGGGCGGTTTAATCATCAAGAGCCCATTGGGAAATTGAGATTAAATAAACTAAATATAAAATAAATTATATTTAATTAAATTATGAAATACCATTTTTATCCTCAACATAAGCCTCCCTACCCCTGTCTTGAGGGATGAAGCAAGACATACATGAGCTAGTCCTGTGTGTATCTCAAGCTTGTCCTACTCGCACCTCTTGTCTCGCTTTTGGAGGGTCTCTAATTGCTTGAGGAAGCTTGAGAGGAGAGCCTCGACCATGTCTTCCAAAAGTAAATTTTCTTTCCCCACCTCTCATCTTTGAGTTTTTTTGATTTGTAGAAGACTTAGTAAATTTCTTACAAGTGAGAGGTGAGGTGAGACTTGAGGTGAGAGTTGAGGTGAGACTTGTGATGAGACTTGACATGAAAGTTGATGGAGAGGCGGAGTGCATCACGCGGAGAGAGAGTTGAGTATCGTCGGCGCGCCCCGAGGCATCTCCCTGGGGTGGAGAAGGGCGCCTCCTGGCGCCTCCCCAGCGGCCACAAGGCGTGCGTGGCGCCTCTTCGGCAGAGGAGGGCGCTACCCCAGGGGCATCCCGAGCCCCTTGATCTATTTTTCTTTTTGTTATTCTCCGTCTTCCCCCGAGTTCTCGTATGTTTTGAGCCACGTCCCAGATTTCGGTACTTCTTCCATTCTGCTTGGAGGCCAATGTGTTACTGGGAGATCTGTTTCTAGTTAAGTTATTCCATGTCCATGCTTCTCCATAAAGTTTGACATCCCTCCCTTGATCCGACTTGTGTTTCGATGGTGATGAGGAGGTAGATCTTGAGCCGAATCGGGCTCAAGTGATGATTCTTCTCGAGGCGGAGTCCAAAAGTGATAGCCCCGAAAGGTCTCGCGCCACCAAGTATCGCCTAGGCCATCTCCCCGGGAGTCAAGAAATTGTCCCGAGAGAGTTGGTCACGAGTGACTTGATCTTCCCCAACCTTTTCGATGCTAACCTTGGGTCGGGCAACAAGCTCACTCATCCACCCGAGGGCTTCTACACAACTTATCTCTACAGCTTCTCAGTTGGCTTCACGCTTCCTCCCCAAGAGAGTGAGAGGTGCCCTTCCCGCCAAGAGGGTGATAGGCACCTTAGATCACGCTCGATGATCATATTGATGTCACTCTAGCTCTTCATCATTCTGTAGGCCCTTCAGGAGGGAAGAGGCCGAGGATGGAGCCCGGTGTTGCTGCTTCTGAGTATGTTGGTCCCCGAGCTCTCTTCTCCGATGGAGTGAACTGTTGCGAGGGGATCCAGTCCCATTGGGACTACACTGATACTGGCTTTGGCTACGCCCATACCCGAGGAGCTACATCGTCGTCGATGACCATCCGCATTGGGTCTTTGTCCTTCAAATACATTGAGACTCTCCATAGCAAGGACCTTGCTCGGGTAAGCTTCCATAGTCTCTTTACACTTCCATTCTTCATGCTTTGTATCTTTATTTGGCTAAGACTTGCACAAATCACGTTATGGCTCTAAACCTTGCTGCGGCTTCGACCCATTGAAGAGAGGCAACCATGGAGGAGAACCGCCAGCTTTGGGATAAGGTGAAGAGCTTGACAAATGATGCAGCGCGGAATGGTGGCAAGATGTCAGAGTTGTCGAAGGATCTTGAGTGGGCGAAGTCCCAGCTTAACCATGAGTTAAAGACGGGTGAGGTCTTTCTTGGTACTTTAGCCGCACCCATAGGTTATATCATGAGAGGTCCCGCTCAATTGAGGCTTACAGATCTTCCCCGGAGTATCGTGCCGAGTTGTTGCATGAGTCTTCTCTCTACTTTGAAAGAGTCTGTTTGCCATTGCCTTTTAAACTTCTTCAAAGAGTGGGAAGGCTTCCAAATGAGTTGATCGACATCCTGGATTGTGGCATTTCAAATGAGGAGGAGGGAGAGATTGAGGCTTTTGCGGATCTTCCAAGAAGCTAGTGGTGATGGAACAGAGCCTACGAGATCTATCGCTGCTACCATTGATGACGCCAGCGTCTCTTCTTGACCAAGATCGATAGTTTTTCTTCACACCCACTGTTTGGGGCTCGCTTTGCTTCTCGGGTATTTCTTCTATGTACTTGGACATTTTTCCCTTCCTCTTTACCTCGAGATGTTTGATATTGCCCCACCGGGGATGGATGCTTTCTCCATTTACCTTCATATCTATTAGCTTCTCGTCGCCATGGTTTACTTGTGATATTTGCGTATGACTTCTTGCAGAGATTAGACTTTACGTTGCATTTTAACATAATGGGGTGCCCTTCCTGGGACTTAGAGAAAGGCCCCCTTGGGGTTCCGGGCGCCTTATGGAATTGAAGAGGGCACCCACTTCAAGTGTTTCCTGTTCGACCGCTAAACACCAAAAATAAATCTAGCAATCCTCGCAAGAGAACGAGATCAATCATAGGGTAGCAAGTTGACCACCGTCGTCTCTCAAGGAAGACTTAGCCTAGGCAAATAATTATTATGCAACCCAATTGATGAATAAAACCTAAACATTCTAACCGTTTGTTTGATTTAAATAAACTAAAAGAAAACAATTAAAAAAGTGAATTAAAACTAAGCACGATTAAAGTTGGAGAAAAAGATATGGAAGAAAGTCTAGGATTTCGAGAATCATCTCATCAAACTTGCAAAGCGAGAATATCAATTAATTGATCATGTGGTTAACAAATATAACAAACATGTAGAGACTAGGTCTAGATCTCGATAACTCACGTATTCACAGTTAGGGCTATCCCAACATAATTTGCTATTTTCATTAAGCCTAGAGTTAGATAATATATTTCTGATTCATATTTAACCCCCTGAATAAATTTAGTCCAGGAATAATATCTTCGATCGATCTCAATTATCCCCTTAAACAATCAAGAGTTTGCCAAACATTCAATCAAAGTAAAACAATTTATTCAGAAAGCAAATCATTAATCAACATTCATGCTTGTTTGTTTGAATCAAATCATCATAATCCTAGAACAAGGAAATTTGTTCATGCTTGGAGATGGGATCATAATCTCAATTGAAGGAAAGAAAACAATCATAAACATAATCATGCAATAATAATAATCGCCCAACAATTGAAATCAGACAAAAGAGATGAAGAAATCTTACTCTTTGATTAACAAGCAAAATAACTTCAAGGGAAGAACCCAAGCAATCCCAATGATGAATGGAAGAGAAAAATACCAAAAACTAAAGTCTAGAAGTGTTATGAATGAGAGTGTGTCGAAAATAGGGACCCCTCAAGTCCTATTTATAAGCCTAGAGTCCTAAACAAGGTGGAAGAGATAAAAATTGAAAACAAATCGAAAATTTCGTGTTCAAGAAGTCACGACGCACGATCACAAGAGAGCACCCCGCCTGGCTGCATTCTTTGGCTTCATCGATCATCGCGACCTCTAAACATTGGAATTTCGTCTTTAAGTCTCTAATGAATTGTAGCTCTATCTATTATCTTCCATAGCTACTTGAATCATCTCAATATCAATTTTCTAGAGAGAGTTATGGCCAAAATACGAAGATGTGTCAGTTATGAGATTTTGACATATTAATGTGCCTTGTACATGATTTTAACCCATCTAAACGTCTTCATTTGCATTTAGTAGAATGATAAACATTGCAGAACTTTGAATTATCTTTCTAATGGTGCATTAATCATATCAATTGGGCTTCAGATGCGAATGTTACATCCAAAATACGATGACTGTCGCAGTTGTGCGAAATGACTTTTTAACGTTTTTTGCTCTAAAACTTGTTTTTTCCACCAAAACCTAAAAAAATCAATAAAATAACACAACATAACACTAAAACATGCAAATGCAAATAAAACCATACCAAAATATTATAAATCATCACATAAAAGACACACAAAAATATGCAAAACAACTCCCCACATTTAGCCTTTTGATTGTCCTCAAGCAAATAATAATGCCAATACACCCAATAAGAAATATTATGTCCAATTGGAGAATCAATTAATCCATAACACCATGAAGCATCTACCTCGGATTATTCCTCATTGATCTCCAACCTTCGCAATATACTCACTCGACTAAAGTTAAGTATTAATCAAAGTGTTTAGCCTTTCTTACTAAATTTCAAATTTGTGTCAAAAGTTTCAACCATTTTACTCACACAACCAATCACACAATTACTAGCCATGTTTTTTTCTTTTTCTTTTTTTTTATTTTGTCGCTAGAACTCCCGGATATTATTCCACTAGGTATAAACTTTGATGTTTTCCAAAGGCTCCTAAGGTGGTTTCCCATACTCATGTTTGAGCCGCCGTTTTACGTAAGAGTCAAACATGGGGCTCATGAATGCTCCTAGTTACTAAGCGGCCCAACCAAATGAGTATAATCTCGATTGTTCCATTTTTTTGTTTTTTTTTATATAGCTCTATAATGTTATTTTTATAGCTATATAATGCATTTGTTTTCGCAAGGCTAGCAATTTTGTGTGCACACAAATCAAAATAGGGTTTTAACTTAATTCACATCAATAGAATCTCGTAATTCAAGCCCCACAACTCGACTATTGTTTAACCATCACCTAATTCGTTCACCACAAAGGCTAATTCATGACTTAGTCAAATCCTATGTATCAAGTTCACAAAGTCATTTCATATTTGAAACTCAAATTAATACATCTATATCAAGTTGACTAAACAATATATTATTAAACTTGGGATAATCACTAGGCAAAGTAAAAACATAGCCACATGCAATCATCATATTTTATCAATGACTAATCATCCCCCCACACTTAAATCACGCAATGACCTCAATGCGTAAAAAGAAAAGGAAAAAGATACGCCCCTGAAAAATGCGAAGATCGATAAATGGCACCATAGTCATATCCGCCTACAAATCTGCAAAAGCCATGTGAATATGACAAAATAATAACACCATGCACATGCAAATATGAAAACACACACACAATTTTGTTTTAATAAAACAAAGAAAATATTTGGGTTGCCTCCCAAGAAGCGCTCTTTTTAACGTCATTAGCTTGACGGTGTCAACGGAGAGATTCAAGGCGGATCATCGAGCAAAACCCTATTTACCACCTTGTAATTTTTATCTCGGTTGTTTGCCGCTTTGAAGCATATTGCGTTCCTGCCATAGACATCTTTCACGGCGAATCGATCGAGTCAACAATCGATAATCATTCAAAACACATGCGGGATTACGAGCTATATCAAAAATTGAAAACGTTACTGATTAAGCCAAGACATTCATACCGAGTTTTCTATTTTTGACATCGATCAAAGTATTAGTTGTTGCCATGAATGGTCTACCCAACATTATAGTATGATCTTTAAGATTACCTTTATCCTTTTCCATATCCAAAACAACAAAATCGGTGAGAATTTTAAGACCACCTACTTGACTAAAATATTTTCAACAATGGTTGTAGGATACCTAATGGACCTATCAACAAGTTGCAAACGTAACTCCTGAATTTTAATTCCCTAAATATAATTATTTAAAGGTAGAGTCGGGCATAAGGTTAATTCCGCTCCAAGATCAAGCATACATGTGGCTTCCTTACCGTTCCCAAAAGAAATATTGATAGTGAAACTACTTGGATCGTGTTTTGGGCATGGACTTAGGGGACGAAATAAAAGTTCATGGGAAGGCAATCCCATGCTTGCCTCCATATTCATGTCTTTTTCACCGCATCAACTTCCTTTTCTATGTTCGCGATACATGCGGGGTTAGATGAGACAATAGAAAGAAGAATCTCACTTTCATGATCGTAAATCTCACCAAATTCTAGAACGGTGATGGATTGAGCTTGCGCCCGGTTGACTAGGATGTATGTCCCGCTTGAAGACACGCCGAGCTATCTCTCCCGACTTGAGTCGCCAATTGACCAACTTGAGTCTCAAGACGCTTAAAAGAAGCTTCCATAGATTCAAACCGCCTATTGTTACCTTCTTGTGTTTGTTGACCGACTTTGAATAAAGGAATTCAAGCTTTCTTCAACAGATAGGGCCCTTGGCTGGTTGATTGGTTGGCCTTGTGGTTGCGGTGATCTTGGATAGATATGAGAGGAGTTTTGTGAATTGCCCCAACTAAAGTTCGGATGGTTCCGCCAACCTGAATTCTACGTTTGAGAGATAGCATTACAAACGTTGGCCCCATGACCAAATTCGCCACAAATCCCGCAAGACTCGCGGGAGGAGGATAGGCTGGATCTTTGTTAGCCAAAAATTATTCTGGTTCATACAACTGCAAGTGTACAGTGTAGCTTATAGGATAATGGCAAGCAAGGTCGTATTCCCCAGGGATTGAATCTCGAAACACTTAGGCTATAATAACATCGTATTCTAATTTTATTGAAGCGACCGAATATCAAAGTAATTTAAACTAACTAAAATCGAAAATAAAGAAAATAAATAAAGTAAATTTATGAACCCCACAAGTATTTTCAACATCTTTAAGAGCAACCTTATGCACATAATTTCTACATGTTTCTTCAATATTAAATGCGAATAAAGTTTTAAAATCAATTCATGCAATTCTATGGGTTCAAATTCTAATATCATTTACTCCCCTCCGGGTGGTGCGTAACAGATTGATTAAGAACAATTGTAGTCCTCCGGATCGTTACAATCATTAATAACTCCAAAAAGATTTGGAATTGAATGACTCCCCACAAACACGCCTTCACACATGTTTCATGTCTGAATTCGATTTCCGTCTTTGTTAGAACTCATCTCCCGAATTTTGCAATAACAAATATGACATGCAATTTATTGACCAAATAAAAAGCAATTATAAATAAGCACTCGAATTCATAAAATAGAAAGCATGAAGCAATTAAGAAAACAAGTAATCATATTTAATACAAATCCACAGTTTCGATTATGCCCCTAAGATCCGAAAAATATGCCAAACATTGATTACAAACTCATAGATAAATCCGAATCAATATTATGACATCATATAAGCACAAACAAGAGTTCTTAGACATTTTTTGAAACCCCTTCTTGTCGGATGGATTTCCTCCAAGCCCTCGGCTCTTATGCTCCCTAGATGCGAAAGCCTTGTGGTGTTCTTCGCGCATAGCTTTTTGCTCTGTGAAGCTCTTCGATTCTTCGTTCCTCGTGTTATTTGATATGTTTTTGCTTTGTATGAAGTGATGATTTTTCGTGCAAGACTTGGTCCCCTTTTATAGATGCTTGGAGAGATAACTTATAGAGTTGGATCGGGAAAAGAACTCCAAAAATGCGCTGAAACATACTCCCACACGGTTCTCGCCATGTGGGTCCACACGGCGTGTGGCCTTGGGCGTAGCCTTTATCGCACGGGGGCAGTCGCACGGGTAGGTGGTGCGGTTGAAATCCTTATCCACACGGCCGTGTGAGTTCACACGGTCCGACCGTGTGGACTGCTCCGCCCTATGTTTTCTTCCTTTCTTCACACAGTACCGTGATTTTCACAACACTAGTCCACATGGCCGTGTGAGACTACACGGTCCAAAGAGTGTGACTTGATTTTGTTCCCTTTTTCCGTCATTTTGATCTTCTCTTTGCATTCGGCAATCTTATCCGGGCAACCCTACTGACATTTCTTCATTTTAAGCTCCGTTTTCTGCAAGAATTACAATAATACGCAATATCATGCCCTTTAAAGGAAACCAAGTAAAAACATAGTAAACATGCGTGCAAATGCATCAAATATATATCAGTTTAAGCTCCAAAATGCACGTATATTTTACACACATCAAAATCCCCCAAACTTAAAGCATTGCTCGTCCTTGAGCAAATTTAAAAAAATAATAAAAGGGGTAAAACGAAAGAACACCCAAGAATACTATAAACATTAAATAGCACTCGACTCCATACTCAAGGAAACCATGCAATTCGTCCTTAAGAGATCAATTATTCATAAACTCGGCACTATTAATACTCTTTCGGGTACTTGACATCACGACTCACAAGTAGGTAGTGTATCACTCGACTCTCGAAGTGTATGGATAGTGTTTACGCTCAAATTCAATTCAATGAAAGTAGAACTACCATATGCTTGCAAATCGTCTAACATCTCTACCACTTTTGTGTGCACAATCTAAGAATCAAAAAGGACTTTTTATTTGGTTGTAATGTAGGCTCTTTGGTAAGGGTAGGGAAATTTGGATTAAGTGACTTGATTTGAGCAAATAGAAATTAAGCATACTGACTTGCAATTCACCAACCCAATTTCAAAATAATATTAATTTTTCTTTTTCAAATCAATTCCACCCTTATTTATCCTTTTTCATTCTTAGACCTTTTTTGCCTTTTTTTTTTCTTTTTAGCCTCAAGCTCTCATTGTTTTTTCACAATTTTCAGAATTTTCTTTTGCTTTGCTCGATTATCTATATGTAATTTTTCAGAGATGTTTTCTTTTTCGAGTTTCATGTATTTTCTTATTTACCTAGATGTTGCTCATCCCTCTTTCTTTTGCCAACCTCCTCTCTTTTTCTTGCGAATTTTTCACCACATCTCCCCCAAACTTATTCATATTCTATAAGCTCAAGAATTTGTAGGGATAAAAATATGTAAATTTTAAAGATCAATGTGGCTCAGAATAAAAGTTTTGGCTCAAAATTGGCTAACTAGGAAATCATGAGTTCATAGGTAGGCTTTTTTAGGCTAAGTAGACAAAAAAGAATCCTAATCTAAAAGCACGAAAAAAATAGACAAAAAGAATCCTAATCTAAAAACACGAAAAAAATAGACACAATAATTATTACGACTAAAGCCTTTCCCACAATTCAACGGCCAAAATTTTGTTCGATCGCTAAATACCTAAAATAAATCTAGCAATCCTCGCATGAGAACGAGATCAATCGCAGGGTAGCAAGTTGACCACAAGTCGTCTCTCAAGGAAGACTTAGCCGACAAATAATTATTATGCAACACAATTGACAGAAAATAAAACCTAAGCACTCTAACCAGATTAGTTTGATTTAAATAAACTAAAAGAAAACAATTAAAAAAAGCGAATTAAAACTAAGCACAATTAAATTTGGAGAAAAAGATATGGAAGAAAGTCTAGGATTTCGAATTATCTCATCAAACTTGCAAGCGAATATCAATTAATTGATCATGCGGTTAACAAATATAACAAACATGTAAATACTAGGTCTAGATCGATAACTCACGTATTCACGATTAGAGCTATCCCAACATAATTTGCTATTTTCATTAAGCTTAGGGTTAGATAATACATTTCGATTCATATCTAACCCCCTGAATAAATTTAGTCCAGGAATAATATCTTGATCGATCTCAATTATCCCCTTAAACAATCAAGAGTTGGCCAAACAATCAATCAACAAGTAAAACAATTTATTCAGAAAGCGGTCAATTAATCAATATTCATGCTTGTTTGGTTGAATCAAATCATCCTAATCCTATAACAAGGAAATTAGTTCATGTTTGGAGATGGGATCATAATCTCAATTGGAAAGAAAACAATCATAAACATAATCATGCAATAATAATAATCACCCGATAATTGAAATCGGAAAAAAGAGATGAAGAAATCTTACTCTTTGATTAAGAAGCAAAATAACAAGAACCCAAGCAATCCCAATGATGAATGGAAGAGAAAAATACCAAAACTAAAGTCTAGAAGTGCTATGAATGAGAGTGTGTCGAAAATAGGGGCTCCCCAAGTACTATTTATAAGCCTAGAGTCCTAAACAAGGTGGAAGAGCCAAAAATCGGAAAAAACCGAAAATTTCGTGTTCGGCCGAGTCACGGCACAAGCCACAAGACTTGCGCTATCAGGTACTGGCCATGTGCGACCGCACGGCCCTCTAAATATCATAATTTCGTCTTGTTATCTTCTTATGAATTGTATCTCTATCTCGTAGCTTTCCATAGCCACTTGAATCACCTCAATATAAATTTTCTAGAGAGAGTTATGGCCAAAATACCAAGACGTGTCATTTTTGAGATTTTGACATATTAGTTTTCCTTGTACATGATTTTAACCCATCTAAACGTTTTCATTTGCATTTCGTAGCAGAGATAAACATGGTAGAACTTTGAATTCTCTTTCTAATGGTTCATGAATCATGTCAATTGGGCTTGGGATGTGAATGTTACGTCCAAAATACGATGATCGCCCTTGATTGCAGACGAAATGACTATTTAATGTTTTTGCTCCAAAACTTGTTTTTTCCACCAAAACCTAAAAAATCAATAAAATAACACAACATAACACTAAATATGCAAATGCAAACAAAACACACCAAAATATGTATAAATCATCACATAAAACACACACAAAAATATGCAAAATATTTCCCCAAGTCATCGCTCATTGTAGTGATAACTTCTTTTCGTAGGAGACTTGTTCATTTCCACGTTAAGGTGGATCTTCCCTCGGAGGGAAGTCTTGATTCTTTCGAAATAGTCGGTGTTAGTCCAAGTGGCTACGATAATCTAGAAGGGGGTGAATAGATTATCTTGGTTTTTCAGATTTTGCCCTTTTTTTTCGAATAATCAAACAAAGACGAAATGTAAATGCGGAAATAAAACAACACTCGTCGATTTAAAGAGGTTCAACCCACCTGGGCCTAATCCTCTACCACCCCAAAGGTATCCGGGATGGATTTCAAAAGAAAAAAGTTTTTATTAATTTACCAAAAATTAATACAACACCTTGAGGATTACCACAACCCTCTTACACCACCTTGAGGATTACCACAATCCTTTTACAACACCTATCACCTAGATCACCCAAGTGTATTCTTACCACAAGAATACTCACAAGGATGTCTTGTGTTGAATGATGACCAAAATCAAGATTACAACTCAATAATGATTGATACAATATGAGTACAAGTGTAATCAAGAATTGAAAGCCTAGACCTCAAATTTGTGCAAGTGAAAGTGCTAAGGCTAATACAACAAGATATATGAAAGTGTTTGCTTTGTTTGCTCTTTGCTTGTATGGAGTGTTGTGTCTTGTTGCTTGAATGAAGCCTCTATTTATAGGAGAGGTCTTGGCTTTGATTTCCAGACATTGGCTCCTCCTTGGGGAGTGATTTGCTGCAAAAGAAACCATTTAAAATCATCAATATAGTGTTAGAAATCAATCCCACAAAATAGGGAAAAGTCATGCAAAATGCAACGGATAGTTTCTTTGTCAAAAACAGGGGTTCGACCGGTCGCACAGAGATAAGATTGAAAAGAATTCTGCGAATTTTTACACAGGGGACCGGTCGAGGGGGTTCGACCGGTCGCCCTTGGTCTTGACCGGTTGGGGTTGATAGAAAATCAAAACAGAGAAGTCGTATTTGAGAGGGCACTCCAGTGCACCGGCCGCCCGGTGGTCGACGCCGCGCCTCACCGCCGCCCACCTGTCGACCGGTCGCTCTCCCATTTTCTCTTACGTCCCATTTTCTCGTTTCAAAACTCAACTCAGTGCGGGTTGCCCTATAGAGGCGACCGGTCGAGCTGAAACAAAAGTGTTGTCCAATTTTAAATCGAATATTAACTTCAAGAAATACTCCGAAAAATAGTAAAAACATTTTAGATCGATCGGAAGAGTTGGGACAACATTTAGGGACATTGTTTTGGTATAAAAACTCATTTGAACAAAATCATCAAAATCATGATAAAAACATTTGTCTAACAAACTCCCCCTTTTTGATGATTACAAACCAAAACAATTTTCAAGAGGACGATTTCAAAAACAAAATAATTTTCCGGTTTATGAGTAAACTATCCGTTTAAAAACATTTTACAAAAGCTCCCCTATCAACAAGCACATTAAGAAGAAATATTGCATAAGCTAGAAGCACAAGCTTTTACAAAATAAACAACAACTCCATGAGCTTAGAAGCTCCCCTGTCACAAATACTTATTATCCATGCAAACAAGTTCATAAAACAATCATTGGATCGAGTTTTCTTCACAACTTATGGCCTTAATAAGCCATAGCTTGTAGCTTCTATCATGAGCTTTTATTTGCTTCTTTGAGCTAAGCGAGCCCAATTTCTGTTTCTCCCCTTTGGAATCATCAAAAAGAATGTTAGGATGATAGAAACATCATAGAAGTATATCAAAGTGCGCCAAAGAAATGGTTTATCAACCATTGAGCAATTTAGGCTTAAAAACCAAGGAAAATGGGAGAAATGTATCATGAAGAGTTCATACGCTCGTTTTATTTCTCAAAACATGATCTCAAAGAGTATAGAAGACTTTTGGAAGCGAGAGAATCATGTAGAAGTTGAAATTTTCATTGAAACATTTCATCGAACACATTGTGGGCGTGAAAAATAAAAAGAGTTGTATATAGCCCTTGTAAATGATCCAAGCCAAAAAATTTCATCACCAATCCACATCAAACATCATACAATACAACATAATAACTAATCTCAACAAGATCATAAGCAAAAATTATCAAGAAATATACAAGAAAGCCATAAACTCAAGGGTTCAACCCAATTGAGCAAAGTAAGGAAAATTCTTACCATTTGATCGGAAAAGATGAGCAATGATGATGATAAACATGCTATATAAGGTCCAAGATATAAATGGAATGCATGAAAATCAATTTTGAGTGACAATAGTGTGCATTTGGCAAAGGGGACGAAAAATGGCAAAAAGAAGTGAAACTGTCAAATGCTGAAGACAGAACGAACTTAAACCAAAATTTAGCCTAGGGCGACCGGTCGTGGTTGAGGGCGACGGCCGACATTGAGGGCGACCGGTTGCCCTCAACCTCTTCACCCATGTTGTTTGACAAATTTTTCAAAATCCGAATTTTCAACCAAAAATCCGATTTTTCGCCCTAAGTTTTAAAAACATGCAAAATGCAAACGTAGACCTCATTCAATATGCATTATGCCTAACCGAGCTCGTATTGACGCAAAAGTCTCGGAAGTTAGCGGTTTTGTAAAAATGTCCGCTAATTGATCTTGAGATGGCACAAACGATATCTCAATTTTTCGTTTTGAAACACAATCCCTTAGAAAATGATGTCGAATCTCAATATGTTTAGTACGCGTTATGATGAACCGGGTTTTGAGCAATATTTATAGCGGATATATTATCACAAAAGATAGGTACGTTTTCAAAAGAGCATTTGTAATCCGCTAAGGTTTGTTTCATCCAAAGGAGTTGAGTACAACAAAATGCGGCGGAAATATATTCGGCTTGCCGTTGAAAGAGAAACACGCTTTGCTTCTTTTGAAAACCAAGAAACTAGGCAATCGCTAAAAATTGACATGATCCGGAAGTACTTTTCCGATCATCAATATTACCCGCATAGTCCGAATCACTATAACCTTTAAGAGAAAAATTTCATTCTTTGGATAAAATAAACCATATTGAATAGTGCCTTTCAAATATCGAAAAATCCGTTTAACGGCACTCATATGAGATTCTTTTGGATTGCTTTGAAAACGAGCACATAGGCATACGGCATGAAGAATGTCCGGTCTACTAGCGGTTAAATAAAGTAAACTACCAATCATACCTCGATACTTGGATTCATCAACCATCTTGCCTTTTTCATCTTTGTCAATTTTGACATTGGTTGCCATAGAGTCGAGACGGTTCTTCCTTCTTCAATGCCGAACTTCTTCAAAAGTTCTTTTGTATACTTTGATTGCGAAATATAAATACCTTCTTGGCATTGCTTAATTTGAAGTCCAAGGAAGAAGTTTAGCTCCCCATCATACTCATCTCGAATTCACCTTGCATTAACTTGGAGAATTTCTTGCACAAAGATTCATTAGTAGCACCAAAGATAATATCATCAACATAAATTTGCACAAGTAAACAATCTTGCCCTTTTTCAAAAACAAAGAGTGTAGTATCAACTTTACCTCTTGTAAAACCATTTTGCAAAAGAAAAGAGCTAAGTCTATCATACCATGCACGGGGTGCTTGTTTTAAACCATACAAAGCCTTTTTAAGTTTATAAACATCATTAGGCCTAGAAAAATTTTCAAACCCCCGGAGGTTGTTTTACATAGACTTCTTCTTGAATAATACCATTTAAGAAAGCGGATTTAACATCCATTTGGTAAAGTTTGAAATTTTTGAAACAAGAATAGGCAAGTAAAATACGAATAGTTTCTAAACGTGCTACGGGTGCAAAAGTTTCATCATAGTCAATACCTTCTTCTTGACAATACCCTTGAGCTACTAACTTGCCTTATTTGAACAATGTTGCCTTGATCATCAAGTTTGTTCCGGAATACCCATTTTGTACCAATAATTGTTTGAGATGGAGGACAAGGTACTAATTCCCATACATCATTTCTTTCAAATTGATTCAACTCCTCTTGCATTTCCAAAAACCAATCTTCATCCTCAATAGCTTCCTTAGCATTTTTAGGCTCTTTTTGAGATATAAGAGCTTTCTCGGCAAAATTCCTTCGAGTCATTACTTTATCAAGGGGATCACCAATAATAAGATCTTTTGGGTGATCTCCTTAAATTTCAATGCTACGGGAAGATTAAGTATCACCCCTATCTTCTTGAGGAACATTTGAACTTGAAGGTTGATCATATGAAATAGAAGGTTTATCATTATGAGCATCACTTTGAACAATAGGTTCAACAATATCCTCTTCATCACTATCGTCATTGGGTATTCTTTCAACACCCGAGGCTTCATTAAATTTGACATGAATAGATTCTTCAACAACCATGCTAGTCTTGTTGTAAACCCGATATGCTTTGCTCTTGGTTGAATACCCCATAAATATTCCTTCATCGGCCTTAGGATCAAGTTTGTCCAATTGATCCTTTGTATTCAAAATAAAGCACTTACATCCAAATATTTTGAAATAACTAATATTTGGAGTTCTTCCTTTCCAAAGCTCATATGGAGTTTTATTTATTTTAGACGAATATAAACTCGATTAATGACATAGCAAGCGGTACTTACGGCTTCGGCCCAAAAATATTTTGGAAGAGAAAATTCATTGAGCATGGACCGACTCATTTCTTGTAGCGTCCGATTTTTCCTTTCGGCTACACCATTTTGTTGAGGTGTCCTTGGAGCCGAAAAATTGTGTGTATATCCCTTGGTTTCACAAAAGACTCTAAACTCACCGTCAAATTCTCCGCCTCGATCACTTCGAATAGTTTTAATAGTATCTTCCTTTTCATTCTCAATGCGTCTACACAACTTAACAAACTCATTAACGGCATCACTTTTATTTGCAAGAAAAAGAGCCCAAGTGTATCTAGAAAAATCATCGACAATAACGAAAGTGTAATGTTTTCCACTTAGACTAGCCAGTACCAATATCCCCATACAAATCAAGGTGAAGCAATTGTAGGGGTTTGGTAGTGGAAATTTCATTTTTGGGCTTAAAACTACTCTTAACTAATTTGTTCTTTTGACAAGTGTCACATAAGCCAAGATTTTCAAAATTCAATTTGGGTAGTCCTTTTACATGTTGGTTTTTGTAAATATTTTTCAAATTCTTGTATCCAACATGTCCGAGTCGCCTATGCCATAAACTCGTTAAATCATTATTGGCGACAAGACAAGAAACATTTTGACTAACCAAATCACTAGTACAAATTTTGTAAAGATTGCCTTTTCTATTTGCTTCACAAATAATATTACCATTTTTAAGAATAAGGCATTTTTCTTTATTAAAAGAAACATCATAATTTGAATCACAAAGTTGGCTAACACTTATCAAATTAAACTTAAGCCCTTCTACTAAAAGAACATTACAAAGAGAGAAAGAAGAGTTACCAATTTCTCCATTTCCAAGAATTTTTCCTTTGCCATTGCCGAACATGACCATACCCTCTTCTTGAAGCTTGATGTTGGTAAAAAGCTCTCTCCTCCCGGTCATATGGCGTGAACATCCGCTTTCCACGAGCCATTTCGAATCCTCCATGGTTGTTATAGCCCCTATTACCTACAAAAGCATTTCTTTTAGGTACCCTATAATTTTGGGGTCCATGGGGTTAGTTTTGAGACCTTTGGGTCTCCAAACATAACTAGAGCTATTTCTCAATTTGCAATTATTAGCATAATGTCCAATTTTGCCACAATAAAAACAAGTAGGAGTATGAGAGCTACTAGCACGTATGAAAGTCGGACCTTGGTTATTTTTCTTAAAGACTTTTTGAAATGGTTTGTACCCAAGTCCTTGTTTTGAATGCTCACCTCTTTGTGCATCTAAAATTTTAGTAACCTTATCCGTGCTTAAATTAAAACGATGCACATCCTTTTTCAAATTATCAATATCATTAGTGAGCATTTATTTCTCGGTTTCAAGAGTTTGAATTTGAGTAAGGGTAATAGCATGAACATGATCAAGAGTCTCATAAGATGTAAATAATTTATCCTTTTCTATTTTAAGCTCTTTATGCTCCTTCTTTAAACTCTTGTATTTAACAATCAATTTTTGAAATTCATTTTGCAAATCATCAAAATCACATTGCAATTCATCAACTAAGGAGGAGGTAGAGGAGTTAGAGCGTGCCTCATTATTTTCATCGTCTATAGCCATAAGACCATGTTCGGTTTCACCTTCCTCGTCGGATGTCTCGAGTAGCTCATCCCAAGTTTTGACATCCGCATTTAGAGCCTTCTTTTTCGGAAAAGGCTTTTTTTCTTTTGTTCCTCCTCATTGAGTTTTGGGCAATCGGCTATGAAGTGCCCGGGCTTTCCGCACTTAAAGCAAGCATTATCTTTTGGTTTTCTTGATTTATTTTTATTCACAAATTTTGCAAATTTTCGAACAAGTGCGGCCGTCTCCTCATCATCATCATCATTATCATAGTATGCATTATTAGAAGAGGAAGCAAGACCTTTAGGAATATTTTGCATACCCGATTGATTGATGGTTGGTTTGGTATTTTTCCTCTCCTTGAGATAGACTTCATAGATGAGGAGGTTCCCGATGAGCTCGTCAAACTTGAGTGTCTCAAGATTTTGTGCTTCCGTGATTGCCGTCACCTTTTCTGGACCATGAGCCGGGAAGAGCATTCAATACCTTAGTCACTTTGTCTTCTTCCGAGATGACTTTACCGAGGGCCACAAGAGGATTGACAATGTTGTCAAGCCTTTCCACCATCTTGGAGATGCTTTCACCATCATACATGTTAAAGTTTTCAAAGTCTTTAACAAGCATGGTCTTTCTAGCTTGCTTGACCTTCTTTGTCCCTTCATATATAGTCTCCAATTTTTCCCAAACCTCATGTGCCGACCTTATGCCTCGTATGCGATTGTACTCGGTGGCGGTAAGTGAGCAATGCAAAATATTTAAGGCCTTACCGTTTAGAGAGAAAGCCTTCTTATCATTTTCATCGAACTCCTTGAAAGGTTTAGGAGTCGAGGTGCCATCCTCCATTTTTTTCGTTGGTTGATCAACTCCTTCAATAACCACATTCCATATGTCAAATCAAGACCCTTGTAGAAAGCACTCCATACGGTCTTTCCAAAATGCGTAGTTGTTGGCGTCGAACAATGGTGGCTTGTTGGTGGAGGCGCCGGTGGTGAGATAAGCGTCATTCGTAGCCATGGATCTTTCCTCTTTACTCGAACGAGCTAGCCAAAGAGTTTGGCTCACGATACCACTTGTTAGTCCAAGTGGCTACGATAATCTAGAAGGGGGTGAATAGATTATCTTGGTTTTTCAGATTTTGCCCTTTTTTTTTTTTCGAATAATCAAACAAAGACGAGAATGTAAATGCGGAAATAAAACAACACTCGTCGATTTAAAGAGGTTCAACCCACCTAGGGCCTAATCCTCTACCACCCCAAGATATCCTGGATGGATTTCAAAAGAAAAAAGTTTTTATTAATTTACCAAAAATTAATACAACACCTTGAGGATTACCACAACCCTCTTACACCACCTTGAGGATTACCACAATCCTTTTACAACACCTATCACCTAGATCACCCAGTGTATTCTTACCACAAGAATACTCACAAGGATGTCTTGTGTTGAATGATGACCAAAATCAAGATTACAACTCAATAATGATTGATACAATATGAGTACAAGTGTAATCAAGAATTGAAAGCCTAGACCTCAAATTTGTGCAAGTGAAAGTGCTAAGGCTAATACAACAAGATATATGAAAGTGTTTGCTTTGTTTGCTCTTTGCTTGTATGGAGTGTTGTGTCTTGTTGCTTGAATGAAGCCTCTATTTATAGGAGAGGTCTTGGCTTTGATTTCCGGACATTGGCTCCTCCTTGGGGAGTGATTTGCTGCAAAAGAAACCATTTAAAATCATCAATATAGTCTGTTAGAAATCAATCCCACAAAATAGGAAAAGTCATCGAAAATGCAACGGATAGTTTCTTTGTCAAAACAGGGGTTCGACCGGTCGCACGGAGATAAGATTGAAAAGAATTGCGAATTTTTACACAGGGGACCGGGTCGAGGGGTTCGACCGGTCCGCCCTTGGTCTTGACCGGTTGGGGTTGATAGAAAATCAAAACAGAGAAATTTCGTATTCGAGAGGGCACTCCCGTGCACTGGTCGCCCGGTGGTCGACCGGTGCGCTCCTCACCGTCGCCCACCTCGGTCGACTCGCCCTCCCCCCATTTTCTCTTACGTCCCATTTTCTCGTTTCAAAACTCAACTCAGTGCGGGTTGCCTATAGGGCGACCGGCGAAATGAAAAACAAAAGTGTTGTCCAATTTTAAATCGAATATTAACTTCAAGAAATACTCCGAAAAATAGTAAAAACATTTTAGATCGATCGGAAGTGTTGGGACAACATTTAGGGACATTGTTTTGGTATAAAACTCATTTGAACAAAATCATCAAAATCATGATAAAAACATTTATCTAACAAATGGGAGTACTTATGTTTGAGGTTAACAGCGCCATCCCATGAGACCTGAGGGTGCCCTTCCGGAGCCTAATGGACGCCCTTCCGGATCTCGGAGAGGGCGCCCTTTCGGGCTTGGAAGGGCTTCCTTCCTGGAATTCTTCTGCCTCGCTTTTGATATTTTCCCCGGTGTTAAAGTTTTTCTTTCTTCTTTCACCGGGAGTAATATTTTGAAGGGTGTCCTTCCCGGAGTCGGAGTGGGCGCTCTCTCGAGTTCACGGGCGTTTTTTCTAAGCTTTGAAAGGGATCCTCCTGAGCTTCCACCACAATTTTTTCTTTATGCTTCGATCTTGTCCACATGTGTTAACAATTTTTACCATCTTTTCCTTGCACATTTTCATCATGGAGAAGATTTCACCGTCTTGTGAGAGGCCCCTTCCTCCGGGGTCTTAGTCGGAGAGAAAAGAATTTTTACTAGGACCTCCTTGTGAGGAGGCCCCTCCCATCCGGGGTTTTAGTCGGAAAGGGTCATCCCACCCGGGTCTTAGCCGGGTGAGGCCATCCTCTGGGGGTCTTAGCCGGGAGGAGGTAAGTTACTAGGACCTCTTATAAGGAGGCCCTCCCATTCGGTCTTAAATTCTTAAGGGGGTCATTCCACCCAGGGTCTTAGTCGGGTGAGGACATCCCTCCGGGATCTTAGCCATAGGAGGTAATTTACTAGGACCTCTCAAGAAGAGGCCCTCCCATCTCGGGTCTTAGTCGGGAGGGGTTATCCCACCCGGTCTTAGCCGGAGGCCATCCCATCCACGATCTTAGCCGAATGAGGTTATTTATGAGGACCCCGTGAGGAGGCCCTTCCATCCAGGGTTATAGCCGTAAGATGGGGTTTGTTGAGAAAACGCCTAATCGGTCATTGACCACCACATGTGGCCATTAATTGCGCCCGGCCATGTGTGGCCATTAATCGCATTCATCACATCAAAGTAGAAAACGTGAGAGCATTTTTATTCATATTCATTAGAATGAAAAAGATTTACATGCCCAATGCGAAACATAATCGAAATGTAAATAAATTTTTAACGCCTCTTTGGCGAAAATGAACTCGAAAACAATAAAAATACTAAAAATCCCCGGGAGTCTAGGGAGAGTCCGTTGTTCATGATCGTGAGGGGCTTTCATCATTCGGTCTCGGTAGCTTGCTCATCTTCAAGGTGGCCAAGTAGCACTCCCAAGCCGTCTTGATGTCTTCGACAGTCTCTCCTACTACCGATTCTCAGAGGGAACTTCATCTTCAAGTGAATCGTAGATGGGATAGCCCGTAGTGATTCAAGCTTGGCCTTCCTAAACAAGTTACACGGAGATGGGGCATCTACTATGAGAAAGCGGACCATCTTTGTGACTGGTGAGGCGACCATGCCCGGTGTGAGTGGCAGGGTGATTTCGCCCGATGACTTGATCACCTCTCCCGTGAGCCAATCGGTAGTGCGAAGATCGTAACAACAAGCGCGCGGATCGATCTTCATCTTATCGAAGGCTTCCCGAATATGACGCCCACCACGCTCCCGTGTCGTGTCGACCAAGACCCTTTTAACCACAAAGTTGGCCAAAGATAATCAATATGACTATGACATCCGGGTGAACTTGGGTCTCTGGATGTAGTCTTGAGTCTTAGAAGGTGATTGGCATGCCCTCGGCTTGAAGCTGCTCCACTCTCTCTTCTTGGATGGGTTCTCCTCGGGCGTCCTCTTCTATCCTTGCTACACTCCCGGAGGGAACTCCGGGCATCCTTTACCTCGGACCTTCGAGATCACATTGATGACTCCGGCAGCGTGATTGTTGTCCCCTGCTCTTCGCTATGGCAATCCCGAACGACGCCGGTCTTGTGGAGATTCTTCATGTGGCCTTTAGATCACGCCGAAACTTGCTCGATCCACGTAGTCCTTGAGATGGACCTTCCGGATGAGCCGCTCTATCTCCTTCTTCAAAACAAAATAGTCTTTGATGGTGTGCCCCGATCTCTATGATATTTGCGGTATAAATTGAACGCGCCCGCGCTGCGAAAGGTTATTCTCGGCGGTTGCGGGATAAATGATCCCCTTTTTCTCGAGCGACTATTAACACCTCCGCTATTGGAGCGTTAAGAGATGTATAGATTGGTCCATTATCCTCCCTCGAGCCCTTTCGCGCTTGACTTTTCTCCTCTTCGTGGGATTTGCGCTTGGCCTTCGAGGCTCGGAGTTTGGTAGACTCCTCGACACGAATGTGCTTCTCTGCTTTCGGCTCAACAGCTCTTCCATGTTGGATGGAGGCTTCCGTGAAGAGATTCCTTTAGATGCCCATGGCGAGATTCTGTTGTAGTATCCCCGCCATGTCTCTGGGGGACGTTGGCCACTTTGTTGGCAACTACGAACCGATTCATGAACTCCCCGCGTCATCCCTTCCTTTTGCTTCACCCGAAAGGTGAGCGATGGTCTTAGGATACTTTCTGCTGATGGAGAAGCTGCTGCATGAACGCCTCGTGAGCTTGTCCATCCCGGAGATCGACCCCACCGGAGCCGATTGAACCCATGTCGGCGCCCGCTTGGTAAGAGTAAAGTGTGGAATACCTTGCGGTGAGAGGCATTCGTCATATCGTAAAGATCTGCTGGCATAGAATTTGTCCAATTGTTCTGTGGGTCTCCGATGCCATCATACTCCGGAGGTTGGAGGTCTTGATTCCCGATGGCAAAGGTTCATATAAGATAATCGAGCCAAAGGGCTCCTCTTCATCAATGCCATACTGCGAGTTGGCTAGCCACACAACTTGAGATTCTTCAACCCTGGCGGCTCATCACGATTATGATTCTTGCCGCGACCTTCTTCTTTTTCCTCCCGATCATCTCGGCGGGGTCTTCGTGTGGGGCGGAGCCCGCGGTGGTCCTTTTTGCGGCATCTGCGCGCTTGACGATGTCTCGAGCATTCCGGACAACTTCATCCAAGAGAGCTTGGAGGGCTTCCCGAGATAAACGAATTTCTTCAACAAAGTGAGCCCCCAGGAGGAGAAGGGGCAATGCCCTTCTACGGCAAATGGAGGAGGAGCGTGGCACTCCTCCCGAGGATGGTGGCTCGCCGTCTTCCGGCGATCGTTCCTCTTGCCGGTGTCCGATGCCGCGCCTACAACTTGAGATCCACCATCACGTGCTTGCGATCGAGTCCGCATCTTTGTGTGCTTTTGTTGTTCCCAGATTGCATCGCGCTAAGATGTTCTTCGCTTTTTCTAGCAGATCCCAAGTCAACTGTTGACCAAAATCCTCTTCTCGAGAGGAAAGTCTTGAGTTTATCTTAACTTTCCAAGGGAAGTCTTCTCGTCTTCTCGCTCCCGGAACAACTAACTCATTTGATTGGGAACTTGTCGCATACACGTGCAAACATTAGAGCGGGTAGGCCCTCCAATGTTCATGTCGGCCACGGTGAACGAGAGACAATTAAGACGATGGCGATCTTTTGAATGCGTAGAGAATAATTAATTATGAGTTTATTACTTATATATAATAGGAGGGACATTTTTATACCTGGGGACATGGGCCCCGTAGACCGTGTAGAAGAATTTGGCATATGGCGACCACGTAGGAGAAAACGATTGCTTGGCCAAACCCTTTACTCCTTTGGGCCGGTTTAATTATCAAGAGCCCATTGGACAATTACTATTGAATAAACAAAATATAAAATGAATTATATTTAATTATATTATGAAATACCATTTTTGTCCGCAACAACTAACTTTTTATTTCCTTCCATTTTGATGATTATTAATCGAATTAACACAAATCCCATGTGTTACACGGTTGTTTTTGTAGTATGAATATAGAATGAAATCGAAGGTTATATGTGGTGTGAAAATAGATCCGTATTGATTACTAAACGATTACATTGTATTTATTTGCAAAATTAAATATCTGCTTCTGCAGTTATGCCCCACAACATAATTTGAAGTCTCTGTTGTAAAATTATATTCCATATCTTATTTTATTTCATTAGGACAGTACACATATATATACACACCACATGTATTAACAAATTAGAGTAATTTTCTCAACAAAAAAAAAGAGTGTGAAAATAAAATTTTAAATTTTACGATAAAAAATGCAGTACATTACATGTTTAATGTTTTTGGCCTTAATAATGCGAGTGTTGCAATCACTAAACAAAAAACATTTCTTAGTTTTTGCTACAAAAAAATGCACTTTGTAATGGGAGTATTTGCAAAAATTTCTACCTTAGAGAAAGTGTTTTATTGTAGTAGACGTAAAATTAGTTGAGAATCGTAAGTTGATAGTGTTTGAAAGTAGAATCGGAAGTTGAAAAACGTTTGGTAAAAAGTAAGAAAAATACTTATTTATTTGCAAAAGTCAAACCAAGAAAATTTAAAGACATCTCTCCAGTGGTTTTGATTCTGGTCAATTGCAAACATTACAAAGTGCTTTTTTTAACCAAAAACTAAGAAGTATTTTTTTAGTGATTGCAAACACAAACACTCCCTATATTTGCAAATGACAAATTATGTTTCTAATTCTCTTTATGTAATCAAAATCTAAAAGTATGGAGATAGGTATTTTAGATTTACATTTCTAATTGTGGTTTGACTTTTACAAATAAATAAATATTCTTCCGACTTTTTCACAAAACGCCTCAACTTATGTTTATTTTTAAACACTATCAAATATCGATATCTAATTCTCAACTATTTTCAGTTCTACTACAATAAATTAGTTTTCTGAAAACAGAAGTTTTTGAAAAACGTCCCAGTAACAAAGGAGCAAGAATTACGCATGAGAAGATTGGTCAATGCATAAATCCAGGCAAAGAGGTTACACACACTTTTCGACGCGGAAAAGCACTCCATGTCTGACGCACCATTGTCCCTCTTTGAACATTGCCCACATCGCCCCGTCATATTTCCACCTCTTCTTCCATTTCAATTTCCATTTATTCCAAACACTACTTTCATCCATGATGGACCACGTGTCCATTGGGGGCCACCTCTCTAAGACCAAATCTTATTCCCATTAAAACTAATTCTTCGGGGTCCCCACTACTGACGTTTTAAAATGGTGAGTATTCAACTTTCAAGACTCAAGTAGTACATGACGTGGCCACGGTAACAATATTCCTCTATATAGGGTCAGATTTTTGTTCCATTTCATGATTCACTTAAAGTGATGAATAATCCTTTCAAAACACACAAAAAGAAAAATGACGAATCAACACATGTCATTTAAACAAATACAAATTCGTTTTAATATATTTATACATGTCGTATATTAGTATGATGGAACAAGAAATGAAACGAAAAATAGAATAGAAAATCTGAATCCCCTTTATATATTTTAAATTAATAAACATATATGTGGTTTCATAAATGAGCATGTAGAGATAGGGACATATCCAGAATTCTTTTATAATAGGGGCACAATATTAATACAATTAGTTTATCGAATTCTTGGTCATTTTTTCATAATAAAAATATTTTTTAGCCATTTTTGAATTCAATTATCCACTTTGTCCTTTTTCTTTTCTCGGGATCGGTACAATTTTCGGGACCGAGAATTTGGGATCGAGACTCATTTCTCGATGTCGAGAAATGTACCTCATCGACTTTTTGAATACCTCGCCAAAGAATCAAGAAATGATATGACCATCATTTTGGTCAATTTACTTAAAAAAACATGTTTTTAACATGACTATTTGTTATTTTTACAAATCGTAAATGACCAATTTGTCCTATTACCACTTATAAACTATATAGAGATAATTAATGGGTGCACAATTTATCTATTATATATATATATATATATATTAGATATATATTTTCACTGGCGTGCACAATTTACTTTTAAAAAAATCATTAGTAAATATTTTCATAAAAAGTAGTTTTAATAATTTTAATAAAGGGTCGAATCAAGTCTCAAAATCATAATACAAACTCAACTCAAACCTATTTTACATTATTAAGACTCACCCAAATGAGAAGAGTATGAGGTTGACATGAATAAAGCTATCAAAACGGGCCGTGTGGTTATGGCCTGATCCACAATCTGCCAAAACACTGCCAAAGTATCTTTCCGTCAAGTTGGTTGGTCGGGAAAACCTTAACACACAACCCACCATCGATCGTGGGTTAAGCAAAATTTACTTTATAATTAAAGAAAAACTATTTTTCGTTGTGAATTTGGCTTTAATGTCTTCATATAAGTTGCATTCTATTTATTATAATTTATATTTTACCTCATACAATTTTAAGAAGACACTCATGATATACTAAGAATTTGGTCACACCGTAATATATAAGGGACGCATTAAAGGATTGAGAGATTTTGAAAAAATTGGAAGAAACTTCTGAATTTAATTACAAAAAGTACCGTTGAGGTGTGAAGTAATTAAAACAAAAACTATTGAATTTAAAAATTATAAAAGTATCACGAGGTTTATTCTGCTTAATATTTTACCCCAATCAACTTGGTTGAGCTAATAAAATTTGCTAATGTCATCACAAAATTGACTTGAAAAGTCAAAAATTCCCATGTAGTATTGTTCACATATTATGAGCAGATAAAGATGTCATTTGGTTAACTGAAATTTATTTTAATTTTTCACAAATTTCAAAACACCAAAAACTCTCTCCAAAATCTTATAAACACTCTTTGGTTACAAAAAAAAATTCACTCCTTAGGTTTTCCAAAAACTAGAAAAAAGCTTCGAACTAGATAGGTGTAATTTTGTTAGTCCATTTCTTTTTATTCTTCACTTCTTCCTTTTTTTTTTTTATTATTGGAATTCCATCAAGGTCATTATTGACTTTACATAAATTTATTTTAATTTTACCATAATTCTTCAAACATTAGGAGTATTTTTCGTAATTTTAAAACTTATAAGTTGTATATTTTAGTAATAACTCCAAATCTCAAGGTAATATATATATATATATATATATATAAAGAGATTATTATCAAAATAGTAACCAAATCTTTTTTCCACCCATTTTTTATTTCTAAAAACAATAATTTGTTTTTGCTTTTCATAATTAATGAATAATATCTAGCTTATAAAATATTCATGATTTTCTAGTTATTAGATTTACTAGTATTTCTCCCGTGCGTTGCACGCGTATTTTTATTTTAATATTATTATTTTATAATACAAATATCTATTAATATGATTAAGTATTTATACTTTATTTTTATCGAATATTCATATAAGATAAATAAAAATAAATATTATCTATTACAAATTCAAATTTATATTTTCAATAATAACCTTAAATGTCAAATTCATCGGTTTATATTTATCTCTCTCTCTCTCTCTCTCTCTCACACACACACACACACACACGTGGTAAGAATTCCTACCTCTCTATAAATAATTATATATATGTATGTATAAATTTGTAAAACATGTATTTTCATATTGAAATTTGTATTGTTGAAAAAATGAATACTTCACAATGTAAGAAAATGTTTTTCTTAACAGAAATATGATATAAGTTTATCATGTTTTCACAAAAAGGATCTTTATGAAGAAGTGTAATTTACAAATTGTCAAATGAAGTTTTACTACCAAAAGCGTTTTCATTGAACTAAGACCATACTGCAATCAAAAAACATAAAATCGTTTGCTTGATATAATATAATAAAAAATATAATAACTTGAAATATGTCTCGTATTCAATTATCATTGAATGAAGCTTTGCTAGTCTGTAAAACGAAAAAAACCTACTGTTGGTTTTGTGGTTATCAGTTAAGAGTATCAAATGCTAAGAAAAATATCAAATATTCCAAAATGAAATGTTATTATATCAATTTATAATCTAAAATAATTATAGTTTTTATTTAGTGTATTCATTATTTTATTATCCAATTTAATCAAAAAATTAATACGGTAAAGTAACAATTTATTATTTTTTAACTAATATATATCCCAATTTATTAATGTTTTTTATAACTAATATATATCTCTTCTTATAGATATCTTGTCAACTTTCTAAAGTTTTTAACTATCATATCTTGTTTTTTTCAATAATTAGTTTTGTAATTCTTGTCAATCGATTTCATTTAAATATAAATGTAGTAAATATCATATAATGATATTTTAACTTGGAAGTTATGTTCATTGATTCTTTAAACATATTGTTTCTACAATATATTATGACAAGTATCACATTCAAATATTTGCTATAACTACTTCCATAATTATTGTCAGTTCAACCTAGAAATTGGAATTATCTCTTAATTGGACAAATTTGTTAAACAATATAGCTTCTTTCAAAAAAAAAATATATATCGACTCATTCAAAAACATGATATTCTTGTACATAGTTTGTTAATCTTTAAAATAGATTCATAATTCAATGATGTAATTTAATAGAGAAAATTGCACTTTTGGTCCCATAAGAAAAAGGTTCAAACACTTTGTTAGTCCCATGCTTACTCTTTTGGTCCCAACAGATTTATTTAACACATTTAGTTCCATATGAATCAAAAATTAATATATACATGTATGTTTTATAAAAATAAAATATAACAAAAATATAAAAATAAACAAAACAAAATACTATTTATTAAACTAACTATAAAACATTCAAGTTGATCCAAAAAATGAACTTCAAAAAACACTCTAATTTAATACATATCCTATCAATATTGGCAAAATATTTGATGAAGATGGCACTAGAGTGAAACGTAAAGATGAAACCACAATAAAAACGATTAAGTGATATGATAATGATTCATGGAATCACACAAAAAAAAAAAAAAAACAATTTGGTGTCAATGTAACTTTCAAAACCATACTCAACTTTGCTATGAAGTTATATATATTTTTTTTTGTTGGCTTCAAACTGCATGTCTGGATAATAGAAAAATATGAGATCCCTATGATTAATACATTAATATTAACTAATCTTAAACCGGAAAAATTATATGTTGACAATATAAGGTAAATAAAATTTTTATTGGCTTCACACTCGATTACTATCAATCTAAGTATGATTCTCGGTAAATTTTATGAATACATTAAGATTTACAATTACAGTTATAAGAGGCAAGAATATGGATTCCAAATTAATTTTAAAAATACACTATTTTTAAGCAAAATAATAAGTGGAAAATTGAAAAAAAAATCATTATAGACAAAATTAGTGTGTGATATAGGTATTTTATAAATTAAAAGCCAAAAAATATGTAAAATGACATAAATAATTAATCTTAAACGTAGTCCAATCTTTATACGCATATATATTATAAATTAAATTCAAAAAAAATATGAGATTCCAATTATTAATGCATTAAACATTAACTAATCTTAAACTCCCAAAATATCAATTAATAATATAAGATAAATAAAATATTTTTGTTGCTTCATAAGGAGTACTATTAATCTAATTGTCATCGGCGAAAAAATATATTATTGCATTAACATTTACAATTATAATTATAAGAAGCCAAAATTATGAGGTACAAAATTGGCCTTAAAACTGCACTATTTTTAAGTACACATTAATGAGGGAGAAACTGACAAAAATTATCCAAATAAAGAATAAATATGATATTCTAATTATTAATGTATTAACATCACCTAATCTTAAATCGCTTCTTATATATATATATATATATATATATATATATATATATATATATATAAAGAGAGGTTTATATAAATAATATCACAAAAATTTCCCCATTCATTTCACAAGACTATTAAAAGTAATTAAAATATGTACACTAAAAAAATGTTGATTATTATTGAAATGCGATGCGCTTTTGATGGTCAACTTTTAAAGTATCTTAATTAAAATTATATAAAAATTAGCTTTCCAAATTTGTGTTTGTCTTGCATTAATTATTATGTCTCATTATTTTTTAATTTAATATTTTATTCATTTGTAATCTTATTTTGACGTATAATATATCAATTTAATAATATTTTTACAATCTTGATTTGACACTCATATTGCATATAACAAAAATATATATACTCAAAATATTATTTTGTAAGTCGCTTTAAAAAGTTATTCATTTTGGCTAAAGGACATCAATTTGTATATTCATGTATTTTGAATATTTATGATATATGTACAGATTATTATTTTAGCTTGCCCTATTTATTCATATGGTGATTAAATTCAATTTTTAATTAAAGAGAATATGTATCCACTATTATATATATATATATATATTATATATTCATTCATAACATTATATATATGTAAGAAGACAAATATATAGTCTTGAATATATTTTTCATGATTATGATGTATGCTACTCCTTCCATCCCATAAAAATAGGCAAGTAGAAGAATGTATACAAATTAAGAAAACATAATAAATGTAATTGGGATTATAATTTTTTTCATATTCTTGCTATTTGTCCTTGCATTAAATGGTGATATATCATTCCAAGTGAATTAAATAGGGGTAATTTAGTATATTGTTGTATAATTAATACTCTCAATAAGGAAATACGCCTATAATTTGGGACAGACGGAAAAAGAAATGTGGCCTATCTTTTTGGGACAGAGGAGTATAATTTTTTTGACTTCATCGAGAAAACATTGAATTGTATTTCCGTCTATTGTCTGTGCTATTTTAAAATTATTATTTTTATGCAAATTAAGGGAAAGAAAACTCTATGAAAAGATGGTGGTTTAATTCGATGGTATTTAAGAAGGAGTTAGAACGTAGGTATGGGATAAAGAAATCAACGGAAAATCTTGGTCCTATTGAAAATACTAGTGAAAGTGAAGACCCGAATAGAAAGGGTAGGGCTAAAAACATTCATAGTTGGAGGGGTCGTCACAATTCTAGTTACAGTAATGTCGATCATTTATTTGGCGTTGAATTACAGGGATAGGAACCACTGAAGGTACTAAAGAAACAAGAACAACAACTACTAATTCATCCGCTAAGATATTCCCGAAAAGTCGAAAACTAAGTGATAAGGGCTTTGTGAAATCTTCTAAGATATTAATGGGTAAAAGGATTGGGGTTGGTTGAATATATGGGAGATAAATTCTTAGAACTATTAGGAAAATGAACATGTCACATAACAAAACTCTCATATCTAGCATCTATTACCAATATAAGATAAATAATATATTTTATATTTTTCACATGGAATATATCAATCTAAACATGATTATCGGCAAACTTCATTAATGCATTAATGCGTAATCTAGTACTATTGCATTTTGCATTGCATTTAGGATCGCATGTAGAAGCATTTGCATTTTAATTTTCGAAAAAGAAAGAAAATCTCTCGAAAAATTATTATATTCGAAAAATAAATAAAACCCCTTCTTGTCGGGATGGATTCTCCTTCCAAGCCCATAAAGCTCTTGTGCTCCCTAGATGCGGCGTTGTGGTGTTCTTCGCGACCTAGCCTTTTGCTCTCGTGCTCTTCAATTTCTTCGTTCTGTGTTATTTGATGTGTTTTTGTTGTATCAAGTTGGTTCTTTTCATGCAAGACTTGGTCCCCTTTTATAGATGCTTGGAGATATCACTTGTAGAGTTAGAACGGGAAGCAAACATCAAAAACGAGTTAAAATAGACTCCCACGGCTAGGCCGTGTGAAACCACACGATCGTGTGGTCTTGGGCTTGGCCTTGGTCGCATGGGCGTGTGGTTCAACGGACATAGAAAGAAAACCCCTTCTTGTTAGGATGGATTTCCCTTCCAAGCCCTTGAAGCTCTTGTGCTCCCTAGATGCGAAAGCCTTGTGGTGTTCTTCGCGACCTAGCCTTCTTTGCTCAGAAGATCCTCGATTCTTTCGTTCTGTGTTATTTGATGTGATTTCTCCGAAACCTAGCCTTCTTTGCTCGGAAGATCCTCGATTCCTTTGTTCCGTGTTATTTGATGTGTTTTTCCGTATGGAATGATCCGGGCACCCCAACTGATATTTCTTCATTTTAAGCTCCGTTTCCTGCAAGAATTACAAGAATACGCAGTATCATGCCCTTTTAAGGAAACCAAGTAAAAACATAGCAAATATGCGTGCAAATGCATCAATTTTATCATTTTAAGCTCCAAAATGCACGTATATTTTACACACATCAAAATCCCCAAACTTAAAGCATTGCTCGATCCTCGAGCAAATTTAGAAAAACAATATAAGGGGTAAAAACAAAAGAACACCCATGAACACTATAACCATTAAATGACATTTGACTTCACACTTAAAGAAACCATGTAATTCATCATCAAGAAGTCATTATTCATAAACTCGGCATAATTAATACTCTCTCGCGTACTTGACATCGCGACTCACAAGTAAATAGTGTATCACTTTACTCTCAAAAGTGTATGGTAAGTGTTTACTCTCAAATTCAATTCAATGAAAGTAGAACTACCATAAGTACTCAAATTCAATTCAATGAAAGTAGAACCACCATAAGCTTGCAAATCGTCTAACATCTCTACCAATTTTGTGTGCACAATCTAAGAATCGAAAATGACTTTTCATTTGGTTGTAATGTAGGCTCTTTGGTAAGGGTAGGAAAATTTGGATTAAGTGACTTGACTTGAGCAAATAGAATGCGCATTTTGCAATTCACCAACCCATTTCAATATGATATCGCTTGTTCGCCAAAAATATTTTGGTTCATACAACTCGCAAGTGTCTGATGTAGTTTATAGAATAATGGCAAGTAAGGTCGTATTCCTCAGAGATTGAATCTCGAAACACTTAGGCTATAATAACAACGTAATCCAATTTTATTGAAGCAATCGAAAATTGAATATTTTATCTAACTAAAACTCGAAAATAAAAATAAATAAATAAAATAAATTTATGAACCCCGCAAGTATTTTCAGCATCTTTAGAAGCAACCTTAGGCACATAATCTCAACATGCTTCTTCAATATTAAATGTGAATAAAGTATTAAAAACCAATTCATGCAATTCTATTGTTCAATTCCTAAATTCATCTACTCCCCCTTCCGGGCAGTGCGTAACAGTTGATTAATAACAATTATAGTCCTTCCAGATCGTTACAATTCTTATTAACTCCAAAAAGATTTCTGAATTGAAGAACTCCCCACAAACATGCCTGTCACACATGTTTCATGTCTGAATTCGATTTAGTCTTTGTGAGAACTCATCGTCCGAAATTTTGTACTAACAAATATGACATGCAAATTATTGGCCAAATAAAAAGCAATTATAAATAAGCACTCGAATTCATAAAATAAAACGCATGAATTAATTAAGAAAATAAGTAATCATATTTAATATAAATCCACAGTTTTGATTATGCTCCTAAGATCCGAAAAATATGCCAAACATTGATTACAAGCTCATAGACAAATTCAATCAACATTATGATGTCATATAAGCACAAACAAGAGTTTTTAGACATAGAATGAAAACCCCTGCTTGTCAGGATAGATTCTCCTTTCCAAGCCCTCGAAGCTCTTGTGCTGCCTAGATGCGAAAGCCTTGTGGTGTTCTTCGCGACCTAGCCTTCTTTGCTCAGAAGATCCTCGATTCCTTCGTTGTTGTATTATTTGATGTGTTTTCGTTGTATAGAATGATGTATTTTCGTGCAAGACTTGGTCCCCTTTTATAGATGCTTGGAGAGATCACTTGTAGAGTTGGAACGGGAAGCAAACACTGAAAAACACGTCAAAACAGACTCCCACACGGCCAGGCCATGTGGGGCCACACGGTCGTGTGGTGTTGGGCTCAGCCCTTTCTTGCATGGGCGTGTGGTTCAACACGGGCAGGTTGTGCGATGGCCACTCCTTTCCCACACGACCGTGTGAGTTCACACGGTCCGGCTGTGTGGGCCTGCTCCATCCTCTGTTTTCTTCCCTTCTTCACACAACCGTGTGATTTTCACACCGGCACTCCCCACGGCCGTGTGACACCATACGGTCCAGCCGTGTGAAGTATTTTTGTCCAATTTTTCCGTTGTTTTGATCTTCTCTTCGCATTCGGCAATCTTATCTGGGAACCCCAACTGATATTTCTTCATTTTAAGCTCCGTTTCCTGCAAGAATTACAAGAATACGCAGTATCATGCCCTTTTAAGAAAATCAAGTAAAAACATAGTAAATATGCGTGCAAATGCATCAATTATATATCATTTTAAACCTCAAAATGCACGTATATTATACACACATCAAAATCCCCAAACTTAAAGCATTGCTCAGTCTCGAGCAAATTTAGAAAAAAACAATATAAGGAGTATAATCGAAAGAACACCCAGAACACTATAAACATTAAATGGCATTTGACTTCATGCTTAAAGAAACCATGTAATTCATCATCAAGAAGTCATTATTCATAAACTCGGCATAATTAATACTCTCTCGGGTACTTGACATCGCGACTCACAAGTAAATAGTGTATCATTCTACTCTCAAAAGTGTATGGTAAGTGTTTACTCTCAAATTCAATTCAATGAAAGTAGAACTACCATAACCTGGAAAATCGTCTAACATCTCTACCACTTTTGTGTGCACAATCTAGGAATCAAAAAGGACTTTTCATTTGGTTGTAATGTAGGCTCTTTGGTAATTGTAGGAAAATTTGTATTAAGTGACTTGACTTGAGCAAATAGAATTTAAGCGCACATACTTGCAATTCACCAACCCAATTTCAATATGATATCAGTTTTTTCTTTTTCAACTCAATTCCACCCTTATTTCTCCTTTTTCATTCTTAGGCCCTTTTTTTTTCCTTCTTTTCTTTTTCTTTACCCTCAAACTCTCATTTTTCACAATTTTCAGATTTTTTTTTTGCTTTGCTCGATTTCTCTACATAATAATTTTTCGTAGATTTTCTTTCTTTTTCGAGCTTCATGTACATTTACCCGATACCGCCCATCTCTCATTCTTTTTTGCCAACTTCCTCTCTTTTTCATAAATTTTCACCATATCTCCCCCAAACTTATTTATTTTCTACAAGCTCAAGAAATTTTAGGGATAAAAACATGTAAATTTTAAAGATCAATGTGGCTTAGAATAATAGTTTTGGCTCAAAATTGGCTAACTAGGGAATCATGAGTTCATAGGTAGGCTTTTTAGGTTAAGTAGGCTAAAACAAAGATGGCCTTAGATCATTTTCAAAAATTGCACACACACATGGCTTCAATGAAGATACGAGCAAGTTATAGAGTTCTATCAATCATGAATGACACACTTAAGAAAAAATAAGTCCGCATAATATAAAGCGGTTTAAGGCACAAAAGCTCACATGTTTATTTTTTGCAACATAATCCAATAGCCAATTTTCTTATCACATGCCAAGCAAATAAATAACTTTCCTCCTAAGAATTTATTACATTATTTCCACAAGTATGTTATTCCATGCCATAAAATATTCATAGTAAAATCATAGGGAGTCGGGGCATATGAATCAAAAACAAAACCACACACAAGAGTAATTAAACATGCTAAAGCGGTAAACGTGCTAAAACAATAAAAAACAGAAAAAACAATTTTTTTATATATTTTTTCGAAAAATAATATGCAAGTGCTTCTACATGCGGTCCTAAATGCAATGCAATATGCAACAGTACAAAATTACGCATTCTTGACAACTCCCCAAACTTAAAATATGCTTCGTCCCGAACATATGAGGAAATTATCAAAAAGAAAGAGGAATGTGTAATAAGTACTTACAGAGATTGTTTACGGCAAGAAGATGGTCGAAACTTCTTGTGGAGTTTCTGGCCCATAGTAGTGTTTAATTCTTTGTCCATTTACGATGAAAGTTCGACCATTCGTTGCTAATAGTTCAATGGCTCCTCCTGGTGATAGCACCTTTTTTACTACAAAAGGACCAGTCCACCTTGATTTAAGCTTACCCGGGAATAATCGTAATATTGAGTTGTATAGCAGTACTACTTGCCCGGGTAAGAATTCTCTTCTCAGAATCTTTTTGTCATGCCATCTCTTTGTGCGATCGTTGTAGATTTGGGCATTTTCGTATGCATCTTGACGGAATTCCTCCAGTTCTCTTATTTGCAGTTTTCTCTTCTCGCCTACCGCAGTCATGTCGAAGCTAAGCTTTTTCACTGCCCAAAATGCTTTATGTTCTAATTCCACTGGAAGATGGCATGATTTCCCAAAAACTAATCAATACGGGGACTTATCCAGAGGTGTTTTGTATGACGTACGATAAGCCCATACAGCATCATCGAGCATTAAAGCCCAATCTTTTCGATTTATGCTAACCATTTTTTCTAAGATCTGCTTAATTTCCCTATTGGATACCTCGGCTAACCCATTGTAATGTGGATGGTAAGCGACGGTCACTCGATGTTTTACTCCATATTTTGCCATCATGTTGTTAAACAACTTTTTTCTGAAGAGATCCTCCATCACTAATGAGTGCTCGTGGGGTGCCAAACCTTGTGAATATATTCTTTTGTAAAAATTTAGCACAAGCCTGGCATCATTTGTTTTAGTAGGGATTGTTTCCACCCATTTGGATACATAGTCTCATCTTGCAAGGAGGATATACATGTACCCATTTGAGACTCGGAAAAGGTCCCATGAAATATATACCCCAAACATCAAACCATTCCACTTCCATGATATTAGTTAACGGCATCTCATGTCGCCTTGAAATTTTTCCCATACGTTGACACCTATCGCATCAAAAAACAAACTTATAGCAATCTTTGAAAATAGAAGGCCAAAAGAAACCGGACTGTAATACCTTAGCCGCGGTGTGTGGTGGCCCGAACGCCCACGATGGTGATGAATGGCATTGCTTGAATGCTTGCCCATTCTTCTTGAGGTACACATCTCCTTATAATCGAATATGCAAACACACTATAAGGGCATGTAAATGTTGTCTTTTCTTGGTCCTCTCGGAGCAATCACAATCTGATTATACCCCGAGTACCCATCCAGAAAACAATAGTATTCATAACCTGCAAGGCGATCTAACATTTGATTCATAAAAAGGGAGGGGAAAGTGATCTTTTCGAGTTGCAGCATTTAATTTTCGATAATCAATGCAAATACGCCATTCTGTAACAACTCTAGTAGCTAAGATTTCATTGTTTTCACTTTTTACTATCGTCATTACTTCCTTCTTTGGTACGACTTGTACTGGACTTACCCAATTCCTGTCAGATATAGCAAAAATTATCCCATTATCTAACCATTTAAGTGCTTCTTTCTTAAGGACCTCTTGCATAATTGGGTTAAGTCTTCGTTGATGTTGCACATAAGGTTTACAATCATCTTCCATTCTTATTTTATGCATGCAAATCGAAGGGCTTATACCTTTTAAATCGAAAATTGACCATCCAATCGCAGCTTTTATGTTCCCTTAAGACATGCAAGAGTTTTTCCATTTGATTTTCGATGAAGGAAGAAGAAATTATTACCGGATAGGTCTCGTTGTCGCCTAAGAATGCATATTTGAGATGGTCCGGAAGAGGTTTAAGTTCTGGAGAACCCGGGAGTTCGTTTTTCAAACTTTCAGCTGAAAACAAGTGTCGCACGATCGGGTTGTGTGAAGCCACATAGCTGTGTGGACTTGGGCTGTCGGAACCTGCACGCACGGTTTGGCCGTGTATAGTCACACGGCCGTGTGAATGGCCCTCTTTTTGTCGCAAGGTCCGATCGTGTAGGGTCACACAGTCGTGTTACTGAAAATCTTCAATTTCAGCGTGCCGCACGGCCTGGCCGTGTTGATCCACACGGCCATGTACGTCGGAGGTATCGTCGCCGCACGACCAGGCCGTGTTGTTTCACACGGCCGCGGGGATGGTCCGAAATTTTCGTCCATTGAATCTAAGACCAACACAAAATCGATAACCTCATCGTCGATAATATCCAAACACATACCTTGGGATTCCACTGAGTGACTTAAGCGCCATTCCAGTGCGTCTTTAATCACAACCTGTTCAAACTCAGCTTCCATGCATGGGATTAGCACATCAATCATGTTGCAATGCTCGACGTTTTCATAAAATTGCATAGCTTTGTAAATTGAAAATAATATGTGTTCATCATTTACGCGCAATGTTAATTCACCTTTTTGCACATCGATTAGGGCTCTACCTGTGGCCAAGAATGGTCTTCCAAGAATTAATGGAACCTATCGGTCCTCTTCCATCTCCAACACAACGAAGTCTGTTAGGAAGATGAATTTTTCTACCTTTACTAACACGTCTTCAATCACCCCTTTTGGATATGTTATCGAGTGATCTGCTAATTGTAGGGTAATTATCGTAGGCTTTATTTCGCCTAATCCCAGTTTTCAAAATATTGATAACGACATCAAGTTAATGCTTGCACCTAAGTCGCATAGTGCTTTATTAAAGGTTGTTCCCCCAATTACGCATGGAATCGTGAAACTCCCGAGATCCTTGCGTTTTTTAGGTAACTTCCTTTGAATAATTGCACTACACTCCTCTGTCAGTTTCACCGTTTCATATTCCGAGATTTTTCTTTTCTTTGCCATGATATCTTTAAGAAATTTCGCATAGTTTGGCATTTGTTCAAGTGCATCTGCGAAAGGTATATTGATTTGATTTTTCTTAAAAATTTCCAAAAATTTTAGAAATTGATCATCTAATTTCTTTTTCTGAAACCTTTGCGGGAAAGGGATAGGTACCTCAATTCTTGCAATGGTTGGGGCAGATTTTATCTTTTCTTTTTCCACAGGGGGTGGCGCCACCTCCTCTGTTGTGCCCTGCTCCTCGATTGCTTCTATTTCTTGATCAACTGGTATCTTTGGACCTTCATAACTTGTTCCACTCCTCGGACGAATGGATTGGCACTGTTCTCCCGAATCTATCTTTGTGGCTTTCGGGGATTTACCTTTTTGGTGTCGGCCATGTATTGACGTAGCAATTTGTCCCACCTGCTTTTCCAAATATTTCAATCTATCATTCATGTTAGTATTTAATTGAGTTACTCCGATCCTCGATTCTCATCTATCTTGGCTTCATCTTGGTTTAGTCGAGCTTGAGTTTCTTCGATGAATGAAGCTAGCATCTCTTCTAGAGATGGTTTTTGTTCCTTTGTAGCCCTGATTATAGTGAGGTTGTGTCGATTATTTCGTAGTTGTTGTAGCCTTGTCGCCCTACAAAATTTGCTTCCTCTACAACCACATCGCTACCTCTCTCTTGAATTTACTTGCCGCATCGCATCCAGGTTTCATACTTAGCATGGATATTTGTTTTGTGAGTATGTCGATCTTATCCTCATCCCGAATTTCCACGATACGCCATCCTTGGATCTCTCGGATGGCCATTGGTAAATCGTTGTTTGCCGTCTCCTCTAATAATTCTAATGCCTCCTCAGGATATTTCCCTAGTAGTGCACCTCCAGATGCAACATCTATAATTGTTCTTGTGTTGCCACTCAAACCATTATAGAAGTACTAAACCTGTTGGTAGTCGGGATATCCGTGTTGAGGGCACTTCCTTAGCAATTCCCGGAATCTATCCCATGCTTCATATAGCGGCTCAACATCTAATTGCCTAAACTGGGCGATCTCATATTTTAGTTGCAGCGTTTTACTAGGGGGAAAGTATTTGGCTAGAAATCGCTGACTTAGTTCTGCCCAATTTGCGGATGGTGGTGTTAAAGAGCATAACCATCCCTTAGCCTTATATCACAGAGAGAATGCGAATAGGCAGCATCGAATGATATCCTCAGAAACACCATTCATCTTAACATTATCACAAATTTCTAGAAAGTGCGCTAGATGCGCGTTTGGATCCTCAACGGCTCTACCCTCAAACTGGTTTTGTGACACCATCTGGATCAATACCGATTTTAGTTCAAAATTATTTGCATTGATCGGCAGACGGGCCACACCCCCATAAGTTTGGCTTACCTCCGGCTGGAAGTAGTCCCTAACTGCCCTTCTCGCGGGCTTTTCCACAATTCCGTCCTGGATGCCGGCCCCTGGTGGGCGCTCCTCATTATTTCTGTTTTCCACAACGTTCGGATTAGTCCCATTTGCTATTGCTTTGGCTTTTTTTCTTAGTTGTTTAGCTGTCTTTTCAATTTCCAAATCAAAGGGAATTGGTCGGGTCGATCGGAACACGTGACCATGCACTATCTCGCACTAAACAAAAACAATGTTAAAACCGAAAAAAATTCAAAATTAATTTCAAAATTTTGTAAAAAACAAAAAGTATGCTTCAATTAAGATTGAACTACTTGTTACTATATCTAAGTAGAATATAATCAATCCCGACAACGGTGCCAAAAACTTGTTCACCAAAAATATTTTGGTTCATATAATCGCAAGTGTACAACGTAGTTTATAGAATAATGGCAAGCAAGGTCGTATTCCTCGGGATTGAATCTCAAAACACTTAGGCTATAATAACATCGTATTCCAATTTTATTGAAGCGACCAAAAATTGAATATTTTATCTAACTAAAACTCGAAAATAAATTAAGTAAATTTATGAACCCCAAAAGTATTTTCAACATCTTTAGGAGCAACCTTAGGCACATAATCTCAACATGCTTCTTCAATATTAATTGTGAATAAAGTATTAAAAACCAATTCATGCAATTTTATGGGTTCAATTCCTAAATTCATCTACCCCCTTCTTCGGTGCGTAAATAGTTGATTAATAACAATTGTAGTCCTCCCAGATCGTTACAATTCTTATTAACTCCAAAAAGATTTCGGAATTGAATAACTCCCCACAAACGCCTGTCACACATGTTTCATGTCTGAATTTGATTTCTGTCTTTGTTAGAACTCATCGTCCGAAATTTTGTACTAACAAATATGACATGCAAATTATTGCCAAATAAAAATCAATTATAAATAAGCACTTTCGAATTCATAAAATAGAACGCATGAATTAAATAAGAAAATAAGTAATCATATTTAATAAAATCCACGCTTTGATTATGCCCATAAGATCCGAAAAATATGCCAAACATTGATTACAAACTCGTAGATAAAATCGAATCAACATTTTGACATCATATAAGCACATAAGAGTTCGTAGACATAGAAAGAAAACCTCTTCTTGTTAGGATGGATTCCCCGCCAAGCCCTCGAAGCTCTTGTGCTCCTAGATGCGAAAGCCTTGTGGTGTTCTTAGTGACCTAGCCTTCTTTGCTCGAAGATCCTCGATTCCTTCGTTCGTGTTATTTGATGTGTTTTTGCTATATGGAATGATGTATTTTCGTGCAAGACTTTGTCCCCTTTTATAGATGCTTGGAGAGATCACTTGTGGAGTTGGAACGGGAGCAAACACTCAAAAACGCGTCAAAGAGACTCCCACACAGCGGCCAAAGGCCATGTGGGACCACACTTGTCATGTGGTCTTTGGGCTCACTTTCTTCCTTGCATGGGCGTGTGGTTTAACACGGGTAGGTTGTGAGATGGCCACTCTTTTCCCACACGGTCGTGTGAGTTCACACGGCCCGGCCGTGTGGGCCTGCTCCGTCCTTTGCATTCTTCCCTTCTTTACACATGCAACCATGTGATTTTCACACCGACACTCCACACGGCCGTGTGACACCACACGGTTCCGATTCGGTCGTGTGAAGTGTTTTTGTCCACTTTTTCTATCGTTTTGATCTTCTCTTCTCATTCGGCAATCTTATCTAGGCACCTCAACTGATATGTTTTCATTGTAAGCTCCGTTTCCTACAAGAATTACAAGAATACGCAGATATCATGCCCTTTTAAGGAAACCAAGTAAAAACATAGTAAATATGCGTGCAAATGCATCAATTATATATCATTTTAAGCCCCAAAATCCACGTATATTTTACACACATCAAAAAACAATCTAAATATTGCACTATTTTTAAGCACATTAAGAAGGGGAAAAGCTGACAAAAATAATTATAGGCAAAATTAGTTTCTTATGTATGTTATAGATTAGATGCCAAAAATATGTAAATTAACAACTATAATTCATTTTAAATGTAGTCTAATCCTCTATATATATATTTAGATATTTGATAAATTAGAGGCCAAAAATATAAGATTCCAAATTAATTTTAATTTGCATTTATTAGAGACACATTAATAAGGGGGAAAGAAAAAGCTGACAAAAATAATTATAGCTAAAAATAGCTAGTACATTTAGGCGGGAAAAACCAGACTTCTGCTATTATATATATACTAGTGTTACACCCATGCAACGCACGATGAGTGTTATATTGGACCTTTGCAATTGGATTGTGTTGAAGAATATAGAGTTTGTTGTGTCGAACCATTGGATGGATGTTAAAATATTAATATTAATAAAATATAAAAATATAAAATAGAATTCAAACAAATTATTGAAATTAAAGCACTATATAAAAAAACTACTAATTTGAAAGACTTCTTTGTACGCCACATTCATTGTTTGCTTGTTGTTTGATTCATCGTCACCACGGACTAATATTTTCAAAATCCTTGCGATTGGTGACAGAAACATCAACGTATAATTGGCCATGATCAATCTTGGATTCCACAAAAATAGCCCGACATTGGAGAGAGATTGGCCTTGACTCTAATTTATAGTCATTGCATACGATGCGATAAGAGGAACTATTTTTGTTAAAACTTGAATGGAATTTTGAACTCGGTGGGGTCATGTCATTCGCGGAATCAACACCTTATGACCTACATTCGTTCTGGTGATAATTTTAGCTTCAAACACATGTTTGGCGAGCCTTGTAATAACCAATCTAGTGCCGTTACACAGTCCAATCAAATGGTCCATGCTCCTAAAAATCATAACCGGAGTACCAACCTTCAAATGCAATTCATGGTTAGGAACAACGGAACATCTTATCCCGTTCAAAAATTCTGGCGTGTGCAGATCATGCAAGAAGTCAACATTAGCATCAGATTTACATGTGCTGTCGAAGCTCAAATAAGTCGGGCCCTCAGATGAATTTAAAGACGTCATATATTGATTTATGGACTCAACTACATCGAAGGTCGGTGCCAAGTATATCCCTCTCTTTCAACTAAGTCGGATCATCAACGGCGCGTCTCTAAACATCGGATAAGTACTTTTAACAATAGTTGCAATCGGATCACCGAAGATTCTAGCAAGATATAGATCAATAGTTGCACAACCATCATTCGATCCTCCAATCGTTAAATGTCTCCAATGCTTGCAATCCATTGAGAAAATTGCACCAAATTTGCATAATCATCGGTTCCACCTAAGCATTGAAGACGCATTTTCTTAGTCAGTTTTAAAACTGTGCAATCTTTCCACAAATACGATGAATTAATCGTTGCATTTATAATATCCTGACGACTTCCCTTAGGTATAACAGGACAATATCTGTCTAAAGTCTCCATCAAACACAACAGTTTTCCCTCCAAACAAGATATCCTAATTGATATTGCATGTTGAGTTTTCATTTGGGGTTAAGGGAATAACAAATCGCGAATGTGCGATCCTACCACCTAGCAAATGAAGAGACGCTATGCCACTTGATGCCACGTTTAGTACAATTTCTCCTTTTATCTCAACGCCGAAGATAAAGCCCCCACAAAAATATCTTGCCTATGCCTCCATATCCATAGACAAAGAACATACCACCTTTATCGGATATCACCACATGCATTATTTTTTGAGTAAACGCTGCATTGTTCATCATTGAGTTTGGAAATTAGATTATGGTGCTCAACCAATAACACTTTACGATCATAGCGCAACTTGTCATATATCATCTGTTTTGGTGGTTTTGAAGATTATCAACATCCGGAAATAGCATCGAATCAAAATTGCGTCGACTCTTACCATGACTTCGCAATAAATTTTCAATCTCCGATAAGGAAAGATTCTTGATTTGGTTCTCGATAAGGGTCCTTTTATGCATGTTTTATGTGTATATTTGAGTAGAATTCGAGTTATTTTATTGTTAGTTTTGTAAATTTTTGATTGTACATAGTTCATATTACTCAGGGTGCTTTTATTGATGCGATTGACCATTTGGGGCTAATTTTGGTGAATTTCGGACCATGGATTCATGTCAAAACATACCGGAGTTTAAGGATGCAAAAACGCTCGAAATTCCAAGCCAAACGCGTCATTTCGGGGCCTTTTTGGTCCAACACGGGCGGGGTGTCGGGCAACACGGCCGTGTTCACGGAGCTAAAAACTCAATTTTTGCGTAAAACAGCCCCGAACACGGCCTGGCCGTGTCGTACAACACGGCCGTGTCATACAACACGGCCTGGCCGTGTTGTACAACACGGCCATGTCAGGCCCATTTTCATTTTTTTGTGCGGCAGACGGCCGGGCCTGGCCGTCTTGCCAACACGCGTGTCAGGGACCTCTTTTTGCAACTTTTCTTTTGCGGAATTTGGGGAAAACTCACCAACCAACCCATTTTGGCCATTTTTGTACACTTTTGACACCATATTTTGCTGAAACATGTCTCCATGTCCCCTCCCTCATCACTTGAATACAAGAATTCACCAACCAACAAGGAAAATGGGGGTGATTGTTTAATAAAAGAGAGCACTATCAATGTATTGGTTGCCTATAAAAGCCAATGGTTGAAATTGAGAGAGCAATTCATTAGATACTCGGAAATATTCATTGTATTCATTTCATTAAGTAGAATTGGGATCAAGGGGTCTTGGAGGAGAAAGCTTGGGGCAATATTGGAGAAGAAGGCTTGGAGCAACATCATCAATCAAGAAAGAAGTCAATTGAGATTTTGAGAAAGATAAGTACACCATGTCTACAATACTTAAATCTTCTTGTGTAATTTATTCTTTGGTCAAAATCATGTGTAGCTAAACTCCTAGTGTTTGAATGTAATGAACTCTAGAATGGATTTGTGATTAAGGTGTGTATGTTTTTAATAAAATCTTCATATTTTGTGTGATTCACTTTTATTATGCTTCGTTCATTCAAATTGATATATGCGCAATATTGATTTGAAGTTTATTTTTCATCCGGGAAATCGAGAGATTCATGGTGAAATAGAACCTATATAAGTGAAAAGAGTTGCATGCAATCCCGGATATAGGGGCGACATAAATCTTACGGATTAGGGTCAAACCTAATATGGGAATTCACAAATCGTTATAATCTTTGTCTTGGGGGTTTTAACTAGAAAGAGATTTCATTAATCAACTTGAGATTAGAAGTTTTTCGCTTGAGAAAGGGTTTAACTTAAATTGGGAATTTCTACGGTCCACAAGACGTGAGATTTTATTAAAAGAAGTTGGTTTTTGCTTAAGGGCTTACGGTTGTATTTTTAACTTGTCAAATCACAAAAACATTCTAGAGGGATTTACATTCAAACACATTTCTATCTCTTGATTTCTTATTTTACAAATCTTCCTTCATTTTTACAATTTATAATTTGTTTTCCTTTTTCATCAAACAAAAACTCGAAAATTGTAGATTAAATAACAAAAAGACGGCAATTATTAGTACTTACAATCCTCGTGGGAATGACACTCGGTACTCAATAATCTATACTATAAAACGATAGGTGCACTTGCCTACGGTTTTAAAGGTAGCTTTTGAGCCATCAAGTTTTTGCGCCGTTCGGGATTGTAATATTAAGAACACCTTATTTTTGTTAATTTAATCATTTTTTTTTATTTTATTTCATCATTTGTCTTTCTTTTTATCTATCTTTGTAAGTCTTGGATTACACTTATCCTCTTTATTTACCACGATGCATACTGCCTCGTCGCCGAATTTGGAGCGCGACACCGCCGTAGCAACAACACGAGAGGAAAGTATTAATCTGACCCACGAGGAGGATATTAACGAAGGCAAGGATCCCAAATATGGCGGATGAACAACAAAGAACCATGTGCGACTATGCCAAGCCGTCTATGGACGGCACATCATCTAGCATCGTAAGGCCATTTGTTGCCGCCAATAATTTTGAAATCAAACCGAATGTCATTCAAATGGTGCAACAATTTGTTCAATTAAACGACCTACCGGACGAAGATCGAATAATCATATCGCGAATTTCCTTGAAATTTGCGATACATTCAAAATAAATGGGGTCTCGATGATGCCATCCGTTTACGCCTATTCCCATTTACTCTTGGGGGCGGGCTAAACAATGGCTAAATACTTTGCCAAAGGAACGATTACAACGTGGAACATCATGGCGAAAAGTTCCTTTTGAAATATTTTCCACCGGCCAAAATCGCACGATTGAGGAATGAAATCTCTTCATTCACTCAAGAAGATGACGAGACCTTGTACGACACTTGGGAGAGATTCAAAGAATTGTTGCGGAAATGCCCACACCATGGCCTACCTATTTGGATGCAAGTCCAAACATTTTATAATGGGCTACTTTCGCAACAAGACAAATGATCGATCGGGCCGGGGAACTCTTAATAACAAAACGCCTGGAAGCCGCTCAGGATTTGATTGAGGGAATGGCCATGAATGGCTACCAATGGCAATCCATACGAGGTAAAACTAACGGTCGGTTGGTGTTTATAATGCGGATGCGGTGGTTACACTAGCCGCACAGTCGGCTTTGACCCAAAAGATCGACGATCTAGCGGCTCCTAAACCACCACCACCGCACGTTTTATCTTGTGAAACTTGCGGCGGGACTGCATAATCATCAAGACGCCCACACACAATACCTCACGCTGAACATGCTAATTACGTTGGGAATCAAGGCAGAAATTACCCAAGTAATCCTTACAGCAACACATATAATCCTGGGTGGCGACAACATCCTAATTTTGGTTGGGGAAATCAAGGCCAACCACGACCTAATCCCAATCCTGATCTACACACGTCTCCGGATCTCGGCAAATCAAGGTAAACCTAACTTGGAAGATCTTATAACAAAGTTTGTGCAATCAACGAGATACCGATTCCAGTGTGGAAACATCCTTGAGAAATCAAGAGGCATCTATCCATAATCTGGAAAACCAAATAGGCCAGATTGCGAAGATGATTTCCGAAAGGCCACAAGGAAGTTTGCCGGGTAACACCGAGCCAAACCCAAGGGAGCACGTAAAGGCAATCACCATCAGTTTTCCATATGAGCATGATTATGCCAACGCCACCATGCAGAAATATGTGGAGGACGACAAACACGAAGAAAAGCCCATGAAAAAGGTGGTCGCCGAATACAAGCCCAAGATCCCTTACCGGAGTTTAACTGAAGAAGATAGAAAGGAGGACAAATTTGGTAAGTACCTTGAGTCATTCAAGCAATTACATACTAATATTCCATTTGTTGACCCTCCTTCAAAGCATGTTAGGGATCTTAATGACATCATTCCTAGTGAAAATAAGCTTAACAAATTATCAAATGTGCAATTGAATAATAAATGTCCTTCCAATGAACTACCACAAAAATTTAATGATCCAGGAAGCTTTATTATTCCTTGCACAATTGATGGTTTACTGTTGATAGGGCACTAGCCGACTTGGGAGCTAGTATCAATGTGATGTCTTATGAAACATTTAAGCATGCGGGGATTAGGTGAACTTAAACCTATTAGGATGGACATTCAATTAGCCGATAAATCGATTAAACATCCTAGAGGTATTATTCATGATGTGTTAGTCAAGATTGACAAATTCGTGTTTCGATCGATTTCGTTATTCTTGACATGCAAGATAATTTAGAAGTTCCCTTAATTCTAGGCGTCCCTTCTTGGCTACGGCGAAATCTATCATTGATGTGCATGAGGAAAATTAACTTTGAGAGTAGGGGATGAACAAGTAATTTTTAAAATTCATGTTGATATTGAAAAGGATACTACTTGTTCTTTTGTCGATTCAATTCCTTTGCATGATGAGAAACTCTTGGAGAAAAGTGTTGTTCAAAGTCTATGTTGGAAGCTTATGCCCAAAAAGGAGACCGAAAAGGTCGAAATGCACAATTTGAAGCTTGAGGTTGGGGTAGTTCTCCTAAACACCAAAGGGATTTTCATAAGTTTGAAGCTCCGCCCGACTAATCTTCACATTTAGGTGAGTTAGTCCAGCTATACGACTTTAAAGAAGCGCTACCCGGAGGCAACCCGATGTTTGTGTGCAATTGTTTTCATTTATTTTTATTTTATTTTATTTTCTTTCAAAATAATCACAAGTCCTTAGAGTCATTTTCAAATCATAAAAAAAAAAAAAAAAACTCTTGAGCTTCTTCTTGCTTGTCCTAATTGGGAATATTTGAGATTTCACGGTATTCGAGTTGTGTGTTGCTTAACTTTGATTAGGTATGAAGATGCCGTTGAAGGTCCGTGCAAAAAACAACCCAATGGTCGCTCAACACCGATTCCACTATTGTAGTAAGGTCGTATTTTTCTTTTTTTTTTTCCCACCTCTTTTATATCATTCTATTTTTTTTTTTGTTTTTTTAGTGTTTTGTGTGTTTGTCCATTTATTTCTTTCACATTGAGGACAATGTGAATCTTAAAGTTGGAGGTGGGTACAATAACATTTTCGGAATGCTTGTGTGTTTGTTTTCAAGAGATGTGATTTTTTTAACAAATTGAGTATTTGCTAGTCAATAACTTGGCCCAATTATAACTATATTAACTTGTTAATTTGTGTTTTCAATGTGAAGCAATTGATTGTCTAGGATAGATTGAGCGTGGATGCGAGACAAAATTTTGATGAGATTTCTAACACCATAAATACTTGATGTGTTAAGGCATATACGACGATACCTAGCGCTATGAACGTCTGGAGAACTCGTGATTTAGTAGTGGCTAACGAGTTGTTAAACCAAGCTTGCGAAAAAAAAAATAAATGAAAAAAAAAGAGAAAAAAAAAAACGGACCAATCGAGGTTATACTCCTCTATTTGTTGTTGCTTAGTAACTAGGAGCATTCATGAGCCCCATGTTTGTCTTTTTTACGTAAAACGGCGACACGAATATGAGTATGGGAAACCACCCTAGGAGTGTTTGAACAGAAATTCAAAATATAAACCTAGTGGAAGCATGTCTCGAAAGGTCCCAAAAAAAAAAAAAAAAAATGAATGAATACTCCTTGACTTCTCATTCCAATAAAGTTCAAGAAGCTTGGTTATATGACTAGTAGGCTAACTACAATGATCTATTGAATTCTTGTATTTTCATGGCGTTATTGAATTGAAGTTGTTCATAACTATCGAGATTTGTGGAGTGATGATTTCAAGTCGAATAATGCTGCCGATATTACGATCTTTCTTGACGATCGATCGCTTTACAAAACGATGTTTTTACTTAATGGTTAATTCAGGTTGAGAAGGCCAAGAACTTGACCGCTTATGTTCAATATGTTGAAAAAAAAAATCATCTTTGTATGTTGTGATTTATTGAATCCCTCTTTTTGATATAATGTTTTGCTTGAGGACAAGCAAAGTTCAAAGTTGGAGGTGGTTTGATAAGGGTCCTTTTATGCATGTTTTATGTGTATATTTGAGTAGAATTCGAGTTATTTTATTGTTAGTTTTGTAAATTTTTGATTGTACATAGTTCATATTACTCCGAGGTGCTTTTATTGATGCGATTGACCATTTGGGGCTAATTTTGGTGAATTTCGGACCATGGATTCATGTCAAAACATACCGGGAGTTTAAGGATGCAAAAACGCTCGAAATTCCAAGCCAAACGCGCGTCATTTCGGGGCCTTTTTGGTCCAACACGGGCGGGGGTGTCGGGCAACACGGCCGTGTTCACGGGAGCTAAAAACTCAATTTTTGCGAGAAAACAGCCCGAACACGGCCTGGCGTGTCGTACAACACGGCCGTGTCATACAACACGGCCATGTCGGGCCCATTTTCATTTTTTTGTGCGGACGGCCTGGCGTCTTTGCGTCTTTTAACACGCGTGTCCGGGACCTCTTTTTGCAACTTTTCTTTGCGGAATTTGGGGAAAACTCACCAACCAACCCATTTTGGCCATTTTTGTACACTTTTGACACCATATTTTGCTGAAACATGTCTCCATGTCCCCTCCCTCATCACTTGAATACAAGAATTCACCAACCAACAAGGAAAATGGGGGTGATTGTTTAATAAAAGAGAGCACTATCAATGTATTGGTTGCCTATAAAAGCCAATGGTTGAAATTGAGAGAGGAATTCATTAGATACTCAGAAAATATTCATTGTATTCATTTCATTAAGTAGAATTGGGATCAAGGGGTCTTGGAGGAGAAAGCTTGGGGCAATATTGGAGAAGAAGGCTTGGAGCAACATCATCAATCAAGAAAGAAGTCAATTGAGATTTTGAGAAAGATAAGTACACCATGTCTACAATACTTAAATCTTCTTGTGTAATTTATTCTTTGGTCAAAATCATGTGTAGCTAAACTCCTAGTGTTTGAATGTAATGAACTCTAGAATGGATTTGTGATTAAGGTGTGTATGTTTTTAATAAAATCTTCATATTTTGTGTGATTCACTTTTATTATGCTTCGTTCATTCAAATTGATATATGCAAATATTGATTTGAAGTTTATTTTTCATCCGGAAATCGAGAGATTCATGGTGAAATAGAACCTATATAAGTGAAAAGAGTTGCATGCAATCCCGGATATAGGGCGACATAAATCTTCCGATTAGGGTCAAACCTAATATGGGAATTCACAAATCGTTATAATGTTGTCTTGGGGGTTTTAACTAGAAAGAGATTTGATTAATCAACTTGAGATTAGAAGTTTTTCGCCTTGAGAAAGGGTTTAACTTAAATTGGGAATTTCTACGGTCCACAAGACGTGAGATTTTATTAAAAGAAGTTGGTTTTGCTTAAGGGCTTACGGTTGTATTTTTAACTTGTCAAATCACAAAAACATTCTAGAGGGATTTACATTCAAACACATTTCTATCTCTTGATTTCTTATTTTACAAATCTTCCTTCATTTTTACAATTTATAATTTGTTTTCCTTTTTCATCAAACAAAAACTCAAAATTGTAGATTAAATAACAAAAAGACGGCAATTATTAGTACTTACAATCCTCGTGGGAATGACACTTTCGGTACTCAATAATCTATACTATAAAACGATAGGTGCACTTGCCTACGGTTTTAAAGGTAGCTTTTGAGCCATCATTCTCACTTAATACAAGATCTACAAAAGAAGAAGAAGAAATATAATAAATTTCATAACTATTATGAATATCACTAAAATTTATAAACTATGAAAATAATCGCCCAAAAGGAATTCCATAAGATATAAAATATAATATATTAATATCTTGATGATTTAGAAGTCGTCTTCGATTATATAGAATGTCATCAGAAAGAAACTCCCAACACTTCTCCCACACTCGCTTCCTGTCAGTCAAAAGAATCGATGACAACAATGACGCAAACAAACTTCTTGGGTCTCGGCGGATGCCCAGTGACTCGCTTCAATGATGGCGTCAATATATTCCCTATCATCTTCTAACAGACCAAGAGCATAGCCAGCTTCGCGATATGAAGAGTGTTGCACACCATTGACCTTCTTATAGTCGTCATGACACGTAAGCCCGTCGGACCACGTTAATGAGACACCTCAAATAGTACATATCCCCACAACCTGGAGAGACATAAAAAACCTGGCCTATTGATTTTCCAATCTTCCTCGCATCCACTTTCTAAGATCTGATTTCCAAACGAATTTAGTTGGAGCTTCAGCGTAAGTCAACTCCCTAGCTTGAGGATATATTTTATTGGCTTCCATCCACGCTAAAAACATGCTTTCTTTAACTGAATCTTTCTTTAGAACATAATCTATTCTTTCAGAATCAGAGAAAATAACACTCTGCTCAATTGGAAGATGGAAGCTTAGACGTTCAATTGGAGGATATTTATATTGGATTTCAAAACCAAGTAATCTACATGCTGCCTCACACGACGAAATATATCTACAATCGTAAAACATACTAACTTCGTCAACAGTTTTCCCGGATTCCTCATCATTGGTGCTCGTATAGAACGACGCGGTAACCTGGTCATGTCCTTTATTGACATACTTGAACAAATATTTTATCGATCTGGACTGGTTACACCATTCTACATTAATGTGAGCTCCGTACTTTAGCAGCAACTGACGATTGTGCGACACAATATATCTGTTATCCAGAGGAACACCATTTTTCTCAATAATTCTCCCATTATTTCTTCGTCTATAACACGAATACCCTTCTTAATCAATAGTAGTTGCATCCACAATTTTTTATGGAAAATGCTTAGTGCAACGACCATCAGCCATACACGGAGAGTTTTTTCTAACATCTTCACATGGACCATGAATTATGTGGTCTCTCACTACAACATAATAATATGGATCAACGCCCTCATTGGGTATTTCCGCTGATATAATCCAATTTATATCATCTGCAATTGGATACTTGTCTTCTTTAGACAGGAAAAGCAATATATGTGCATGAGGCAAATCACGCTTCTGAAATTATATCGTGTATATAACTGCAACGTCAAGATTAAGAAAAAATAATGTGAAAAGTAAGAAACAAAAATAAAATCTTACATAGAAATAAAATAGTTGAGAAGATTATAACCTGCTATTACATTCCCAAACATTTTATTCTGATGAAGATCTTTTATCAAACAATCCAATTTCAATTTAAAGATTATGCAGATAATGTCAGGTCGGTCCTCAGGACTAAGATTCTTCTATCAAGAAATCGAACAATCTCTGGCTACTTTGGATTACAAGTGAATGTTATAAACAAATTCGGATAGCCCACCCACCGACATATAGTCATTGCATCCTGATAGTTCTGTATCATATATCGAGCACTTCTAGTGAAACTGGAAGGTAATATAATTCGTTTTCCATAGCTACTTGGATTGATATCTCCATTCAACAAAGCATCCGTTAGACCTTATATATTTCTACAACGCAAGTCCTTTTGGTGCAAAGAATATACTTCAAGCGGGCTGACTCGACCATTGTGTAAGCATCGACAACAAATTGTTGAAATAATCTTCTTGATGACAAAATAGTAGAAGCTTCTTGTTCTCTGTCGTGCAACCTGTAAGCGAAAAATTCTCAAACACTTATGGTTTTTCTGCTTCGCTGATTAATTTTCTTCAGATTGGAAAATATTATGTCTTCTCTGAAACTGTCTTCACCAAAAGGTAATAATAACGGATACTGCAAAGCCAAGTATGATGCATTCAATTCGTTAATACGTTTCAGAACTCCCACTTTTATTCTAATTAAAATATCCCGATCTCTTAAAGCCTGATCAAAATCTCTAACGATAAGTGCAACAACTTCTGAACTCGTAGGCATATTGTATCTCCTAGCATCCGTACTCCGCTTTCCGATTAGACGCAATCTCACATCAGAATCACCATGTTGTCGAATCTTCTCTTTGGTCATTCTAAAGATCTTGACTAAAATATTATTCTCATCTAGCATTCTCTTTAAGTCACTCGCGATAACCTAGTGCAAATTATTATTTTCACTACCTTGCCTAAAAAAATAAAATAGATATAAAAAATAGAAATATCAGCATAATTCAGTTAAAGAAATAATAATTAATAGATAATTTAATTAAATGCTCAATACCTGACCGAATTTAATCGGTATGATATTTTATTATATGTATTATATATATACATTTGTGTGAATTTTGGTGTTGGACCATCAGACAACAATAAACTTCCAATCAGATGATAATTCTGTCCATGCATTCGAAACACAGGAGGACCACGACCTCTGTTTATATCCTTGTCGATCTTGCCTCCTATCGAAGTAAAACAGAACATATTGTTGTATGATCTTATGTTGTCTTGAAAGTGCTTAGATTTATTTCCATCTCCAAATAATAAATCGCGAAGCACAGCAGGCGGTTGTTTAATGGGAGGTAGTTGAATAATGCCATTGCTGCAACACAAAGAGTATCAAGGCTTGTTATTTGGATACAAAGATAGCCTTTCTTCGTACCAAAACAAAGCTCCACAAAATTTACATTTGTATGTCGGATCACCCATATCCCAATAATCTAAAAATATAATATAAACTTTGTTAAACAAATATATAAAAACATTAATTCATTAACATAGATACAATTAATTAAAAGAAATCACACTCACCATTTGTAGAGAAGGTAACTATCTCTTTCACTTACCTGACCCACATAAGTAACACTACTTACACATATAGTGTAGTATCATTTGCTCCGTCGTGATTCACGATGGACTCATCTTTGTGAGATCAATTATTGTTTCAATTTGAACTCATCCTAGAAGATGACCCAAATGCTTGATCTTTGATTATGGTAAGATTTTCAATTCTATTTCCAATGTGTGGTTTCATCTTTATGCAAACCGAATGCATCGCATGGATAAAATACAAATATTAGATATAAACATATGCATCTTTAGTAATTTATTTTATTTATAAAACATTAAAAAATTCAACAATAATAATGATATCTTTGTTTGTAATGTCACTAAGCGGAGTGTTTGATAGTGGATAGATATTTACGCTTTCGATGAACCTTGTATATCAAATGTTGTAGATACTTTTGGAAAAGTCCTTTTAGGTCTTTCGTGATTTTCTACAGTAAAAATGATTAGAACAAAAACAAATCAAAATAATGATTACCTACAAAAATAATTATTATCTATATTTAATAAAGAGCATAAAAATATTATTTTCATCAAAACTTTGTTAACATTTTACAAAGTTAATATATTAATAAAATTACCACATATAATGACACCAAGGCGGGTGCTAGACAATTAATATAATTTTCCTCTTAATGAGTCATTTAATTCAAATCTTGCGAGACAATTTTGGAGATGTACTTTGCTTGTCTCAGTAAAATACCGAGAAAAGAGTAAGATACAAACATGAGGTGTTAATAAATAATTATTTCTAGATATAAGATTATTAATAAAATTATTTTATGCAGAGGTAAAAAAATGCAGAATAGGTGTATTTTACAAACAAATATTTTGCCTACTATCATAACATTATAGGCAGTAATATATAAAATGATAGCACTTTAAATATTTAATTCAATTTAGAATTGTACTATATAAATACTAAAATCATTCAAGGTATAGTGCAATTTATCAATTTTTGAACACTTTATTTTATAATTGTATATTTTAAAAAGGAAAAATTAAACTTAAGACATAATTTTTTTATACTTTGGATTATTTTGTATCTTTGAAATATTAGATTTATTTAATTTCTAATTTTGCAAAAATACGTTTAATTCTTAAAATATAAATATCTATATATAAAAAAATCCTAATTCGTACATTATATATTTAAATTTATATATACATACAAACTAATAATTAATTTGAAAAATACATAATTTAAATAAAAATATTGTAATTTATAATTTATATAATTAAATTTACAAATACATTTAATTCTAAAAAATAATTATTTATACTATATATTGTAGGTCCCAAGGGGTGTGAGTGTAAGGTTTAGAGGGGGTTGAATAAACCTTACCAACTTTTCAAATTAGTCCTTTTAAATATTCGAGTTAATACTTCACACCGTGTCCTTGATGGACAACTAAGTTAGTTAATCAAATGAGTTAGTCACTCAACGGACTCTGACGAGATGTTGATAGAATAACTCAAATTGTTTTGACTAAAGACTTAACTCGACCGTGATTTGTTTTTCGATGGAAGACTTAACACCCTTGAATTTGGTTAAGTTTGTTTTAATACTTGGTTTTAGCACTCGATTGATTATCAATTGGATAGCAAGTTTATCGTGAGATATAAAAATAAGATGCACGAGAAATTAAAGTCTTTGAAATGTAAATGCAATAAGTTTTTATAGAGGTTCAAGATGGGGTAATTCTTCTACTCCTCTCTTCTCCAACTCCTGGAGGAATCCACTAAGTATTGATCAATATACGAGTGGTTAACAGTCCCGAATACAAAGTCTTGATCACACAACTGACTTGATCCTTTGGGACTCGATCTGAGATGCCTTGGTCACACAAATGGCTTCGTCGACTCGAAACTTCTTCACAGGTCACCGCTTTGCGCTTGCTACTACAGCCCACTTGCTTAAGTTCCTTGGATTTGATCACGAAGCCCTCCAACTAGCTTAAGCTTGGTTTGATCTTGAACCTTTCTACAATCCCTCGTGGAATGTAGACCCCTTGATTCTTCAAAAATTTCCTCTTCAACTGATTGAAGTTATCTTTCCTTCACAGGTGAGTGTTGGATTGATTTCCTTCGTAATGTAGGCTTGAGGATTGATCTTGAATGATTTGAGAATATTTTTGGTTACATTTCAAATGTTTTCTTGAATGTTCCTGGTTCTGGTAATCAAGGTCACCCTTTCTCAAATAAACTTCTCAGCCTTTTATAGTGATCTTTCAAAAATCTGCCCGTTGAAGAGATAGGCTTATTTTTGAAAGTCACTTGTGGCCGTTGGCTTGTCTTGTTGCAGTTCTTGGAATTTCCATTTCCTCGTATGAATGATTCTTGACTTTTCAGTGTTCTCGACACAGTGCAATGCTTCCCATTGGTTTATTCTTCTTGCATGCTTCTAGGATCGAGCACTTCAAGAAAGGTAGTATGGAAGTATTACTTGTTTAAGTAATTCTCTTGATTTACGTAACGGATCTCTTTCGATTATCTCGACTTGATGCATTTCCTTGACTTCCCCAGGGCGACTTTGAGTCGACTTCCAATCATTGGATGACTCTTCTCAATCACTTCAACTTGAGACTTGGCTATCTTGAGTTGACTTGATGATACTTCACTCACCGCATCTCACCGCACCTTCATCGAGTTCCTATCTTCTCTTATTTGCCACACTCAAATGCCTCACAATGAGTCTTCCTTTTTGTCTCTAGTTGACTTCTTGCATGTTCGGGCATAGGCGACTTCACTCACTCGACCCATTATCTATTACAATGCAATTTACAACAAAAATGGGGTGCCAACTTCTATTCTAAGTTTTACATGGCATTCATCAAAATCTACAAAATAATTTCCCAACAATTTCCCCCTTTTTGATGATGCCAAAACTTAAAACATACAACAATAATTAAATAGCAAAGATACATACATCAAATGTAGAATCACGGAATGTATGCTTAGAATCGATCTTTTATTGATCATAACATTCTTGTTCTTTACATAGTTTACAAAGTGTATCAGAGCTTGAATCAAAAGAAAATGTATCAGAGCTTAAGTGGACCTTAGAGTATCCTTGCTGTTTTATATATACACAAGTAGAAATTGTACAATTTTATTCGATGTACAGAAGACTTACATAAAATGTATTTACATAGTAAAATACATGAAGGGGTGGACAACAACACTTCATCTCCTTCACTGCCTCCTTCTTTTATCTTCTTCAGCTTTGTCATCTTCTGATCTTTTTCTTTTCTTCTCATCTTCACCGCCTTCTTTTTCTCATACGCCTTCCGGCGACTTCATCTCTTCTCGGTCTTTCTTGTCTTTCCTCCCATAGCATTGAGTTTGTCTTTTATTTTCCTCTTCAATTCTCTTCACATACTCAAGATTGTTCTTAGCCACTTGCGGGTTGGCTACTTCAAATCAAATCCATCAATAGATCCATCTATTTCGACCCTTTGCTTGTTCTTGACACCTTTGTTTGGCGTGTTAACCTCATCCTTTGATGAATAATCCTAAAACATAAAAATAAAAACAGGATTAACAAAAGTTAAAGAATTGTATAGTTTAAAACTAAGAAAATGCATTTAAAATTCAATATTTAATCTACCATTTTAATAAAAAAAATATTGAAAAAATCAATACCTTCAACTATGATGAATCATCTCGCTTGAAGCTTTGAAAAGAAGTCCGACTCTAATATTTTTAATAATTTTAGTATACAATTGCTAAAGATACAAAGAACAATAATATTTCAACATACCGACTCTCAAAAACAGAGCAACCATATTTTTAAATCAAAGAAGGATCATTTGTAAGCTTGACAACCGTAAATGCTCATGTATAATTTCGAAGTTGCTCACGACTTGATTTGCACTTTGAATAATATTTTTTATCAAGCAAATAACAAATTTCCTCGGGAATCTCAACGATGTTTTGTTTCTTAGAAAAAACAAATTCATAAAAAAAAAAAGTGTCATAAAATACGAATAATAAAGAAAATTGAAAGTACAAAAATCAATAATTAAGCAAATTAAAATAAAATTACCTGCATGGACTCCTCCCTAAATAATGTGCAAGGCTTGCCTATCAAAGTGTCACAATCTCTGTCCCTAACAAAGTAGAGATGCACAGTCATCTCATCCACAATTTGAAATTGTAATTTGTACCTAAAAATACCATCAAGTTGATCATGTCACATTTCGCACAATACAATTATTCACTAGCTTCTTCAAGTTTCTTTAGGTATTTATTGCAAGAAAGGCTCCACCATTCTCCAATAAAAGAAACTATCTTTGCACAAATCCGAATCTCCTAACCTATTGTAAAATGATAAAATAAATAATATTTAATATATTGTGAATAAAGAAATATATTAATAATTTTTTTGGTATAAAAGTCAAAATTGCAATCTCTCCTCTTGTATATAACGATCTAATGTCCTAAAAGAAGAGTTTTCGGACTCTAAATCCTCCACGATAGTTCGAGCGGAAGGAGCCGTGACATAGCCGATGGACCTAGTCTATGTGTTGTGTTCATGAATCCTAAAACAAAAAAAAACAATTACTTGTAATTAATCAAAATTTAAAATACAACAAAAAAACAAATTTCGATTAATTTTTTACCTCTGTTTAAAATCAATGATTTCTTCAACGCTGGTGTCCACAATCATCTTTGTAACATGAAACAAATTCAAACCTTCATTTGATCCGGAAAAAATTGTTAATATCATAAGCCCAAACTAATAAATATTTAATTTATAATTTGATTTTGTAATAATATATACTTATTCAATATTAGCTCAAATACCTTTGCCCGACACTTCAACATAATAATAATAGGCCCTAAGCTTTGCGTCTCAAGATGCTTTAAGATCATATCTACATAATCCTCCCAGTGTGCAACATATACGATTGTCCCGGAAATTAAATATTTAAAAATTTGTATTTGAAATATAATATTTTAAACATTTTGTTTTTAATTTATTTATAAAATTTTACTCCAAATCTTCTAGTGTCGGTCACGATGAATTTGGTAATCTTCCCCGCAAACTCTTTGTTCTGTTAAATGCGATCGCATAGACACTACCCTTCCAATTACATCTGGAAAATTTTAACATTAAGCTATGAAAAATATCTTATTTAATCATTGCATGAATACAATAAATTTAGAAATATATAAAGCTCATACCAAACAACGATGTCTCATCAACACTCTCGGCATTAGACAATTGAGAGAAATTCTTGAAATTGAATAATAATCTTGGAAACAAATTATCAAATATTTCAAAAACATGAGTTTTGCCACAAAACATTATCTTGTGCTTGGTTGTGGTGGCTTTGTACTTGTCACTTTGGTTAGCAACAATAAATTTGCGAATGGTATAAACACGACCTTCTTTCAAAATCTTTTTGAACTGGTCAATCTGAAAACGTCTCACGACTCCAAGAATTCGATCGCCCTACAAAAGAAATTTGATCGGTTAATATCGTAAAATTAAACGAAGAATTATGTAAATGCATGTTACCTCATTGTCATGAAAGACACATTCGAGACTCGTATTTGATTTATGTCGTTGTATGCGGGTTTTCATACAATCGAATAAGACGAAGCTTTACAACCTATTGCATTTTTTCATACTCAAATCACGAAGAGAGTTATCATGGTGCCATTGATATTGATAGGCGATAGATTAATTTTACTGATTGTATTTTAGTTTCTTTGCATTTCGGAAGTTCGTTTTGAATGCGATGGTTTATGATGAAATTGAATGACATATATATAGGTGAGAAATTAGACTATTTTCGGAAAATTAAATTTTACTTAAATTAAATTTAATTCGTTTATTTTTGTTTTATCTCCAAATTTCAAGACAAAATTAATTGAATTACGATTTATATTTTACTTGGCCATAATCAAAAATATTTTCTTCATATAGATTCGCTGAAATTGGAAGTCAAATTTGTTGTGATTAATTTAGAATTGAAATACAATTGTCACACGAGAATTAGATTTCGTATGTAATTGAGTTACCAAAATCAAAATATTTACTTATTGTAATTAGGTATATTTGGAAAGTCTTTTTGATGTAATTAATTTATTATTGGAAAGTTATTTTTAGTTAAGAATCAATTATGTAATATTTGTTTGATTGTCAAATTTCTTGTATTTCCATTTGAGTGAAACTTGCGCCCCATTTTTTGAGTTTGCCTTATTATCGCACATCTAATGGAAACGTTAATTTTCTCGCAATCAAAAATTAAAGAAAGTCAAATAATTTTATATGGAAACTTTACATTATTACCTCAATTACTTAATAAAATAATAATTAAGGAAAGTTGAAAATTGAATTAGATGGCCACAATCAACAGTAATGTATAAGTTTAGAAATTATCTTACTAATAATTAGGGATGGCAACGGCGGAGTGCAGGCGGGTTTGGCTAAACCGGGACCCGCTCCGCCAGAAGAATTCAAGAACTGGGACCCGTCCCGCCCTGCCTCAATACCCGCCCCGCCCCGTATTAGACCCGCGATCCGGCGGGTTCAACCTGTTAGACCCGTTACATGAATTGACTTTTTTTTTTGACGCAACTCGAATTTGAATTTCTTGGTTGTTGGTTTACTTTCTGTCTTCTACTGCACTTCTTCTTCATCCTCTATTCTCTTTGCTCCCAGCAATGAAGTCGAGAATTTCAACAATGGTCCAAAAATATATTAAATAAAAAATGAAAATACACAAAAGAAAAAAGAGAAATAGAAAAGAAAAGGTAAAGCTGACTGAAGGGTTATGGTTGGCATTTTGGATTTCAGTTACGCAATGTATATACATATTATATATATATATATACATATTATATATATATATGTGTTAATATATATATATACATATATATATATATATAACACAGATATACCATTCTATATTGGAATTGGGAAGCTGAGAAGGAATGGAACTTCGAGAGAATCATTAATTTATAAACACTCAACATTAAAAAACTCCATCAATCTCCTAATTCAAAGTTCAACAGTAAACATATATAAATATACTGTAAATACACGGGTCCGGGCGGGTTTAGCCGGACCCGTTACCCGCCCGATTTGAAAAAGATAAACCCGTTACCCGTCCTGAACCCGACGGGGCGGGTTTTTAACGGGTCATGGGGGCGTATTCATTGCGGGTGCAGGTTTGAACCCGCCCCATTCATCATCCCTAACTATAATTCCAAAAATCGGATTCATAAAATCGGTGACAACTAACCATTAAATAAACGCCTTTTTAATTTAACCAAAAAACGTATTTTACAAATTTAGCAAGAGGTAAATGGGCGAGAAAATAAAATTAGCAAAAGGTTTGTTATTATATATAGATATGATTTCCATAGCGCATGTCTATAGAACTTGATTTTACTCTTTAATACATAGTAATGAATTAACCAATTCAAGATTTTAAGGAAAACAATTTTAATTCACCTTATAAAAAAGGACATACAACATCCCATGCATTAATTTTTCCTAAAAATCTGTATAACATAAATATACATATTGTAGTTAATGTTTCTAAAAAAGAAAAAATAGAATAATGAATTTCAAAATTTACGATATAGAAATTATAGAACTTTCCAAGCTTAGAGGGCGTTTGGCTAAGCTTATTTAAAACATCTTATAAGTTCCTACGTCTTATAAGATGTTTTTTAGAGTTTATAAGATGTTAGATCTAATTTTAAAAATAAGTTGTTAAAGTTTTTGGATAAAATAAGATGGTAGATCTTTTAAGATGTCGAGAATGGCGGTTTTATAATTAAAATAGTCAAAATTAAAGGAGGATGATGAAATAATATCTTATTTTGAAACAACGTTGGGGTTCCTCTACCTTTTTAAAAATAACTTATAAGCTCCTAACATCTTATTTTGGGAGCTTATAAGATGTTTTTTAAAAAGGATTACCAAACAAATTTAAAGAACTTATAAGCTCTCAAACATCTTATGAGATGTTTTGAAGAGTTTATATTGGGTGATAAGATGTTTGAGAGCTTATAAGCTCACCAAACATCCTCTTAATCATATAATAGGCCGTGTATCAATAGACACCATTGTTTTGGCCACCGAATTTATTAAACTTTCCAAACTTAATCATATCACGTGTTTTTGCGTCAATATTATATGTCGATACATAGTATTGTAATTAAATTGTTTTTACTCTTTATATGAATAAATTTTCACTTTAATATTGATTTTTTTTTGCTTTTTCATCACATAGTAATAGATTCTTATTATTCTCGAAAAGTTAAATTTATTTTTTTTTCTAAAATTATTAGATCGAATTGTAATTTTGTATATAATCAAAACTAATAGTATTTTAAGAAATAAAATCTACATATATATAAACACAAAGTGACATTTATAAATGGTAGGAAAATTTTCTCGCCCATTTCACCTTTCTAAATCTAGAAAATATTGAATTATTATTAAAAAAAAGGTATTGAGTGATAAAAAATGGTAATTAAATTTTGTCAACAACATGTAATAGAAATGCTAAAATTTTGGGTATGTTTTAATGATTTAGGTAATATTATTTTAGCAATGAATTATAATTTTAAAATTTAAAAAATATAATTTCTTATTTATTCAATAAATCGAATTTTCATTGTCAGCATAATTTGGGCGAGTCCTAATTATTAAGGTAAAATTATTTTGATAACTATTTTTATGCTTCCTTAATTTAAAAACTTAAATTTTCTTATTTTCAAATAATTTATAATTTAAAATTATTTAATGATCAAAATACTCCAAGATAAATCTAATATTATTTGATAAGACTGACCAAATAAAAATAAAAAACACAAAATAAATTAAATAAATTCAAAAACTAGTATATAAGATCTATAAAATATTCAATAAGTCTAAAATTATCAAAGAATTGACAAAATTATATAAATAAATAAAAAATTAAGAAATAAATCCTTGAAATTATCAAATAAATCAAAAAATTATTTGATAAATAATAAAATCATATGATAAAATCTAAACATTATTAAAATAAATCAAAAAATATCTATAATAAAAAATAAATCATTAGATAAATTACATGTTAAGTTTCACTATCATATATACTTCTCTCCGTCCCATAAAGATAGACAAGTCAAGTAAAAGAATTCACACATATTAAAAAAACATTATAAATGTAATTGAGATTATAATTTTTTCCATATTCTTCATATTCTCGCCTTGCATTAAATGGTATTATATCATTACAAGTAAATTAAATAGGGGTAATTTAATATATTGTTGTATAATTAATACTCTCAATAAGAAAAAACAAGCCTATAATTTGGGATGGGCGAAAAAGAAAAGATGATATATCTTTTTCGGACGAAGGAATAACAACTTTTAACATGCGCTAAGTTTCAAATCAATGCTTTTACTCAAAAAATAAATTTCGTAGGACTTGGTATTAAATTTGAAATTTTATTGAGAGTACAGTTCCGTAACCATTGTTAGTAATTTTTTGTTATTACTTTAAGTGAACAATGTTTCTCTTTTCTGAAAAAGATGTAAATTTAAAGATTTAAAAAGAATTAAAAAGAGAAACGTTTTTTTTTTCTTCTACATAAAATAAACAGTCGGTCTTTTTTTTTATAAATATTCTCATCAATCCAAGATATTTTTTACCCATTTTATTCAAATACATCTTTTTAGTTATTTTGGAGTGTGAAAACTCAATTTGCGCTTTGAGTCAATTAATCGCATATCGAGAGTCACATTAACTCGGCATCGAGTTCTTTGTAAAATCTGTGACTTTCGACATTGAGTTATCAGAATCGATGTCGGTGACAACATCTAGTTCTCTCACTTATTATAACCAGCTTTTTTTTCCCAAAAAACTTTGAAATCACATAACGTTTTTGTTTTAAATCCGTTTACATGTATAATATATCAAATTAATCATCTTTTCGATATCTATAATTCAACACTCATATTGCATATTTAAAAATGAAAAATACAAGTTTGATTTTTAAAAATGTTTGAAAGAAAGAGTATATAAGAGGATACATAGAGATAGGTGAAAGAGAAAATAATCCAAATATCAAACAAACATTCTAGATGGGTACGAATGTCATTTTATATCCAAAATGACTAAAAAAAATATGTCTACAAAAGATGACTATTTTTAATCTTTACATTTTATAAATAACTATTTTATACCATTTCCACTAAAATATATGATATGACTATATGTATGTATTCCCTTTCAAGTCCACGTCAGGGAGGTACGACACAATCACATGGATATGGGGTAGTAGTAAACGATGCGAGGCACGTCACCCCATCTTTTACGATTGAGTTTCCGCCACGTCGTCTCTATTCATCCGCAAATCACGCATCTCCGTCCATCCCCCAAAGCCGATCCAACGGCATCGAGGAGCCTGACGTGGTTCTTTCCCCCCTCTCACTGACGTCACCCCCACCTATTTTGGTGGTTTTGGGATGACACGTACATTTACATTTAAATACGTGGATGGTTAATGCATTGCATGACCTGTTTTTTAAATACATTATTTAGCATTATTCTAGTATTTAAGAACATAACGTACCACGTATTACTCTTATTTTATTTACGCATCCTGATGAATCGACTAGAGTCAACATGATATTATTCAAATTCGTTTGAGTTTTTTTTGTCTAATTTAAAAAAAAAATGAGTTTTATTTGATTTTTAATCGAATTAAATTTGAACAAGTTTTAATTGAGTGAACATAAAAAAATCAAGTAGCTTGATATTTTTAAATATTTTTTTTTTTTTTCACTTATCGTCGAACTCAATCCATGCTTCATTATCCGAGAGAAATATATATGCTCAAACTTAGTTCGTTATTTTATTTAATTGAACTCAAACAAGTTTTTAATAGTCAATATTGGTTCAAATTTCAACTCTAATTTTACTTAGGGAGGATTTGAGGAAATGATTTCAAATTACTTCAAATAGTATGGATTTGAAATCCACCGTAATGACTCCAAAAATTGGACAAAATAGAACCTAAGGATTTGAAATCTCTTTGTATAATGGTATTATCCAAACAAGCTATGTTATTATGAATTTGAAATCCATAACTTCAAATCCAAATTGTTGGGGACAAAATTAATTTTTTCCAATTTTTTTAATTAATTTATGTATTATTTAATTCCAAATTAATTACCCAATATTGTTACTCACAATTGCATCGCAGATATAAGTTTCCTACCCGTCGTCTGTTTTCTCCTACGAGGTATAAAAAAGTTCATCCTCATTATTTCTAATTAATCTAAATCATTCGTAGTTAATTATTTTTCTTTGCTCGGGATTTTCTCTACTATCGACTATCCTGAGCCGAGCGTCGAGACTCCCTAAACAACCTCGTCTACTATTTCTTGAATTGTCGTAGGCAAATTCTCAACTCAAGAATTACCAATTCCGAAAATAAAGTTGGACTATTGCTCAAAAACCATGACTTTGAGTGATTTTATCGATTTTAGGTGGTGTCACAAATGGAGCCTCAGAGAAATTCTAAGGCCATGTATGGATTTGTTTTCAAATGTAATTTTTCACTTTCTAATTATTCTAGAAAATAAGTTTATGTTTGTTTAGAAAGTTCTCAATAGAAATGAAGTTATTTTCAGTTTTCATTTTTTTATGGAAATATTCTTTTGAAAACACAACCAAACAATTTTTCACCACAATCACGCAAATTTATGAGAAAATATACTATAATCAAACAATTCTATATCAAAAATACATTCAAAAAACTATAATCAAACATATTTTCATTTCCAAACAGAAATCAGACAACAAACCAAATATATTCTCAATCCTTACACAAAAATTAATAAAATTTGAAAGTTTATTTTGCAACATTGGAAACTAAAAATTGGACTTGGAAATACCTGGAACAAGGTGAAAGTTATCGTATTCATTGCACGTACATCAGATATTTGGATGATGACAATCGAAATAAAATATAAATATGACACTTGTCAATATATCGTTGAGGCTTCCGGTAAATAAGAATATAGAATCTCAAATTGAACATCAGATAAAGGAAAGCACGTACCCACGTGGATGACACATGGGCCTACCCAACATCCATCTAGAAGGCCGTGACTTATGAGATGGCTCACGCTTTGTTGTGGGGACCATCCATGAATTTGCTCAGAGAGGTTGTGGGTGGGACACCTCATCCCTATGGACCGGTGTGGGGCCTGCACTTTCAAGTACTTGCTGCCACTGCCGACTCCTCTTTGATTCCTTTTGTGGCGCTTGTTTTGGCCAAAGATATTAGATATTCCCGTGGCCTGCATAGTCAGCTAGTCACTCACCATTTCATTATATTTGGGATTAATTATATAAAACTAATATATCACCCGTGCGATACACGATTTGTAATATAATGAAGCATTATATAATTCTAATATAAGAAAATTAATATATTGTGGGAATTGTAATGAGACGGGATATGGGCTTAGGACTCAGACACGTCCCGTCTTTGAATATGGAAAGGGGGTGCAGGTTTGTTCCGAACAAAATAATGTAGAATTTATTAAATATCATGTTAAATATCCAACTATAAATTAAAAATTTGAGAAGAAAAATAAATATTATATAATTTAGAAAAATAAGAAAAAAAGTATTAATTGATTATACATTTGAAGTAAGTTTATACATCTATTAAAAAACACTTATTTCCACAACTAAATTAAATTAGATCAATGGAGACAATTGATATTTATACCAATAAATTACTATACATGTTACTTTAATATATAAAATCATAGTACTATTTGATTTACCCATAACAATACCATTCTACTTAAATCGTGATATTTTTTTTAAAAAAAATATTTGAAAAAAATAAATGAACAATAATGTTGGGGGCGAAAATGTTCTTTTATTACTCCTCTGTCCGATAAAGATATGCAAGTAGTACAATTCACACAGATTAAGAAAACATAATAAATATAATCGGGATTATAATTTTTCCATAGTCTTCATATTTTGCCCTTACATTAAATGGTGGGTATTCCAACTATCTTGGAAAAATGATATTTGTTAAAAACAAAGGGAATTAAATAGGGGTAATTTAGTCTATTGTTGTATAATTAATACTCTCAATAAGGAAACAACAAGCCTATAATTTTGACGGACGAAAAATGAAAGATGACCTATCTTTTTGGGACAAAAGGAGTATTAATATATAATTCACTTTATATATTGATTTAATCCCATTAATTACCTATTAATTAGTGGGCTCTGATGTAATAACTCGCCCACTAGCCATTTTCTTCTATGTAGCCCATAGGACCTCCACCGAACCGGACCTCTCCGTAGCCAACATCTAGGCGCCAAAAGAAGACTACGAAACTCCTCGTCCGTCATGGCCTCATGCTCAAGTTGAGTCATCGTCCAATTATACTTCGAGACAAGTCGGACATCCGCCCTCGTCCATAAGTCCTACTGAATGAAAGGAAACAAGAATAAAGTGCGAAATATAAAGTAACCACAAAGCTTATCCTAGCAATGTCTCCACAAAGATGTGTCTCCATGTCCTTGAAAGACAAGGACCCCCAAGGTGGGACATCATCAACCAACAATGCTCCCCTCGTACTAGTATACCCCATGTCCGAATCAGAAGTCCTAATGGGATGAATCCCCCCCTGCACGGTTCTGTTTACGCCAAAAAAAGAACTCATGCGGGCCAACGGTCCCAAAAGTAGCCTCGTCGGGTGATACGTGTAACATATATGTCATTTAAGGGCTTATTTTGATATATAATTGATGCATTTGCACGCATATTTGGTGCATTTTACTTGGTTTCCTTTGTTGGGCATGATATTGCGTATTCTTGTAACTTCTTACAAGAAATGGAGCTAAATTAGATAAAAAAAAAATGATATCACGTTCCCCAAAGTATAGGTCAAGAGCTAAGGTATGAGCAAATATGTGAAGTGAAGGAAATAAGCATGGGCCGGTCGAAAAAGGGAATCTCCTTCAAAAACGCCCAAACGCGCTAACAAAGACTAAATCAAAGACATAAACGGTGTATCGAGTCGGAGACCTACAAATCGTTTGTGGGGAGTCATTCAATTCATAGATCTTTTGGGAGTTAATAATAGTTGTATCGAGTTGGAGACCTACAATTGTTATTAATCTACTATTTATGCGCCGCCCGAGAGAAAATAGATTAACTTAGGAATTGAACCCATAGAATTGCATGAATTGGTTATTGAAACTTTAATTGGATTTAATATTGAAGAAACATAATGAGATTATGTGCCTAAGATTACTTCCATTATTGTTGAAAATACTTGTGGGGTTCGCAAATTTATTTATTTTTCTTTAATTTTTGATTTTTATAAACTTGAGATTCGATCGCTTCAATAAAATTGGAATGCGATGTTATTATAACCTAGGTGTTTTGTAGTCAATCCCTCAGAATACGACCTTGCGTGCCATTATTCTATAAACAACACCGTACACTTTGCAGATTGCGAGATCCAAAATATTTTCGCGAACAAGTTTTTGGCACCGCTGTTCTGGATTGAATGATTCTATTTATAGTAATAAGTAGTCCAATCTTAATTGAAGCTTTTGTAAATATTTTTATTTTTTTATTATCGATTTTTTTGTAAATAAATTTTTTCGATTTTTGTAAAATATTTTTTTATTTTTGATTTTTTCCTTTTGTGAATTGTAAATATTTTTTTTACTTTTGATTTTTCTTTCTTATGTAAATAATTTTTTTTATTGCTTGTTTCTAACATCGTTTTTGTTGAATGCGAGACTGAAATCATTGGAGACACAACGTAGCCCAAAATCGCTACTACACTGGGAGACCAAAATCAAAAGGCCAAATCCGCAGCGATCGATATCAACTTAATCCGAGAAAACAGTGCAACGCCATTCGTATGATTAGATGGTACAGAATATGAGGGCTCAAGGATTTCAACTTATACAGTTCAACGACAGTGATGTTAGAAATTTGAAGCCTGGTCAAGACGTAAAACTTAACGCTTTGTGAGGCAACCCAAGAGGCGTCGCGGCAAACCCCGGGTTCAAAAAAATCACACGAACGTGTGCATTTCCACACGGGCCGTGCGACGACCGAGACCCCCACACGGGCAAAGCCAGTGGAGATACACACGACCATGTGGTGGAGACAACAAAGAAAAGCAGAGGTCATGACCAGGCTACACGGCCATACTGAAAATGCACACGGGCCGTGTGAACTATCCATGTAAGTACATCTTTATGCATTTCTCTTTCTTTTGATAATGTCCTCATATGTTCTAACGAAAAATATTTTAAGTTTGGGGGGGATTGTCAAGAATGCGTAATTTTGTACTTTTTGCATTTTGCATTGCATTTAGGATTGCATGTAGAGCATATAAAAAAATTGCATCGGAAAAAAATTCGATTTTTTGTTTATTTTTTTATTTTTAGCACGTTTATTGATTTAGCACGTTTAATTACTTTTATGTGTGATTTTAATCAAGATTTTTGAAAATGCCCAAAGCTTCCGTATGATTTTTACTATGAGCATTTAATTTTATGAGATGACATGTTCTTATGAATAACACGATGAATGGTTAAGGAGATGTCTTTTATTTGTTTGGCACGAGTTAAAAAATTGGGTATTTGAGCATGTTACGAAAAATAAGCCCGTGAGCTTTTGTGCCTATAATCGCTTCATCTTATGCAACTTATTTTTTTCTTGAGTGTGTCATTCATGATTGCTAGAACTCTAAAACTTGCTTTGAAATCTTCATTGAAGCCATGTGTATGTGCAATTTTTGAAAATAATTTAAGGTCATCTTTGTTTTAACCTACTTAGCCTAAAAAGCCTACCTATGAACTCATGATTTCCTAGTTAGCCAATTTTGAGCCAAAACTTTTATTGTTAGCCACATTGATATTTAAAATTGAAAAAATAATTTTATCCGTGAAATTTCTTTGAGCTTATAGAAAATGAACACGTTTGGGGAGATGTGAAAATTTTATGAAAAAAAGAGAGGAAGTTGGCAAAAGAAAGAGGGATGAAGCGTTTCTGTGAATGAAGAAAGAATGAAGCTCGAAAAAAAGGAAAATCTCTCAAGAAGAAAAGAGAAAATTGAGCACAAGGAGAAGAATGAAAAGACAAATTCTGAAAATTGTGAAAATTTGAGAGCTTGAGGCTAAAAAAAAAAGAAAATAGGCAAAAAGACCTAAGAATGAAAAAAACGGAGAAAAGGGGTGGAGTTGAATTGAAAAGAAAATATCTTGAAAACAAATGAGTATTATCTTTGAAATCAAGTTAGTGAATTGCAAGTATGTGTACTTAAATTCTATTTGCTCAAGTCAAGTCACTTAATCCAAATTTTCCCTACCCTTACCAAAGAGCCTACATTACAACCAAATGAAAAGTTCTTTTTGATTCTTAAATTGTGCACACTAAAGTGGTAGAGATGTTAGACAATTTGCAAGCCTATGGTAGTTCTACACTCATTGAGTTGATTTTGAGAGTAAACATTTACCATAGAGAGATGAGTGATACACTACTACTACTTGTGATTCGCGATGTCAAGTACCCGAGAGAGTATTACTTATGTTGAACTTGTGAATGATTACTTTATTAATAATGAATTGCATGGTTTACTTGAATATGAAGTCAAATGAGATTGAATGTTTCTAGTGTTCTTGTGTGTTCTTTGTACCCCTTGATATTATTTTTCTTAACTTTCTCGAGGACGAATAATGATTTTAGTTTGGGGGATTTTAATACATGTAAAATATACGTGCATTTAAGGGCTTATTTTGATATATAATTGATGCATTTGCACGCATATTTGGTGTATTTTACTTGGTTTCCTTTGTTGGGCGTGATATCGCATATTCTTGTAAACTTTTATAGGAAATGGAGCTAATTTGGATAAAAAAAATGATATCACGTTCCAAATTATAGGTCAAGAGCTAAGGTAAACAAAAGAGAATTTCCTTCAAAAATGTCCAAACGCTAACAATTTCTAAAGACTAGCGGGTTTAGTATTTGTTTCATAACTTTCTCTACAAAATTTATATTGAGCTGATTCAAGTGGCTATAAAATGCTAAGAGAAATGGCTACAACTTTCATGAGGACCCCATGAGAAAATTTGGACAAAAACATGTCACACGACCGTGTGAAGTACCCATGTAAAAAGACATGTCCATGTGAAGTTGGGAAAAACAGTACGAAAACAAGCCGCATGGCCGGACCGTGTGAGTGCCACATGGCGCGTGAGGTGAATCGCATGAAATCTACACGGACGTGTGAGGCTACACGGCCGGGCCGTGTTGTAAGTCCAAGTCGCTATGATAATCTACGGGGGGGAATAGATCATCTCCATCTTTTCGATTTCGCCCACTTTTTCGAATCAATTACGCCAAGACAATAATAAAGGTGCGGAATGTAAACAACACGCGTCGATTTTATAGAGGTTCAACCCACCTAGGGCCTAATCCTCTACCACTCCAAAGATTCTGGATGGATTTCAAAAAGAAAAAGATTTTATTAATTTCAAAATTAATACAACACCTTACAACATCACCTTGAAGAGCACCACACTCTTCTACAACACCACATTTGAGATTACCACAATCTCTCTTGAAGATTACCACAATCTCCAACGGCACCTTGTGAAGATTACCACAATCTTCAACCTTGAAGAATACCAAATTCTTCAATACCTCAAGAGCACCACACTCTTGAAACACCTATCACCTAGATCACCCAAGTGTATTCTTTCCACAAGAATACTCACAAGGATGTCTTGTGTTGAATGATGACAAAATCAAGATTACAACTCAATAATGAATATTACAATTTGAGTGCAAGTGTAATCAAGAAATAAAGCCTAGACCTCAAGATGTGAAAGTGAAATACTTAGCTATAAATACAACAAGAGTGTTGAATATGAAAGCTTGAGAATTTGTAGATTTCTTGTGTATTTTGCTTGTATGTCTTGTGTCTTCAATTCATCCTCTATTTATAGGAGAGTCTTCACCAACATAGGCTCCCAACATAGGCTCCTTCTTCTTCACTTTTGTCTACAAAAAGAGGATCACAAGATGTAGAAATATTGTACAAATTGAAAAGCAATGTCACAGGAGTTCAACGGTACAAATTTTGTTGTCAAAAAGATTACACAAAATGCGACCGATTGCTCTCGTATAAGATTTCGAACGTTTGAATGAAAATAGTGCGATCCAGGTAGGGGTTGCGGGGGCGCGACCGTCGCCTAGGGTGCGACCCAGCCTCCTCACCCTTGACCGGTCACCCTCCCCCCTTTTCACGAGAACTGGTTTCTGTTTCATTTTGTGCATTCTTCGTACTGCTTCGACCTTCCTGTTTCGACCTGGCCGACCTCCAAATTGAAATGTTGCCCGATTTTTATCAAAAATAAACTTCAAGAAATACTCCAAAAAATTATTAAAAACATTCTAAATCAATTGGGAGTATTTGGACAACATTTATAAATATTGTAAACTTATTTAAACTAAACCATCAAAAGTGTTGTCCATTTTTATCGAATAATTAACTCTAAGAAATACTCCAAAAATTAGTAAAAATATTTTAAATCATTTAGGAGTATTTGGACAACATTGTTTTGGTATAAAAACTCATTAACACAAAATCATCAAAAGTGTTGTCCAATTTTATCGAATAATAAACTCTAAGAAATACTCCAAAAATTAGTAAAAACATTTTAAATCATTTAGGAGTATTTGGACAACATTTAAAACCATTGTTTTGGTGTAAAAACAAAACCATCAAAATCATGATAAAAACATTTATCTAACAAACTCTCCTTTTTGATGATTACAAACCAAAACAATTTAAGGAAGTTGATTTTAAAACAAAACAAATTTTCCGGTCTAAAACATCAATCCATTATAAGCAAGATTCATCATAAGTACAAACACACAAGGATAGGAGCAAAGATTTTTCAAAATCATTTTTTTTGCACAAGCTCCCCCTATCAATATGCATATCAAGAACACGTATAAAATCAACCAACTAAAAGCTAAAAGCTTAGCTTTTACAATTTAAGCTTGAATTTCATGAGCTTATAAGCTCCCCCTGTCACAAGACATCATTAGTCAAGCATAAAAGTCCACAATACATCAAATGGACTAAGTAATTTGGCTTTTAAGAGCCATAGCTTGTAGCTTTTCTTGCAAGCTTATTTGCAAGCCTATTTCCGCTTCTTTGAGCGTTTATGCATTTTTCCTGTTTCTCCCCCTTTGGAATCATCAAAAAGAATGTTAGCACGATAAAAACATCATACAATTATATCAAAGTGCGTAGCTTAATCGATTTATCGGCATATTGATCATTGAAGCTTAAATTCCAAATAATAAGGAGAAGTCAATCATGTGATTTGCAAAAGCTTATTTGATTGACAAAACATGATCTCTATAAACTTATAAGACTTTTCAAATTGAAAGAATCATGTAGGTGATGAATTTTTCATAGAAGCATTTTATCGAACACTTGGCGTGCGTCGCCGAATAAAACAAGAGATGTATAGCGCCTTGGTAATACATTTAAGCCAAAAATTTTCATCACCAATTGCAATAATACAATATTCATCCATCAACAATAATCATGCACAACACAATTATACAAGAATTCTATCAAAAATCAATACATAAGCCTTTTTCTCAAAGGTTCAACCCAATTGAGATAAAAAGAGGAATTAAACTTACCAATCAATCGGAGAGGTCGAGTAATACTGATGATATACTCGTCTATAAACCCAAAAATATATAATATACAAGAAAGAAATCATTTTTGGGTGAACTGTGTGAAATTTGCAAAGGGGTTCGATTTTGGAAGAAAATAGCCAAAATGACGAAATGAAGGGCGAGCCATTTTTAAGGCCGAAATCATCAAGGGCGGCCGTACGGACGCTTTAGGCACGCTGGGGCGACGGTCTTTAGCCCATCATACCCCATTGTCCGTTTTGATTTTGTAAAATCCGAAGTTTGAACCAAAAATCCGGTTTTTAAGCCCCTAAGTTTTAAAAAACGTGCAAAATGAAAACATAGACCTCATTCAATATACATTATGTCATAATCAAGCTCGAAATGAGGTAAAATACTCGGCGGTAAAAAAAATATCCGCGAGTTATCTTTGAGAAGGAATTAAGCACATATCAAATTTTTGTTTAAGAAACACAATCCCTTAGAAAATATATCGAATCTCAATATGTTTAGTTTGAATAAACCGATAGTATATACCGACTTGTTATCCCGAGAAATAAGAACGTTTTAAGACTTTGGATACAACAAGTCATAAGAAGAAGAAGTACCTTTCAAATATTGGAAAATTTCTTTTAATGTCACTTTAAAGAGATTCGTTGGGATTGTTTTAAGTCGAGCATATAGACATAAGGCATATAGAATATCGAGTCTAAGGAGTAATAAACGAATGGACATACCTCAAATTTGTTTGTATTGCTTCAACCTTTTGTCAATTTTCGCATTTGTAGCCATATAGATTGAAATAGTTCTTTCTTCTTCAATGTCTCACTTCTTCTTTTGAGTGTGGAATATAATCACTTCTTGGCATTGTTGAACTTGAATTCCAATGATCAAATTTGAGCTCCCCTCATCATGATCACCTTGAGTTCACCTTGCATTGACTTGGAAAAATATCTTGCACAAATATTCATTAGTAGCACCAAAAATATTATCAACATAAATTTGCACAAGTAAACAACCTTGCCTTTTTTTCAAAACAAGGAGTGTAGTATCAACTTTACCCTTTTGTAAAATAATTTTGCAAAAATAGCTAAGTCCATCAAACCATATTCGGTACTTGTATCAACCGTACAAGGCCATTTATAAAAATCATTTGGCCTAAAAATTTTAAACTCCGATAGACTTCTATTTGAATAAAACCATTTAGAAAATTGGATATAACATCCATTTGGTAAAGCTTGAAATTTTCTCAAAACAAGAATGGGCAAGTAAAGTGCAAATAACTTCTAAATGTGCTATGAGTGCAAATATTACATCAAAATCATTACCTTCTTCTTGACAATACCCTTAGGCTACTAACCTTGCCTTGTTCCTTAAACTTGTTCAAAATACCAAAAACTTTCTCGCAAAATCTCAACAAAGAATCTTGCACAAGAGCATAGTAATATTGAATGATAGAGACACTATAGCAAGTAACACATACTATGCTTAAAGAAAATCATCTAGAATATACTACACCATGTAAGTTCAAATAAGCTTATAGAAAGCTATATAAGGTCTCTTTTGAAATATGAAAATACGAGAGCACATAGTTGAGACCTCAATCACAAGAATCATATGAACAAGAGCTTTGACATAAACATCCAAGAATAATGGTATTTATATGTGCAATAAAATGCATAACTAGAAGATCATTTTTTTTATCGAAACAAAATATAATCATTTAAAAATCTTGGATAAAACAAGCTATGTTAAATAATGCCTTCTAAAAATCAAAACATCCTCTTAATGGCACTTGTATAAAATAAGCACATAGGCATATGACACAACATGTATCGAGTCTATGAGATGAATAACAATAATGAGCGTACCTCGATAGTTCATGTTTCTCTTGATATATCACGAGTAGATAACCATATGTAAATCCTACACAATTCTTCAACCAAATTTTTCACAAACACAATAATACATGTGTAGGCTAAGCAATAAGAGATATCTTAAGCATGCTTGTGCTATATAACTACATAGGAGATAATAAACCACATAAGTCTAATTAAATGCACAAGAGTTTTAGAAACAAAGATGCAAGGTCTTCTTTTCAAAAATATTTTGAAACTCACAAATATATTGAAGACCTAAATTTTAAAAATATAAAAACTCATATTGCAATAAAGACACAAATAAAAACATGCAAAGAAGATAAAATGCATATTTAAATAGGAGATACGGTTTACCAATTTCGCCATTTCCATGGGTTGTGTCGTTCCCATTGTTGATGGTATCTTCCTTTTGAAAATCTTCTTGTTGATGATGGTTTCTCCAATTGCTCCATTTCCAAGCATTGTGGCTTTCCCATTTTTGAAAGTGTCTTTCTCTTGGAAAATCATCTTGTTGATGATGTCTTTGCCACTTCCAAGGATTTTGTTCATCACATTTTTGATTATTTCCTCTTCTTGAAAATGACTTTTTTGAAAAAGTTTTCTCCTTTGATCAAATGAAATGGTCATTTGATGTTTTCTTGGCGGTATGAATTTTCTTCGATTATTATTTCGTCGGGTACCTAATATGACATTATTTTGTGGTACCCTCAAGTGTTTTCGGGTCCTTTGGAATTAGCTTTGAGACTTTTAGGTCTCCAATAATAATTAGAGCTATTTCTAGCCCGACAAGTATTAGCCGTATGACCTTTCTACCACAATAAAAAGAAGAAATAATTCTAGGAGCATAATGACCAATATGCATAGAGACTTGATATTGAGTGATTCATAAGAGGAAATGATATCACAAGAAATGATATCACATGAAAGTGATTCATAAGAGGAAAATAAATTATCCTTATCAATTTTCAAAATATTGAATTCCTTTTTCAAATTTTTGTATTTAACAAGTAAGTTTTGGAATTCATTTTGAAGTTCATCAAAATCATTTTGCAAATCACTATAATCATTGTGCAATTCATTATCATAAGAAGTGGAGGGTTTTGAACTTACCTCGTTTTCTTCTTGAAGCCCATAAGATATCGCTCGTTTTCATCGACGTCGGAAGTTGTAGGAAGCTCATCCCATGTTGGGTTTGTATCCATTTGAGAAGTAGATGCTTTGAGTGGCTCCTTTCATTTGCATATACTTCTTCTAATTTTCTCCATACTTCATATGCCGATTTAATTCCTACAATATGATTGTATTCCAAAATGGTAAGTGAACAATACAAAATATTAAGAGCTTTACCATTTAAGGAGATGATTTTCTTTTCTTCATCATTGAGCTCTTTGAGGCCTTTGTGTGGTGTGTTCATCATTGGAATGAATTCTTCATTTACGACCGTGTTCCAAATATCGAACCCGCAACCTTGTAGATAGCATTCCATTCTTTCTTTCCAAAATATAAAATTTTTGGAATCGAATAGTGGTGGCTTGGTGGTGGAGGCGCCCAGTAAGGTAGACTTCGTTTGTAGCCGATGATCGTTCTTCTTTACTCGCGATGTGGAACGAGCTTGCCAAAGAGTTTGGCTCGATACCACTTGTAAGTCCAAGCGACTACGATAATCTAGAGGTGGGGGGAGGTGAATAGATTATCTTCATATTTTCGATTTCGCCCTCTTTTTCGAATCAATTACGCCAAGACAATAATAAAGGTGAGGAATGTAAACAACACGCGTCGATTTTATAGAGGTTCAACCCACCTAGGGCCTAATCCTCTACCACCCCAAAGATGTCCGGGATGGATTTCAAAAAGAAAAAAAGATTTTATTAATTTCCAAAATTAATACAACACCTTACAACATCACCTTGAAGAGCACCACACTCTTCTACAACACCACATTTGAGATTACCACAATCTCTCTTGAAGATTACCACAATCTCCAACGGCACCTTGTGAAGATTACCACAATCTTCAACCTTGAAGAATACCAAATTCTTCAATACCTCAAGAGCACCACACTCTTGAAACACCTATCACCTAGATCACCCAAGTGTATTCTTTCCACAAGAATACTCACAAGGATGTCTTGTGTTGAATGATGACAAAAATCAAGATTACAACTCAATAATGAATATTACAATTTGAGTGCAAGTGTAATCAAGAAATAAAGCCTAGACCAAGATGTGAAAGTGAAATACTTAGGCTATAAATACAACAAGAGTGTTGAATATGAAAGCTTGAGAATTTGCGATTTCTTGTTGTGTATTTTGCTTGTATGTCTTGTGTCTTGTGTCTTCAATTCATCCTCTATTTATAGGAGAGTCTTCACCAACATAGGCTCCCAACATAGGCTCCTTCTTCTTAACTTTTGTCTACAAAAAGAGCATTACAAGATGTAGAAATATTGTACAAAATTGAAAAGCAAATCTTCACAAGGAGTTCAACGGTACAAATTTTGTTTGTCAAAAAAAGATTACACAGCGTGACCGGTCGCTCTGTATAAGTTTTCAAACGTTTGAATGAAAATAGTGCGATCCGTAGGGGTTGCGGGGGTGCGACCGGTCAAGGTGGGGTGCGACCGGTCGCCCTAGGGTGCGGACAGGTCGGCCTCACTCTTGACCGGTCACCCTCCCCTTTTTTTTTTGCTGACTGGTTTTGTTTCATTTTGTGCGTTCTTCAGTACCGTTCGACCTTCCATTTTCGACCGGCCGACCTCCAAATTGAAATGTTGTCCGATTTTTATCAAAAATAAACTTCAAGAAATACTCCAAAAAATTAGTAAAAACATTCTAAATCAATTGGGAGTATTTGGACAACATTTATAAATATTGTAAACTTATTTAAACTAAACCATCAAAAGTGTTGTCCATTTTTATCGAATAATTAACTCTAAGAAATACTCCAAAAATTAGTAAAAACATTTTAAATCATTTAGAAGTATTTGGACAACATTATTTTGGTATAAAAACTCATTAACACAAAATCATCAAAAGTGTTGTCCAATTTTATCGAATAATAAACTCTAAGAAATACTTCAAAAATTAGTAAAAACATTTTAAATCATTTAGGAGTATTTGGACAACATTTAAAACCATTGTTTTGGTGTAAAAACAAAATCATCAAAATCATGATAAAAACATTTATCTAACACGTGTGACGCATTGTCTTGGATTTTTGTGTCCTTCTCCCTCTCCAACTTTACAAGTGATCTCTCCAAGCATCTATAAAAGGAACCCAAAGGTCGCATGAAAATAACAACATCCATACTACATACAACACATCAAATTACACGAATACAAAATCCAATGTCTTCTCGAGAGAGGAGGGCTAGGTCGCGAAGAACACCACAAGGCCTTTCGCATCTACGGGAGCACAAGAGCTTCAAGACTTGGAAGGAGAATCCATTCGACACGAAGGGTTTTTTTGGTAGTTTAGATCTCTTGTATGTGCTTAAATGACGCCATAATGTTGATTTCGAATTTGTCTATGAATTTGTTATCAATGTTTGGATAATCTTTTGATCTTAGAGGCATAATCAAAATCGGATTCATGTTAAATCTTGATTAATTATTTTCTTAATTAATTCATGTGTTCAATTTTATGAATTCGAGTGCTTATTCTTAATTTCTTTCTATCTCGATCAATAATTAGCATGTCATATTTGTTAGTGCAAAATTCGGAAGAGGAGTTCTAACAAAGACGAAAATCGACCTTACATGAAACAGGTGAATCGAGTCGGAGACCTACAATCTTGTTTGTGGGGAGTCATTCAATTCATATATCTTTTGGGAGTTAATATAGTCGTATCGAGTCCGGAGACCTACAATTGTTATTAATCTATTATTTATGCGCCGCCCAGGTAGGAGAAATAGACTAACTTAGGAATTGAACTCATAGAATTGCATGAATTGGTTATTGAAACTTTAATTGGATTTAATATTGAAGAAACATGTTGAGATTATCTCGCCAAGGTTGCTTCCATTGTTGTTGAAAATACTTGTGGGGTCCACAAATTTATTTATTTTTATTTTATTTTTTGATATTTATAAACTTTAGATTCTGTCGCTTCAATAAAAATGGAATGCGATGTTATTATAACCTAAGTGTTTCGTAGTCAATCCCCGAGGGATACAACCTTGCTTGCCATTATTCTATAAACTACATTGTACATTTGCGCTTGTAAGATCCAATTTTGGCGAACATCGCCCATCATCACCTATTCCCACCCGAAGAGCCCTAGGAGGACGGGAAGTAGGAATAACATCAACACAAATCCCAGACAAGAACTGAATGCCGATCACCATCCGACCGTGAGGGTATGACCCGCACTTGCCATCTACCGGGCGGGCGCTCGAGCTCCTACCAAAGCGCAGATGCTCCATTTGCCTTCTACTTCTTCTTCTTCTCTTCTTTGTTAAAAGCCATCAACTCAATAATGTCAGAATCTCTCCTTTCTTTAGGAACAAACAAGACATAATATTAGAAAACAAAAAACAATCAGTATGCGAGAAAAGATAAACAACAAAGCAAGAAAGTAAACACTCTTGAGTATCCAAAACTCTCGAACATCCAAAAACTCTTAAACAACCCTTTCGATCTATAGATATCCGACATCTCTTTACGTGAAGTAGTAGTACCACGTGTTGGGAAATTTATTTTATAGATTTTGATGAATGCCATGTAAAACTTAAACTAGAAAGTTGGCACTCCATTTTCCTTGTAATATTCATTGTAATAGATAGGGATGGAAAAGCTGAGTCAAGTCAGCTATGCCTGGAAAAAAAAGTCAACTGAAGACTGAAGTGAAGACTCCGCTGTGGAACAATTGATTATGGCCAAGAACGGAGATCAAGAACTTGACTGAAGATATATCAGCTGAGGAACAACTGTGTGAAGTGTCAGTCAAAGTCATCTCAAGAATCCAAGTAACAAGTTGAAAGTGACAGATGAGTCTTTAAATGATTGGAGCAGACTCAAGTCACCTGGGGATATAGGCAGCAGCCAAGAGGAGTTAACTGAAATGAATCCATTGCATAGAAGTCAAGAACATTACTTAAATAAGTAATACTTCCATACTGTCAGGTCTTAAAGTGCTCATCCCAGAAGCGTGCAAAAGGAATAAACCAATGGGAAGACTCGCACCTCGTGTCGAATCAAAAGTCGCACATTCATTTAATACGAGGAAATGTCTACATCTCAAGATTGAAGACCGAGAAAAGACAAGCCCACGAACACAAGTGTCTTTTGAAAATCAACCTATCTCTTCAACGGGCAGATTTTTAAAAGTTCACTATAAAAGGCTGAGGAAATTCATTGAGAAAAGGTTACCTTGATCCTTAACCACGAACAAGCAAGTACTATTCAAGCTATAAACCTGCAAATATTCTCAAAGATATTCAAGCAAATCCTCAAGCCTGAAACTTGAAGGAAATCGATCCAACACAAGTTGTGAAGGAAAGACAACTTCAAACTGTTGAAGAGGAAACTTTTGAAGAATCAAAAGGGGTCTACTTTCCAAGGAGGATTGCAGGAAGGTTCAAGGTCGAACCAGTATCATGTTTTTAGAGGGCTTCGTGATCAAATCCAAGAGCTTGAGAAAGTGAACTGAAGTAGCAAGGCAAACCTGTGAAGAAGCCGAGTCGGAAGAGAAGCCAACCGTGTGTGATCAAGGTCAGTTTCTCTAGATCATTGACCACTTTGTAAAATGTATCTTTTACATAGTGGATTCCTCCAGGAGTTGGAGAAGAGATGACTAGAACAATTACCCCATCTTCGAACCTCTATAAAAATTGATCGTGTCATTTATTTTTCAAAGACTTTTATATTTCGCACACTTACTTGATATCTCATTGTTAAATTCATTTGCTATCCAACTCGATATATAACCAAGACCTAAAATCAAGTGTTAAAACAAGTTTTAAACAAATCTAAGGGTGTTAAGTCTTCCACCGATAAAACCAACACAACCAAGTTAAGGTTCAAAGTTAAACAACCGAGTTATTCTATCAACAAATATCGAGTCCGCTGAGTGACTAACTCTATTTGAATAACCAACTTAGCTGTCCCTCAAGGACTTAGCTGTTTGTGTTAACTCTGTTATATTTTAAAAAGGACTAAAATCGAAAAGTTGGTAAGGTTTATTCAACCCCCCCTTCTAAACCTTACTCACACCCCTTGGGACCTACACCACGTGGTGACTTGGCCTCAAACCCACTCATGGGGAAGCTCCCAACCATTGTCCCTCACAAACAAGAAATCCTCCTTCCACACCCGCCAGAGAGAAAGGAAGCCCGTAAGGAACTTGCACTGGGAGCGTGGAAAGAAATGAAAGAAGGTGACTTCAGAAGACTTCTTAGTATAAAAGAGAGAATGAAATCCATCTACAATAACAAGCATATCCAGCTTTCGTATAGCATATTCATATCCCCGTATGCACACATAGCCTGGGGAACCACCTGTTTAACACATGACCCTACTGATCTAAGGATCGCCACAAGGAAATTATCCGGAGGAATGGTGAAGACAACAGAGAAACTATACAGATACCTATTGTAAAGCCCACAGGCGGATGGGTTAGTTTATTCTCCAACCTCGAGCCAACATGTGGAACTCAAGGGAGCCCTAACCGCTCCCTCAATCTGAATAAATCGGGAGGTAACTCTACTAGCTAACTCTCCCGGGACAACAGCTCGACACCTGAGAGGAGGTCTATGCTGATACTTAGGCCGAAGGGCCTTGTCCGGACTCTCCCTCTCGGACTCCTCATCGGGAACCTCTTCACTTGGGCATGAATCCGACTGAAGGTCTACGACTTCCTCACCAACCAAACATAGCACCAGAGCTAAAGGAAGAATATCAAAGCCCACGGGCAAAGGCAAAAACAGAATGATGGAATCAGAAACTAACCGGCCAGTGATGCCCCAGCTCCCAAGTAGAGACGATGAAAGGCTGAATTCGAAACCCGACTCGAAATATAAGAAAACTCTAAAAAAGACGGTGAAACACGCGAAGAAAAACAGACCGAGAGGCTTGCCCTTCCCCACGGTGGGGAGGAACATTCGGGTGTCCTCCCCCGACTCTCGGGCTCTTCTCTCTCTCCTCACTATTTGGGTCATGCTACTCCTCACTCCAACTCTCCATGGACATCTTCCTCAACTCTCAAGAAAATTTCACTAAGTGTTCTACCAAGCAAGAAGACTTAAAATTGAAGAAGAGTAGAGAGAGAAATATTATTTTTGGGAGACATGGTCAAAGCTCTCTTCCCAAGCTTGTCCTTGTGTAAGAATGACCAAGGAATCTCAAGACAAGCTAAACACAATATCAATTTAGCTCCCACACTGGCTCCATATTTTCACACAGACCAGAGTGGGAGGCTTTGTTGGTGGAAAAAATATCCTTTTATTATTAATAAATAATTCAATTTATATATTGATTTAATCCCATTAATTACCTATTAATTAATGGGCTACGATAGAATAACCTGCCCACAAGGTCCGAATCCGACCCACAAGCCATTTTCTCCTACACGGCTAATAGTCCGCACCCGGGGTATATAAATGTCCCTTCTCTTCATCTATAAGTTATAATCTCCATAATATTCAGTATTTATTTATTGTATTATATTCTCTCCCATTCACCGTGTTGACTTGAGTGTCGGAGGGCATATCTAGGACAACCCTAGGGCCCATCTAATGTTTGCGTGTGTGCGGACAAGTTCCCAATGAGAAGACTTCCGATTTTGGGAGAAAAAGACTTCCCGCTTGGGGAGAAGAAGACTTGGACTAATTCGAAACTTTTACTTGGATTGATCTACCCTAAAAGGCAAGATCAAATAATGTTTTTTTTTTTTTTAGATTAACTAATAAATATAGCCCGAATAATGAACAAATAAATAGCGATAGTTTAGGGGGCTATGATATTCAACCTCATGCTAGGTTTCAAGTCCAAGATAGAGAGAAATCACAGTTTTGGGCTTGAGGTTTTCGTCTTTCTCGTTCAAGAACATAGGTCTTGAGTCTTCTATGTTTATGGGCCGGTCCGAAACATATGAGAAGTAGTGTTTTACTATTTATCTTTTTTTCTCCTATAGGTTTTTCTCTAAAAAATAATAATTATGCACTCTTTAAACCATTAATCATAGTCCTCAAATATTATCCTTTCAATTGACAAATAAAAATGGATAGTTGCCATGTTCTTGGGCAAACAGATATGAATTTTTTTTTTTTAAATTCTAGAAACTATGATGTCATAAAATTAATAAATTAGATTGGACGACACCCATGACCCATGTCTATCTTCCACTTCTTTTCTAATTCCTACTAAAACCTGTTGGAATAAACTTTAGTGAATTATATCACTTTAATCCGGAGCGTTCATATCGAATTATCAAGAATCAAAGACTAGATTGCGGAAGCGCATCAATCCATAGCGGTTGAATCATGGGATTTGGCCTTCTAGATCTACACGACTTGAAGCTTTTCGAGAAACTCTTTGGTTTTCTCCGTAGGTTTCTTTCTCGACGATGGGATAGCGAGAATAGAATGTCGTAGACGTGTGACCTAGGGACCATAACCCTTATATAATCGTGTTATATTGAGTATCCTATTTTAGTCCATCATTAAAATAGAATAACCCATTAAGTATCTACACATTAAAGGCCCACACCCTATTAGATACATTGAAGCCCAATTTCTTAAACCTAATTTGATCACTTATAAAATGGGCTTAACCTTAATTGACAAATCCACAATGCATAATTATTTCACATATAAGCCCAATGTTGGATTATGATCCAACAATCTCCCACTGGGCTATATGTGTAACCTTATAATTATGTATTGTAAAAATAACCATATCACTCAACTTTGCTTTGTCATAACCAAATGTATCAGAACCAATCCGGTCCATTAATCGTACCAACATAGGATCAAAGCGACCTTCGTTACATTTATCGTAACTCAACCCATCAATGGTCATATATGCCAACACAATTAAAGACATGGATCATGATGTGGATGTGTAGCATAGAAATTTCATGCAATGTGATCTTAACATGCCTATTTCCAATCGGTCCACCTTACCTTAGTGAGATCAAACCATATGCCGAATCAAAGTATACATGACCAAAATTTATCTCTGCAGAGTAAAACCTTAAAGCATCCTTAAATCAAGTAATCGAAAATATGTCTATATTAAAGAACATTATAATTACAAACTCCACTAGAACTGAATATCCTTTGAAAAAATGTATATTCTCGAATCGATTTGACACCCATATGAACAATAAGTTCATGAAACCCTTTAGTGGCAATCCCTTAGTAAACGGATCCGCAATTATGGAGTTTGTATCGATGTTCTATAGACACCTGTCCACTTTGACTTATATCTTTAACAATCAGGAACTTAATCTCTTTATGTTTAGTCTTCGTCGAGTTCCCCGTTGTTTGGAATATAGCGTTCTTTGACTCAATGTCACAAACTTAGTGGTATTTTAATACCATCTACATATGCACCTGACAAACTTTCGCAACTATAATCCATGATTTGGATGTTCCATAACACACTATAAATTTCGCTATCATGATAGAAGAGTCTATATAATAGAATGTTTAGAACTCTTCCACAACTAACAAATATACATAGGCCAACTTAGATACCATGTTATCTTGACATCCAATAAAATCAGAGTCGGTATACCGAATGATCTCAAACTGATCCGACCTCTGATATGTGAGCATGTAACTTTTCTTTATCCATAAGTACCTTAGACTTGTTTGGCTGCTTTTCAAATATTGTATATTCCCGACTTAATTATATATCCACCAATCATCCCTACAATGTACACAATATCCAACTGCGTACATACCTGATCATACATCAGACTCCATATTGCTGACGCGTACGGAATCTTCTGCATTTTATTTTCCTCAAATCATTCTTAGGGCATTGTTTGAGACTGAACTTGTCTCCCTTAGCCACAGGGTTATCATTTGGTTTATAATCCTGCATGCCATTTTGAAGGACCTTTTCAATATAGTTCTTTTGTGATAATTCATAATACTCCGAGAGTGATCTCAATATTTGCATCCTAACACAAAAGAGACATCATCAAAATCATTCATCTCAAGATTCTTAATCAGAAATCTCTTGGTGTTGTGCAATAAGTCTATATCGTTGATGGCAAGCAAAAAGTCATCGACATACTCCCACATAACCTATGATATATTCAATCATCAACCAAATTCATCTCAAAACCGAACGAGATGATCACCAGATGAGACTTTAAATATCATTATCCAAGTGTTTGCTTGAGTCCATAGATAGATTTCTTAAGTTTGTAAACCATATCCTTTGAGTCTTCCGACACAAAGTTTTCTGGTTGCACCATATAATTTGCCTCATCAATGTCACCATTGAGAAACAACGTCTTTACATCCATCTAATGTAACTCAAGATCAAAGTGTGCCACCAATGCCATTATAATCCTGAAAGAGTCTTTCAAAGAAACTGAAGAGAAAATCTCTTTATAGTTGATGCCTTCTTTCTGTGTAAAACCATTTCAGACAAGACGAGCTTTGTACCTTCCCTCATTGCCTCTTGAATCTTTCTTGGTATTAAATATCCATTGCATCCAATGAGTTTCGCACCTTATGGCAATGGGACAAGTTCACATGCGTCATTGTCCCTCATGGACTTAATCTATTCATTCATGGGCATCCATCCACTTTTGATAGTTGGAACTTTCCATGGCTTGATAGAAGTTGATTGAATCATCTTCCACCATTCCAATGCCAACCTCAATTTCTTTGAGAAATGCAATGTAATCATCTGGCATTGCACTTCTTCTTTCCGTAGTGGATCTTCTCAATGGCATAAGTTCTTGAGGTTGTAGAGTTTGTTCATATGGAATAATTTCTGAAACAGGAGGTTCTCCGACATTGTCTTGATTTGTGTCTTGAACAAGGTCAGGAATGAAATTCCGATCAATGCCAACAACACCTGTGGGAATATCGATGTATTCCTCTTCAAAGACAAAATCCTTAACTCTATCTCCCCCGCAAACTCAACATCCTCAAAGAACCAGTCATTTAATGACTTAGAAATAGCCTTGGTTGTGGGATCATAAAACTTGTACCCTTTGAACTTTTAAGTGTATCCAACAAAATAACAACTAAGTGCACGATTGGATGTGAGTGAAAATCTATTTTCGTTCCGTTGGAGAATTTTTTTTGACCAAACATGTGATTTTTTATGAAAATTTTCAAAAAATATACTATTCTCTCACTTTCACTTTTTCTCACTTTTTCTTTCACCAATCACATCTACACATTTTTTCACAAAAACTAATCATTATTACACATTATTCCACAAATTTTACTATTCATTGACTCACACATTTTTAACTACCAATCACATCCAATCATTATTTTACTATTTTCACATTAAATCAATTTTCATCATTACTTTTTCATCTCACATCCAATCACACTCTCAAAATTCATCTTTTTCTCCCAATTTTTTTTTCACTACTATTCTCTAGTGAAATGAAAATTTTCAAAATGAAAGTATATCCAATCGCACTATCAATGTCCTTAAGTCTAGTTTCTTCTCATTAGGCTTTGTAAGGCCTTGCCTCGACTAGACATTCCCAAACGTGCAAGTGCTTCAAACTAGGTTTCTTGCCCATCTAAAGTTCATAAGGGATTATGTTAGTCGCTTTAGTTGGAAACCTTATTAAGGATATATCTTTGCATGACCTTAAGTGATTCTTCCTAGAGTGATTCTCCAAGATAGAATGACTAATCATACTCCTCACCATATTCTTAAGCATTCTCGCTTTCGTCTTTTAGTAACACTATTCATAATGGCAAACCGAACTTAGTGTCTTTGTGGGACGATATTGCATTCCTCTAGAAATTAGCAAACAATCCTACACGTTGTTCACCGAACCATCATATCCATCGTTGCATGCACCACCACGATCGGATGTGATGTTTTTAATCCTTTTGTTGAGTTGATTCTCAACTTGACCTTATAGAAATCGAACACGTCTAGTAATTGTGACCCTTTTATTAATGAGAACATGTAGCCATATCTAAGACGCCCAAGTCTAATTGGCTACAAATCTCTTTTATTGGTTTGTTTTTCTACTTATACCTCTTGTACTTAAAAGTAGGGACTTGTTGGATGAAGCATAGTGTCACAAATAAAGGTTATTGTAAAGAACTCGAACTAGCCAATTTTGAATCATGAGACAAGCTAAATTTTCAATTTCAATGAACATGAATAACGGAATTTGTCCAAAGCGAAAATAGAAGTCAAGTTCCAAATAAACGTCTCATCAAGATTCAAATAAAATCCAAGATTTACAATGATCTATATTTCCCTATTATTTCAACCATAATTGTCTTGCCTTTGCCTATTTTGATGTATCTTTCATCATCATTTAGCTTTTTGGCAATAGAGACAACCCTTCTGATCTGTTTGGTGTGAGTTGATGAACTAAAATCTTTCCACCATGTGTGCCAGGAAACCAAAGTTAAGTTAACCTCAAAACAAACCATAACTGAGCAGCGTACCTTATCCTTCTATATTTTTAATTCCTTGCCTTTTATTCTTTGAAGTTAAGGCAATATTAGCCCTTTTGTCTCATATTGTGTTAACCTTTTCTCTTTCTGAGCGTAGTATGAGATGACTCAATTAGAGAGTAAAACTCTTTTTAACTATCGACTCACCTTAAACTGGCTAAACTGTGTCGAAAGAGATATCAAAAACTAAATGCACTAGCAAATCCTCAAAGCAATACGAGACATATCTATAACTTATTCTTGATATTGCCTTTACTCTCATACCTGACTGAGATCATATTTGTCAAAAGCGTACTAATCTGAGCCTTTCGTTCTCGACAAATATTTTCTCAATATCCGCAAGGAATTCATTAGCTATAGTGACATTTCTAGATAAAGTGCCCTTTTAACATAAAAGCAATATTGATGCTGACAGAAATATAAGCAGGAATATACGAACTTAAATCCGAAAATGAACAATATACAAATCATGCTCACATAAATCTCGGAATCCTAATAATAAATTCAAATAATGGTAAATCCCATCTCAAGACACCGACACTCCATTAATATTTCATCTTTGGACAAAATATTAACTTGTAATTGATATCTTGGTGCGGTAATCAAACACTGATAATAAGAATATATCAAACAATAAACATTCCTTTGGGTCGATTTAGTGTTCATATGTAAAACCGAATAATTATCACGCATTTATTACCACAGGTGCACGTGCAATTCTGATAAATGTTCACCTTCCTTTGGACCGGTTAATATTCACATAAGTTACATGCGCACAACCTTTTATATTCCAAAATGAATTAATTTTTCACAAGAGGTCACTTTGGCGACATCTTTTTCAATTAATTCATCTCAAAATATATAAATCCATACCAATATTTGAATTTAAGATTTAAATTCCAAGATTAAACTTGATTAGGGTTTTTCTTATTATTCGAGGCCAATTTAGAAAACTAAATAAACTTTTATTGAGCCCCAAAATTGAACCTTTTAATTAAAAACCCTAATTTTCCTTAAACAAAAAATGGGCCCATAAAAAATCTTTATTTCCAGAAAAGCCCCAAAGTATAACCTACCCAAAATAAGGCCAGCATTCAATCAAACCCAAAATTTTTGTGAAATCTCAAAATAGACCAAATCATAAGTTTTCTTTGCAAAAATACCATGTTCTCCAACCAAAACAAGTGACCCATCTGTCAGAAACCAAATTACCACAGCCTCACCAACCTCTGCCTTGAAAGCCATCTTTCTCCGCTGAAGCTCAGCGAGAAAAGGCCGGTCCGCCACGACTCCGCATGGGGCAGCGTGAAAACCCGAAGGGCTCCTTACGCCCGCCCACCCCAGCCTTCCGACGGCCCCCGCGACCAGCTGTTAGTCACCGCCTGCCCGAAGGGCTCTTCCCTTTTTTTTAATTGAACTCGTCCCAATTGCAGAATTGGGAAATACCCAGAATCAATCTGAACACAACAATCCGAAAGAGAGATGACAAATTCCAGATTTCAAGTTTATCTCTAATCAATCCATAGAGTAGAACATGGTTTTTCTTAAATTCTGATTCCACGAACGTGACTGATTCTAATTTCAAGAAACCATATTAACAAGCTATATACACAAAATTTAGATAACCAAAACATACAAAAATACTTGAAACTAAATCTGAAACAATCAACCGACACGAAGTTTAGATTAGTCACCACAACCATGAACTGAAAACCGAAAGCCGGAGCGAAAACAAATCCATCCATATATTCACAAATACGAATATATAATTAATACGATTCTCAATAAATCAATATGAATCGGCTCGATACCACTTGTTGGAATAAACTTTAGTGAATTATATCACTTTAATCCGGAGCGTTCATATCTAATTATCAAGAATCAAAGACTAGATTGCGAGCGTCGTCATCAATCCATAATTTGAATCCATAGCGATTGAATCATGGGATTTGGCCCTCTAGATCTACACGACTTGAACCTTTTTCGAGAACCCTTTAGTTTTCTCCGTAGGTTTTCTTTCCTCGACGATGGGATAGCGAGAATAGAATGTAACGTAGACGTGTGACCTGGGACCATAACCCTTATATAATCGTATTTATATTGTGTGTCCTATTTTAGCCCATCATTAAAATAGGAATAACCCACAAGATCTACACATTAAAGGCCCATACCCTATTAGATACATTGAAGCCCAATTTCTTAAACCTAATTTGATCACTTATAACATGGGCTTAACCTTAATTGATAGTCCACAATGCATAATTATTTCACATATAAGCCCAATGTTGGATTATGATCCAACAAAACCTGCTTCAATCTAAGAATGCCGAGGCATTGGGCCTTCAATTTTTTTAAAAAAGTTATGAGTAGTGGTTGGAGGGAGGGATAAATTTGAAAGAAATTGAAAAATACATAATTCGAACCCTAGTCAACACCCTTACAAACGGTTAAGCGATGACATTGGCCTTAGACTTGGTGGCACTATAATCAATTCAACTGCATCAAAGAAAGTTATATGTATTCCCTTTATTCAATTTTTTTAATCATATTTGACTCGTTGCAAAAGTTTAAATAAAAATTAAGGAGTAAAAATTCTAAACATCTTTATGCTATTACACTTTAAAGTAATAATTAAGTTAAGAAAGATGATGAGTTTTTTTTTTTTAAAAGATAACTTTCATTTTATATGTGAACTGTTTGAGACATAAGTCATAAAGAAAAGGATAAAATTGCACATTTGATTTATAAGTGGTACAAATACACTTTTATGTTTGAGTGCCGTTTGACAACCATTAACTTTTTTAAATTTGCACATTTGATTCTATATTTCAATTTTGAGGATATATATCTTATTCCTAAAATGTTGTCATGACAAACCAAATGCTGAGATGAACAAATGAACCAACCTTTAATACAATATTTTAGGAAAAATATATCTTCAAAATTGAAATAATAGGACCAAATGTGTAACTTTTAGAAAGTTAGTGGTTGGCAAACGATATCCAAAAATACAAAGAACTACAAGTGTATTTTGGCCAACTTAAATAACGAAAAACAACGTGTACAGTTAAGCATTACTTCACCGAATCACGTACCTTGCAAACAGAACCATGACAGCGTAATAATTAATTGAATAAAACCATTACTAACTAATAAAAATTGGACGTATACAGAAATTGCTTCACGTTTGCTAATTCAGGTAAGCAATGCATGCATGCACACACTGCCAGGTGAATTTTCGTCACAGTTTTTAAGTTCATGATGTAGACTTTTTGTAGAACCATATGTTGTTAACCGACTTGAGCTTCCAACCAAAGATTCAAGATAATTAAGTTCTCAGCTAAAAAGAAAACAATTACATTCCAACAAAATAGAAAACCGTTAGAATTATTTAAAATTCCAATTCTACAAAGATATATACCGTTGGAAAATTCTAATGGAAATTCCAACGATAAACAATACCATTGGTATAAACCATTGGAATAAACCATTGGAATTTTCATTGGATTTTAAAATTCCAAATGAAATTCCAATTCTACAACAAACCGTTGGAAAATTCCAATAATAAAACCGTTGGAGTAAACCATTGGATATTGTTCGAATTTTAAAATTTCCAACAAATTTCATCACTAAAGAATATCATTGAAAATTCCAACAAAATTACAAAGAGTAAACAAAAACATTGGAATAAATCGTTAGAATTTCCATTAGTGTTTTTAAAATTCCAAACGAAAATTCAACGCTACAATAGAAAATTTTCATTGCATACACATTTTCTAAAGATTTGATAGTATTGTCCCTATTAATAAATTTTTTTCCTTATGGAGCCCATCATATTGAAACTACATTGTTAAGTGTGCTTCACTTGGGACAAATTGATAACCGGTGACCCATTGGAAATGAAAAAATTAGATAATGAGATGAAATGATTGAATATTTCTATGAATATATACCATTGGAATTACCGTTGGAGTTTTTTCTAACGACTTATATATTCTAACGGCGTATCCATTGGAATTACTGTTGGAAAAACCGTTGGATTTTTTTCCGATGGTCGAATACTCCAATGGATAAATATTATTGGAAGTACATTTGGATATATATTTTTCCGTTGTAATTTTCAATGGAATTTCATCATTCCAACAACCACTCAACCAACAATACATTTTTTTGTTGGAATTTCCGTTTGAATTAATAATTTCAAAAGAAATTGGCCAAAGTCCAACAATTTTTTTTTCGGAATTTTCTTATTTCTTGTAGTATCCTGACAAACGATTTTCCAGGTCAACGACCGAGTAATGCCGGTCCAGAAGAGCTACCGACTAACCATCTCGGTCGGGCCAACATATATACCAGTTTCTGAAAGAATAAGTTTGGCAAGATATATTAGAAAAGTTAACTGCCGAACAACCTGAGGACCGTGGCAGACAAAAAGTGCTACATGTAAAGCTTAAATCAAAACAACAAGTTTAATATGAAATAATACCTATCCAACATGCCGTCTGAGCACGCCATAGGATGATAAGTGTCCCATTAACACTTCTCAATCAAATATTTCACCTCCACTATATATGGGAATATATATATATATATATATATATATATATATATGATTTAGTTCAAATGAGACCACACTCCCTAGGTGAGGCAGTGTGGACTCACTCTCTTACCCATTGATCTTAAAAAATGAAGGGATGTGATTAATTCAGTTTTTAATTATTTCCTAATTTTCGCTGATTTTAAGGGTAAGATTGTAATTTTATAATTCAAATTAGTGGTCCCAATTTTTTATGGGTTTGAAATTGACACTCAGGATTTTGTGGCGGAATTTAAGGAAACTGTTTTCTTTCCAAATATTTTTATTTTGACAAAGATAAGTTAGGGTTCTTCTCGCATAATTAGACATCAAATAATGCATATTTAGTTATTTGTTGGCACTGCTTTTTTTCGAAAAACAAGACATAATTGAATATAACGTCTTTGCATATGTAGTTATACTACACCGCATAAATAGGTTCAATATAATGTATATTTAGTTATGAAATGGGATGTTGCTTTTGGAAATTATAAAAATAGGATGTTACATAATGTCTTCGCATATTTAGTTATTCCACAATGCAATGATAGTTTCTAGATAATACATAGTTAGTTGATTTTGTTGCATAGTTTATGACGCGTCTTGCATAGTTGGATATCTTGTACTACATATTAGTTTTTTTAATGTTGCATAGATAGTTTTTCGGATAATGCATATTTAGTTGAGTTTTGTTGCATATTTAGTTTTGAACTCACTGCTTCGTTATTTCTCTGTAATATTGCACCAATTTTTCTTGTTTTTTCTCCTGTAATTTTCGAGTTCTTCACGTTTTTCTTTATTTGCGTTAATGGAGGAATGAGAGAGAGAGAGAGAGAGAGAGAGAGAGAGAGAGAGAGAGAGAGAGAGAGAGAGAGAGAGAGAGAGAGAGAGAGAGAGAGAGACATGAGATTGGGAAAATTGGGAGATGTATGAGAGAAAAGAAATTTGGTTCCATTTTTGTAACTAACTTGTTATGTTATTTTACCCTACTACCCTTATATTGATGAAATTAATATTTTAATATATTTTTATCCATTAAATCATACCCATTGATTAATAGTGGGGATGATTGAGATTAGTCCATTGTGTCTCACCTAGAGACATGGTCTCACTTGATCCTCCCCTATATGTATAGGAGGGGATTCTCAGAGACCACCCTCCTAGGTTAGTCCATATGACCAAATCTACACCATCCAAATAGTAAATCAATGGCTAAGATATATTACAATATAAACAACATTTCATAAGTAAGTATACAACGAGAATGGATAAAATAGGAATCCGGGAAATTAAATATAGTAATCGCTTCCTAAAAATTAGGACGCGATTTTGTATTTATCACGTCCTCATAATCAAGCGATTCACCTTTTCTTTCTCTCCTTCCTATTCGAACCTGCAAATTATTCAAATATGGCAACAAAATCGTGCAACAATTAATGAAAAATATACAATTACACTAAACTAACTATACATTAAAACATTACTAAGTATACATAAACAATTAACTAAGTATACAATTACACTAAACTACTGTACATTAAAACTTTACTAAGTATACGAAAATATTTAACTAAGTATACAATTACATTGAACTAATTATACATTAAAATAATACTAAGTATACGAAACATTTATCTAAGTATACAATTACACTTTGAATTACTTATATAACTAAGTATACAATTCCATTGAACTAAGTATACAAATCCACGAGAACTAAGTATACAAATTCACTAAACTACTTACTAAACTACTTATATAACTAAGAATACGATTCCATTTGAACCAAGTATACAAATCCACTGAACTAAATATACAATAAAACATGACTAAGTATACAAGTCCACCGAACTAAGCATACAATAAAATGACTGTTCACAAATATGGCGGAAAGAATTATCTATTTTGAAAAAATGCTTGAAGTTGATGATTTTTCTCCCTAAAAATCGGAGTAAAATCGAAAAGGTAGGATTATGTTTCCTTAAATATAGCTAATAACGATCCAATTAACATAACTAATTAAATATAAAAGTACAATTATACCTTTATATGCCTAAATTAACTAAAATGATCTACACCATCCAAAATTTTAAATCAAGAGTCCGAGTCCATAAGTATTCTTATGGACTAACCTAAAGGATTGGTCTCATTTGAACCAATCCTTTATATATATATATATATATATATATATATATGATTTAGTTCAAATGAGACCACCCTCCTAGGTGAGACAGTGTGGACACATCTTACCCAATTATCTTAAAAAATGAAGGGATGTGATTAATTCAATTTTTTAATTATTTCCTAATTTTCGCTGATTTTAAGGGTAAGATTGTAATTTTGTAATTCAAATTAGTGGTCCCAAATGATTTTATGGGCTGAAATTGACACTATTAGGATTTTGTGGTGGAATTTAAGGAACATGTTTTCTTTCCAAATATTTTTATTTTACAAAGACATAATTAGGGTTCTTCTCTCTTGCATAATTAGACATCAAATAATGCATATTTAGTTATTTGTTGGCACTTTGTTTTACGAAAACAAGACATAATTGAATATAACGTCTTTGCATATGTAGTTATACTACACTGCATAAATAGGTTCAATATAATGTATATTTAGTTATGAAAATGGGATGTTGCTTTTGGAAATTATAAAAATGGGATGTTACATAATGTACTGCATATTTAGTTATTCTACAATGCATAGATAGTTTCTAGATAATACATAGTTAGTTGATTTTGTTGCATAGTTTATGACGTCTTGCATAGTTGGATATATTGTACTACATATTAGTTTTTTTACGCATAGATAGTTTTGGATAATGCATATTTAGTTGAGTTTTGTTGCATATTTAGCTTTGAACTCACTGTTCGTTATTTCTCTGTAATATTGTACCGATTTTTCTTGTTTTTTTTTTTGTAATTTTCATGAACTTGTAATTTTCGAGTTCTTCACAGTTTTATTTATTTGCGTTAATGGAGGAATGAGAGAGAGAGAGAGAGAGAGAGAGAGAGAGAGAGAGAGAGACGTGAGATTGGGGAAATTGAGAGATGTATGAGAGAGAAAGAGATTTGATTTCATTTTTGTAACTAACTTGTTATGTTATTTTACCCTACTACCCTTATATTGATTAAATTAATATTTTAATATATTTTTATCCATTAAACCATACCCGTTGATTAATAGTGGGGGATGGTTGAGATTAGTCCATTGTGTCACACCTAGAGACATGATCTCACTTGATCCTCCCCATATATATTTATATATATAATAAGAGTAACTCTTACTTTTTCCGCCCATTTTTCGATTTCTAAAACAATAATTTTTTTTTTTTGCTTTTGGATTTAACTAATAAAATGAAATTTTATTAAATTTGGTTGTCAACTTTCTTTAAATAAATCACTTTTTAAATTTATATAAAAGATAGAGTTATATAAGCTTTCCAAATATGTGTGTGTACTGTATTAATTATTATATTTGTCTTTTTCTTCTTATTTTAAACTTTAATAATTTTTTCCATTTTATATCTATTTTTGACATATAATATATCCAATTAATCATCTTTCTACGATCTTCAATTTGACACCTATATTGCATATATAGAATAAAAAAATAAACATAATAAATAAAAGAAAATATATGATACATTTACTCATTATTTTATAATGGGCTATAAAAATTATGGATTTTAGCTACTTTGGACATCAATTTATATATTCATGTATTTTGACTATCTATAATACATGTGTAGTTTATATTTGAGTTTATCTCATCTTTTCATAATTATATAGAATTGTATTTAAGTTGATTAAATCCAATCAAAAATATTTATTTTAATTGAAGAAAATATCTCAAAATATGTATCCAAATATTATTTATATATTATATATATCCATACGTAGCATTATAATTTATATATTCATGTAAGAAGAAACAAAATTTTATTTAATAATGAAATTATATTTATAATAATGTATATAGAAAATTACTTCTTATATTTATTAACATACTTTTCATGTTAATAGATTTTTTAATAATTATCGAGTGTATTTGGATATATTCAACTTTTAAAGTTATACATTTTGACTATTAGACATGAAATTGTTTGTTTGATATTTTTTTGATATATGTACATATGTAAAAATAGAATAGTTTTTATTTTTTGAAATGTTTCATTTTTCCTTATAATTATGTTGCTAAATATGAAATAAGATTTTTGTTTAATTCTTTTAATAATTCTAACAATTGTTTAACTTTTTAAACTTAGAATTTGAAATGACTTTATTTGTTGATTGTATTTAAAATATAATACATTAATATTTAGCACTGAGAAATTGTATTTTTTTTTTCAAATTGTTACTTTCTTATAGATAAACATGTTCAATAAATAGATACAATTCACATTCATAAAATTTATTATCAACCAAATTTATTGTCGTTAAAGAGGGTTTTTAATATAATAATTAATTTTTATATTGTTTAACTGTATGATTTATAATAAAATTATATTTATTGAAATTCTGAAAAATTTGCAATCACTAAAAATAATTTTTGTACAAATGCAATTCGTGCATCACCCATCCTGAAAAATACCAAATATGAGAACTCGAATTAACATAATAAATAGAAAATTCAAATAATACTATACAAATCTCCACAACTAAATTTTAAATTAAAAATCGACTTAATAACATGCATAAATAAAATACATGGTAAAATCGGCAAAAATAAAAAATATCTCCAAAAAATAAATCTAATATAAATAATAATGTTGTCAAAACTATATTTTGTTGACTACTATTTCATTAATTATTGTATTTAGTTCTCCTATTATCTTATATACACGTGTTAACTTTTTATTTATTTTATAATGAGCTTTTGCAAAAAGCGCTTTACCACCAATTTACACATACAAACAACTTTGAAAAATAAATTTTCATCCAATTTACTACTATAACCTTGAAAAAAATGTTACACCAATTTTCACACTTATTAAAAATCTAGAAATGACTAAAACGAAATAAGCGATGTAGGTACGCTTGTGCGGTTATATGAAAAATCACATTTCAAAGATGGAATACAAATATATAACATTGAATGTATTATTTATAATTATGAAGTATGATACTTTTGTAACACTTGTATTATTTATAACATTGTAGACTTTCATCTCGGTCATATAAATGGAAAAATATAGCTCGATCATTGAGTACTTTCTTAATTTCCAGTTCATTTTCACACTTGTATTTTCGTGTTGTTGATCATCAGCCCATGAACACCATAGGAAACAATATTTGTTGGAAATTCTTGTCTTTATTCTTCTACCAGATAAAGTTTCTCCTCCATGTTGATCCATGCATCCATCTCTACTCTTTGGCCCTTACTGAAAATTCCACTGAAAATATTATGTCATAGTGGTTGCAAATTCAATGGAAGCTATCAGTTTCTAGAGTTTTGATTTCTAATTTTTTCACTAAATCCAGGATTCTTTTGTTCTTTCCTTATCTAACAATTAGGTAGTAATAAACAAATTTGTACTCTCCCTTCTTTTATACGTGTCTATTAATGGGACAATGATTTTTTCCATGTATAGCTTAACATGCTTTCATTTCAACCCCTATATAACCAGCTAACATCAATACTTTCTCCTTCACACTTAACAAAATTGAAGTAGAAAAAATGGTTTATTTTTCACACAAAAAATGTGCCATTTTGATGCAAGTCATGGTTTATTGGATGGTTTTAATGGTGATGTTAATTTCTTCCAGGGCTGATGCAAAATGTGCCTATGAGGCCATTTTCAGCTTTGGGGACTCAAATTCTGATACTGGAGGGTTTTTTGCTGCTTTTCCATCTCAGCCATTGCCTTATGGCATGACCTATTTCAATAGGCCAACTGGTCGACCTACCGATGGGAGGCTATACCTTGATTTTCTTGGTAAATTTTAATTTTTTTTTTCAAAATGGCAGAAATCGCTAGGCGCTAGTTGAGCGGCAACCCAATGCCTAGGATGTCTAGGAAAACAACTATTTCTTTTTTTTTTTCTTTTTAAAAAACTTTTTGTCGATTTTTAACCGCCTACGCCCAAATTTTGGGCGATGCGAGTTTTCCATAGATTTGGACAAAATCTCCTCGGCCTAGGGCACCTAGCACCTAGGCGGCGGCTGCCTAGGCTGATTTTTGCAACACTATTTTTTTTAATTACAAAAATAATATTGTTAAGTATTATGATAATTTTTTCTATTTTTGTTACAAGAATAATTTTAAATATCATGATTTTTTAAACTTTTTTCACTAAAATAATGTTAAATATCATTCCTATGAATTTGGTTAACTAACAATCATAGTGTTTGTTTGTGGAATGGTGATGCAGCTCAAGGTCTAGGATTGCCATTTATAAGCCCTTATCTACAATCAATTGGATCTGATTACAGGCATGGTGCCAACTTTGCCACATCAGCTTCCACTGTACTCCAGCCGCAATCTTCACTATTTGTCAATGGAGTTAGCCCTTTTATTTGGCTGTCCAAGTCAACCAAATGAAGCTATTCAAGGAAAAAGTCGAAGAACTCAAGTCCCAAGGTAACTAATTGATTTTGCTGGGATAATTTTAAAAAAAAAAAAAAAACCTTTGATTGAGTCTAATTACAAAAAACCCAACTTTCTTTCTAAATTACCAATCCCTGATGTTTAATTTTCGGGATTGGAACAACTTACATCCTCTTAATTTTCACATTACTGTTGGTTAATTAGTTGCATCTTTTATTTCCAGGACAAACAAATCTTCCTCAACCAGACATATTTGGAAAAGCCCTCTACACAATCTACATTGGCCAGAATGACTTCACCGGTTATGCATCCTCCACCGGCGCTGGTGGAGTCAAGCAAATTGTGCCTCAAATTGTGTCTCAAATCGTTAGCGCCATCAAGGTCACGACTCAACCTTATTATGATCGACATAGCCATCGGGCGTACGTTAGCAAAATTGATTGAAAATGCGCGCTTTCTTACACTGATGGTCATGTTTATGATCAATTTTTGCATGCAGGAACTGTATTCGATAGGTGGGCGCACGTTTATGGTGCTTAATCTTGGTCCGGTGGGATGTTACCCAGCATTTTTGGTGCAATTTCCTCATGACAGCTCCGATTACGACTCGTCTGGATGCTTGACTTCTTACAACAATGCTGTAATAGAGTATAACTCTCAGCTAAAGGATGCAGTTGGACAAGTTAGACAACAACTTAGCGATGCTAACGTCATCTACGTGGACACTTACTCTGTGATGCTAGACCTTTTCCAGAACCCTACTTCCCATGGTATCATCATCATCAATTTCTTCAAAATTAAATTAAGGCTTATTTACAATAACTACCTTGAGGTCCATTTTTAATTAACAAAAAAAAAAAAAAACCGATTTGATTCTTATTAACATAACATGCACAAATCATTAATTTGCTCTTTTTTTTTTTTTTCTTTTTTGTTTTGTGCAGGTATGCAGCATGGAACCACAGCATGCTGTGGATATGGTGGTGGTTCGTACAATTACAACCAGCAAGTCTTTTGTGGATCGTCCAAGGCTTCGGCTTGTAGTGACCCTCAGAATTATGTGAGCTGGGATGGAATTCATCTTACTGAAGCTGCCAATAAGATCATGGCATATGGCATTCTCAGTGGCTCTTATTCTGATCCTGCTTTTAATCTTAATCAGCTCCGTGATATTCAACCTATTGGTTGACATAACGACTATTATATGTGTGTTCCAGTTGGAATAATCAGCTTATATGCTGAACACTGACATGAAATCAGTATCATGTCTCTTTCGATTTTGAATGTCTTGCATCCTGTTATATCATCTGAATTGTAAATGTTGATGAAAAATAACTGGAAATAAAAAAATCGTCAATTTTAGGGGATTACGTGCGAGTCACGTGTCAATTTTCAGTGGTTTTACAATATTCCGGCGACAATAGGACTTAAATTGAGCAATTTAAAAACATACATGATCAAATTAATTAAATTTAAAAACGAATAGGACCAATTTTTTTGCCCCTATAATGTTACAGAACTAATTTTGCAATTTTGCCCAAAAAAAAAAACATTTTACTATATGATATTTTAATGTTATTGAAAGAACTCAAGAAGTTGAATTATGTGCAAAGTGGTGTGTGACAAGCAATGTGTTGCGCTAACACTTTAGTGTTACTTAGTGGAAGACTTATGACAAAAATACTGTTAGAGTAGGGTGCGATCTTGCACTCCAATTAGAATTGGATTTTATCTTGTAAAAATATTTTTGTTAGAAATTATATTAATATAAAGTCACTTTTTCTTTATCTTATGTTTTGTATTTATTAATTTTTTAATTGCTTATATGATAAAGTCCTTAGATCATTTAAACTATGCATGGGTCGGTATAGTTGCACATTTGATGCATGCTCGTGAGGCGAGAATGTTGCATTCCATTAACATCGGCGTTGAGACGCAAATGCATATATCGCGGTGCTTGTTGGTGAACAAGTTTCTTGAATGACCCAATGAATATTCTTATATGGAAGATTTGTTTGTCGAATAAGAATTTTCATATTGCAATAGTACATGATTAATCCTCGCACTTGAGGTACGACAATAGCCTTGTGTATATCCTACAATACTTTGATTTATCTTTTGATTGCTTAACAATCACAAAAGGGTAAATTGGGTATTGCACTTGATGTCTTGTGGGAGGCTTGTCTCTGACAACATAGAATTAGACACTTGTCTTTTTGACAAGGAAATTTCTGTGTTTTCATAGTTTGTGATTCAAAGACCTTGGCCAATGCACGATAATTTGATTCATAAAATAATCACTAGAACTTGAAATGAAATCACGATTATTTAAGAAATTGGGTTAGATAAATCCATGCCCAAGATTTAATCGGAAAATTAGTTGTCGAAAGGATTGTACATGTATGCAATTGCAATCGAAATAGGTTTACTCGCTATTTTACCTAATACTAGGTAATCATGCTATTTGCTAGATGTCACCATGATTTGTAGGTTTTTGAAATTAAAGAGTTAGTTTCAAGTATATTAATTACTATGATTAATTGTAGAATAAATTAATCAAAAGTTACAAAAGTTGAAAGTCTGCTTTGCAAGTGTTAGTCGTGAAGCTAAAATGGTCACACATAATTTTGGTTGTTGATATTTTCAAATTGATAAATTTAATAGCTGAATGTAATTAATTAATATAGATTAATTAATTAGGGTTTTAATTTAATTCAATAGTTGAATTAAATATTTAATTAAATAATTTGATTCTCTAATTAAATACAATTTGATTAGAAGGCCCAACAAAAGTAATAGAATACATTAATTAGTTAATTGGACTGATTAATTTGGGCTTCGAGAATTAATTAATAAGTTGGACTTTGAAATCCAAGCCCATATGTAATCTAGTAGGCCTAATTGTAGAAGCCCACTAACTTATTGGAGATAAATAAATAAATGAGATTTATTTTGGTATATATATTGAAGAGAGATAAAAAAACAAATGAAATGAATTCCTAAGTATCACACGGCAGTTTTATTTGCCATGATGCCACTATTTTAGTGCAACCACCCATTACCCCATAATGTGGTAGTTTTTGCACTTATAGTCTTACTAGATGATTAAGAGGATAAAGAGATTTCATGATTGAAAAGGAACTGTGGCCGTGAGTTTTTGAAGAAAAATTAATAGTGTTTTGTTTTTCTTTTTAATCTCTTTTAATAGTCTCTTCATATTTATGTTCCTAGTGGTAGATAATAGTTAATTGATAATTAGTATTCTATTACAATTAATTTCCTATCACTAGATGATTATGAGATTAAAAGTTCTATTCCTACCATCAATTTTGTAAAGGGAATAAATTTTACTAGCTAAAATTTTATTTTGGTGTTTCAATTAAAAGTGGACTCGATTAGAGGGAGACTTGAATTCTTATTAGCGAGCACAAGGAGTTTGGTGATAGCTACATAACCTGGAATTGATTCCCTCTCAATCTTCGCTAAAAGTAGACGACTTCTAAAGGGTAATTTCCTTTTATCACTTATATATGAATCAAAATTCGCTTTACTCGCATGATAATGAAAATACCGATCATTACAATCAATACGTGAACCTACGGGATTGGTGTTTATTATGATAAATACACTTGTTTTAATTAGATTAAAAATATAAAAAAATTCTCACGGGTTCCGTGTGGTATATCGAACCCGTGAGTGGTATCGAGCCACAATTTGCATTTACAATTAATGGGTTGATTTTAGAACTAATAAAAATAGTTTTATGAATATTCAAGAATATCCCAAAATTAAACCAACACATAAAATTGGTAAATTGAAATGATTTAAATTCATGTGATGGATGTTTTAGCATGATTTATTTAGGGATTATCATGAGCCTATGACCAATGTGATTGAATGTGTTTTATTTCTTGGGTTTTTGGGGCTTGCGAACCTCTTATTCAATTTTTGTAGGTTCTTTAAATTTTCGCATTGAGAGTAAACTAGGTGGTGAGGTTTTCCATTATTGTAATTGGTGGATGTTTGATGATAAAGGCCCACGCCTGTGTGGGTAAATTTTTACAAATGTAATAGAATAGGAGACTCAAGGCCCATGCATGTATGGGTAAATTAATAAAATATAATAGAAATAGTTCTATTTATTTTGTCCCTATGATTGACCACATACCCATATTTGGCTCAAATGGGCCGCATAGGCATGCCATAATCATCCCACCGCTTTTTACATAGGATGCATGTTAGATTTATTTAATGCTTTTGTTTGTGCTCATATGATGAATTGCATTAAATACAAACCCACCTAGTAATTAGGTTGATGAGATCTTCAAAAGAAAAACCCAAGTTTTGAAACATAATAAGGAATTTAATTTTAATTAATTCTATTTCAAACAAAATGGACAAGTTATGTTGGACATGTCATTCCATGTCTTCCATCAAAGGTAGACGACATGACGATGCTATCACATTTAGTCACCGGGCCATGAGTCGTGGAGTGGCTTTATCCTGGAAAGTCCGTGATCCCTACCAAGCATTGAGATACTCGTGGGATGGACTCGTTTTTATATTGGCCACGAGTCGTGGACATCTTGATGCTCCCAACTCCATCTACACGAATGTTTGATGGGTTATGTTTGATGCTTAGTACCATATATACATACTCATAAAATTGGGGTATATGGGAAAACATGAGGCAACATAATCTTGAAGGTTGTATAAATGATACAATTGTCAAAGACTTGACTACCAATGGAAATATCTCATGGGCTCATAAAATTGGAGTTAATAAAATTTGAATAAAATAGTGAGAGACATTTAATATTAAAGACCTTATATTAAATAAATAAATTTCCCATAGTTTACTCATTTTACGCTTTTTATTTTTTGTGGAAATCTCTACTAAAAATGGCTAAAAATCCACTTGCATCCATACTTGAGCAAAAGAAATTAAGCGGCCAAATTTTGTCGATTGGTCGAGAAACCTAAAAATTATCATTCGATCAGAAAGAGGGCTTATGTACTTGATAAAGTACCTCTTACACCTCCCGGGATAAAACATCGATGTCTATAGAGAATATCTTCGTCATATAGATGACAATCTCTGGCTCGGTGCTATATGTTAGCATTGATGTCGAATGAGTTGCGACGAGAATGAGGTTTAGATTATGTTCTTTGAGATCCTCATTCGCCTACAAGAGTTGTATAGTGAGAGAACCAGGCAAATGGGATATCACATATCAAAAGACTTTTTCGGATGTCGAATCACTGAGGGCTCTTCACTCCAAGACCATGGGCTGAAGATGACACCTCTTATGGAAAGGCTCTCATCCATTGGAGTCGTCATGAATAATGAGTTATATGTGGACCTTTTGCTGCAATCTCTGACTCCCTTATTTGACACATTTGTTGTCAACTTTCATATGTACTCCATGGAGACTAGTCTTCCTGAATTGGTGAACATGTTAAAGATAGTTGAATCCACTATCAAAAGGGATAAGTCTGTCTTGGTTGTTGGATCCACTTTCGGATCAAAGGCTGCAAAGTCTAAGAAAAAGAAGTGGGGAAAAGGGTTCCTCCAAGCCTAACAAGAAGGCAAAAGATAATGACAAGAAAAATGTTAATTCTCAAGCCAATGACAAATGCCATAATTACGACAAAAATGGGGCATGAAGAGGAACTGCAAGGAGTGCCCTGCGAGCCTAAAATGTTAAGGTATATATTTTATCGAAGTTAACTTATCATTAATGATGCTTCTTGAAATTGGATACGGCTGTGGTTCATATATTTGCAATGATTTGCGATAATGATAAGAAGTCGGAAGCTTGATAAGAGGAGACAGATCCTTAGAATGGGGAATGAAGCAAGAGTTCTTTGCATTAGGTATATGGATTACTTATCCACTTTAGATAATGGTTTTAATTTGTGTTTGAACAATTGTCTTTATATTCGGATATTATTAGAAATATTATCTCTATTCCGGTTTTGACAGAGAGAAGGTTTTAAATTTGTTATTGAGAATGGAAGTTGTTCCATTTTTAAAGATTTTCGGTTATTTGACAAATTATTGTACACAATTGCTCCCTATAATCCCATACTCACAATTCAACAAAATAAAAGATAATTTGATGTCATAGTTCTTTCACACTTTGGCATGCTAGATTAGGTCATATATCCGAGAAGAGGATACACAAGTTGGTAGAAAAACTCAACCTTAGCGGAGAGCAAAAATTGCCAACGTGTGAATCATGTCTTAAAGGAAATATGACCAAATCACCATTTATTGGACAAGTGGAGCGAGCCAAAATATGTTGGATTTGATCCATACGGATGTTTGTGGACCACTAAGTGTTAGTGCACGAGGTAACTATCACTACACAATTTTTGTGGATGATTGTTCTAGGTATGGTTATGTATACCTTATGAGGCTCAAATATGAAACTTTTGAAAAGTTCAAAGAATTTAGATGCGAGGTAGAGAAACAAATTGGTCGTAGTATTAAGACTCTTCGATCGGATCGAGGAGGTGAATACTTGAACACCGAGTTTCTTGATTATTTAAAAGAGAATGAGATTCTTTCACGGTGGACTCCTCTTTGCTACTCCACAATTCAATGGAGTTTCGGAGCGTAGGAATCGAACTTTGTTAGACATGGTTCGATCGATGATGAGTTTCACTACCTTACCTCTTTCATTAAGGGCTATGCCTTAGAGACGGCATACCTATTGAATATGGTGCCATATAAAGTTGTGCTCAATATACCATATGAGAAGTGGTGTGGTAAGACACCCTCCTACAATTACCTCAAAGCATGGTAGTGTGCTACTTATGTGAAGCAACAAGTGGCGGATAAGTTAGATATGAGATCTATCTTATGCAAATTCGATATCTAAGATAGTATAGGGCATTATTTCTACAACCCTTCGGAACAAAAAGTGTTTGTTTCGAGGAATGCTACTTTCCTTGAAGATGAATTTCTTTAAAGAAAGGAATGGTGGAGTAGTAGAACTTGAAAAATTCAAGAACCACATAATTTCACATATGTTGGCGCAGATATAACACACCACCAAGGCCGGACCATCTCAAGCACAACTTCTTGAAAATCCATAAGGGTTTCAATGGCGTTTGAGACGCTAAACCTTCATTAGAAAACAAAGAAGATGGACTCCTTTTGGATAATGATCCAAGAAGCCTTGGATAAGCAATGTCATACATTAACTCAAAGAAATGGAAAGAAGCAACACGATCCGAAATAGATACCATGTACTCCAACAAGGTATGGACCTTGGTGGACCCACCACAGGAATTGTTCCAATTGGTCAAATGGGTCTACAAGCGAGGAAGCTTGGAGTATATGGAGAGGTAGCGACCTATATAACACATTTGGTTGCAAAGGTTATACTACTAAGCAAGGAACTAAATATGAGGAAACCTTTTCACTAAAATGCGATGCTTAAATCCATTCGGATACTATTGGCCATGTCATCATATTACGATTATGACATATGGCAAATGGATGTGAAGATTACTTTTCTCAATGGAAACGTTAAGGAATAAATCTATATGAAGCAGCCAGAGGGCATCCTATCCAGTGGGAGAGCAAAAGGTTTGCAAACCCCGAGAGATCCATTTATGGACTCAAACAAACTTCGAGGACTTGGAATATCTTGTTTGATGAAAGATCAAATGTTTAATTTTCACAAGAATCCGGATGAACCATGTGTCTACAAGAAGGTTAGTGGGATCACGATTGCATTTGTTGTTCTCTATGTTGACGACATTCTACTCATTGGGAGAAGTATCCTTTATCCTACGTATAAATATCTAAAGAGATAGATCTCGAAGGATAATCGGACTATCCCAGTCAATGTACATAGACAAAGTATTAAAAAGGTTTAGCACAGAGGAATCCAAGCGAGGGTACCTGCCAATGAGTTATGGCGTTTCACTTTCTAAGGCTATGTCTCCCAAGACACTTGAAGAAAGAGAAAGAATGTCTCGCATACCTTATGCATCCGCTATTAGGGGCATAATATATGCAATGTTATGTACTAGGCCGATGTCACACATGCTCTAAGTGTCACGCGTAGATATCAATCTAATCCGGGGGATGATCAATAGAAGGCCGTTAAGATGATCCTTAAATAATTGAGAAATACTAAGGATATATTTTTAATATATGGCAATGGAGAATTGAAACTAGAAGGATTCACCGACTCTAGTCTTCAATCGGCCGATATAGATGACTCAAAGTCGATGTCTAGATATATATTCACCTTGAATGTATGAGCGGTTAGTTGGAAGGGTTCTCAATAAGAAACGACCACATACTTAACTCACGAGGCTGAATATATAGATGCATCGAATCTGATAAAGAAGCTATTTGGATATGAAATCATCCAAGGGTTGGGTGCGATTCCATCCGTAGTTGATCCATAATGATTTATTGTGACAACAATGGAGACATTGCACAAGCAAAAGAGCGAAGATCTAATCGAGAGATCGATTATATAATGAGGCGACACTACCCGATCGGAGAGACCATTGAGTACGGCGATGTCGTTGTGGATCGAGTCGCTTGCAGAAAAATGTATCACCCGCTAATAAGTCCTTAGCACAAAAGATATTTGATGGACATCTCGAGAAGATGGGCCAAAATACATGGGAAATTCGAGTTAGGGCAAGTGGGAGATTGTTAGAGTAGGGTGCTCTGCACTCCAATTAGAATTGAAATTTATCTTACTTGTAAAAACAATTTTATTGGAAATTAAGTTAATATAAAGACATTTTTCTTTATCTTATGTTTTGCATTTATTATTAATTGCTCATATGATAAAGTCCTCGGATCGTTTAAGCTATGGGGTATCGTTGCACATTTGATGGCAATCGTGGAACATGTCTCTAATGCTTTGGTCTTAAAATTGTTCCAAGTCATGGGTTTTTTACGATGGGACTGTTTTGCATGTTTTTGTGTGTGTTTTGTGTGATGATTTATACATATTTTTGGCGTGTATTATTTGCATTTGCATATTCTAGTATTACGTTGGGTTATTTTGTTGATTTCCTAGGATTTGGTGGAAAAAACAAGTTTTGGAGCAAGAAACATCAAAAAGTCATTTCGCGCAATCGGACAGGTCTTCGTATGTGGAACATAACTTTTTCATCCAAAGTTAGATGGACCTGATTCTTATGCCATTACAAAGATAAGAGAGAATTCTACGATGTCTAATGCGGTACAAAATGCAAACTAAGACGTTTGGATGACTAAAAATCATGTGAAAGTGGAAATCACGTGATGAGATTTTGGAAATGACACGTCTTAGTATTTTGGCTATAACTCTCTCTAGAAAATTGATATTGAGGTCATTCAAGTGGCTATGGAAAGTTAAGAGATAGAGATATTAGTCATAAGAAGACACCGAGAGCAAATTTCAACGTTTCGAGGGTACGCGGGCAATGGCGTAGCCAGGAATAAAATGGGGGTGGGCCGATATACGAAATTGGGGTGAGCCAGATAAAAACTAAAAGAAAAACCATATAAAATTTAAATATTTTTTTTTTCTAAAATACATTTACCTATAATTTTTTTTTTTTTTAAAAGGGTGGGCCAGGGCCCGGGTTGGCCCCTAGCTACGCCATTGTGCGTGGGCGCGCGCTTCTTTGGCGGCAAAGAGCACAACAACTTTGTGTGCACGGTCACACGACATCATCTTGCGAGCCGCGCGACATTAACTTCACGAAAACAAAATTTTCAACTTTTTGCGTTTTTTTGGCTCTTCCACCTTGTATAGGACTCTAGGCTTATAAATAAGACTTGTGGAGCCCATATTTTCGGACACCTTTACTTCTTAGTACTTTTAGACTTTAGTTTTTGATATTTTTCTCTTCCATTCAACATTGGGATTGCTTGGGTTCTTCTCATTGAAGTTATTTTTGCGGCTTAATCAAAGCGTAATATTTCTTCATCTCTTTTGTCTGATTTCAATTGTTGGGTGATTGTTATTGTTGCATGATAATGTTTATGATTGTTTTCTTTCCTTCAATTGAGATTATGACCCCATCCCCAAGCATGAACTAATTTCCTTGTTCTAGGATTAGAATGATTTGATTCAAATAAACAAGCATGAGTATTGACTAGTTGATTTACTTTCTGAATGAATTATTTTATTAGATAATTGATTGTCGATCAACTATTGATTATTTTGAGGAATAATTGAGATCGAGAGAAGATATTATTTCGGACTAAATTTATTCGGGGTTTAGATATACATCGGAGATGTATTATCTAACTTTGACTTAATGAAAATAGCAAATATTTTGGGATAGCCCTAATCTGTGAATACGTGAGAATCGGATCTAGGCCTTATCGTTACATGTTTGTTATATTTGTTAACCGCATGATCAATTAGTTGATATTCTCGCTTGCAAGTTTGATGAGATGAATCAGAAATCCTGGACTTTCATCCATATCTTTTTCTCTAATTTTACTCGTCTTTAGTTTGAATATTGTCTTCTTCATTGTTTTTCTTTAGTTTATTAAAATCACAAATCTGATTATAGTGTTTATGATTTATTTTTGTAGGTCCCAAGGGTGTAAAGTAAGGTTTAGAAGGGGGTTGAATAAACCTTGCAAATTTTCGATTGATCATTTTAAAATAATTCAACATAGTTGACTCAAACAAGCGTCCTTGATGGACAACTAAGTTACCCACTCAGCCGGACTCGATAGAGCTTGTTGATAGTATAACTCATTTGCTCTAACCAAATACTTAACTTGGTGGATTGTTTTTTAACAAATGAAAGACTTAACACCCTTAGATTTGTTTTAAGTTTGTTTTTAACACTTGATTCTTAGCACTTAGTTACATATCGGTTGGATAGCAATTATGAATCTAACAACATATATAATGTAAATATGCGGGAAAGTAAATTTGCTTAAAGTAATGACACAAATATTTTATAGAGGTTCGAAGATGGGATAATTCTTCTAATCTGTCTTCTCCAACTCTGGAGGAATCCACTATGTAACAAATCGGTTTACAAAGGCTGTGAACAGATCACGGAGACAACCTTGATCACACACAGTGGCCTGCTTGCGACTCGAGCTTCTTCACGGGCAGTGCGCTTGCTTGCTTTGACTCACTTATCAAGTTCTTGGATTTAATCACGAAGCCCTCCAACGACTTGATAATGGTTCGACTGGAACCTTTCTACAATCCTAGCTTGGAAAGTAGACCCTTTGATTTCCTCAAAGTTTCCTCTTCAACATGATTTGAAGTTGTCTTTCCTTCACTACTTGTGTTAGATCGATTTTGTTCGAGTTTTAGGCTTGAGGAATTGCTTGAATGTTTATGAGAATATTGCGGGTTAAATGCTTGAATATTGCTTGCTTGTTCGTGGTTCGTGTCACCTCTTCTCAATAACTTCCTCGGCCTTTTATAGTGCACATTTAAATTTTGCGATTGAAGAGATAGGCTAATTTCAAATGTCACTTTTGTTCGTTAGCTTGTCTTGTTTTGCGATCCTTGATGTTGACATTTCCTCGTATTAAATGTCTTGCAAAGATTGCGGTGTCGACACAAGGTGCGGTGTTTCCCATTGGCTTATTCCTTTTGCATATTTCTAGGACAAACACTTTGGAGACGACAACTTTGACATATTACTATATTGAGTAATATTCTTGAATTTAATCAACGAGATCTAAGTCAATTGTCTTGACTAGACTGTTGTCTTTACCCTGGTGACTTGAGTCGGCTCGGTCATTGGATAACTCAACTCACTTCAACTTGAGACTTGGCTTCTTGAGTTGACTTGACCGACACTTTTTACATTGTTCCTCGGTGACTCTTCTTGATCGAGTCCTTGACTTCCTTCTTGGTCACAACGAGTCTTCAATCCGGTCCGATTGACTTCTTGTAATCCTTGGTATAGGTGACTTGACTCGGCTTTTCCAGCCTATCTATTACAATACAAATTACAATCCAACCCTTTTTGATGATGCCAAAACTTAAAAACAATCAAAGAAAGTAAACATCAAAGATACATACAAACAATGTAGTAACAAAGAATGTATGCTTAAAATAGATCTTTTATTGATCATAGCATTCTTGTCCTTTACACACATTTGTTTACATTCGGTATCAAAGCAATATAAATGTATACATGTCAAAAACATAGTATATCTAACGTAAGATACAAAGATACATTGAGTGAAAATTACGGGGAAATTCACTAAGTTTATTCTGAGAAAACTTACGTAGATGTATTTACACAAAAATACATGAAGGGTTTGCAGACAACACTTCAACGCCTTTCTTTGTTTCCTTCCTCTTACTTCTTCACTCTTCTCTGTCGAATCAACTCTTCTCCTTTTTCATTCCTCTTCCTCTTGACTTTACTTTTTTTTTTTTTCTTCTTCTTCTTCTATTTTCTTCTTCTCATAAGATCGCTTTGCAATAGGGTCATCCCTTTGTTGCCTTTCTTCCCACTCACGGGTTGCTCGCACTTTCTTGCCATCCGCTTCTTCGCTTCTTCAATTTTACGAGCGACTTCTAAATTTCAAGATGGTGATGGCCAGCCCGATATGTGATTTCCCTTTTCTCGGGGTCCACAAAAGTGACATCTTTCGGCTTTAGCCGAGATTGAAAACTTCTTGAGTACCATTTGTCTTCCCTTTCTTGACTCTCCTCCTCTCTTCTCTAGGAGTATATTGTACATGAGCCTTGTACTTACCGGTTGAGTGATTTGCTTGCACTCTGCTGCTTCTCGAACTTTTGCACACTTCCAGGCCTTTTTCCCGAGTACAACTCCCGGGGCTTGATCAAGGTCATTTCTTCAAAGTAGCCTTCAGCTTCCAAGGTTTGAAATTCTTCCATAGATCTGGGCTCAGATCCTGCATCCGACATTACTTCTTTGGGGGGCTCTATCATGATGTTTTCTAATCCTGCTGGTAGACCACCATGCTGCTTCAATAGTTCTTCCACTCTTGCTGACGTATTCTCAGCTACCTTTTCAAATGCAACTTCAATGACCTTTCTCTTATCTTTCATGGCCACTGCAGCTTTCTCGATAGGTAATCTCACGGGTAGACCTAGGGCGGGGGTTTCGTGAACATCGCCTTCATATCCTTCGAACTTCTTTCCCCCTCAGCTGCTTCGCCTTTCTTCAACATTTCTTCTTTCAAGCCCTTGAGGGACTCCTCTTCCCCCTTTTTGGCATCATCAAAGGAGAGAGGTATCCCAGGGAACATCCCACTAAGGATAAAGTCCAGTCGGCTGATAGTGGAGTTGTGCTTGGAGTCGGCTGCATCATACGCTGTACGAAATTCTGAGCGTGTTACCTTAGACTCGGCTGAGACTACCTTCATTTCAGCCATGAGAAGACTGAATTTCTCATTCATGGAATTTTCAAGTCTGGTAATTTCATTCTTGTGGAAATGTTGCAGCATCTCCATTTCGACTTATGGGGCTGATTGATCCTTTTGATGTACTCCTTCATTCATTCTCTTATGATATGCTAAATTATCCGTGCTCCCGAACAACATTTTCACAAACAATGCTTTAAAGTAGCGGGCTTGCTCGAGATCTCATAGTTTGTCTGCTGCGCGCCATTCCACGATGCGCACGGTAATCCCTCTTAAATCGGTGTGAGGTGGCATCACGATTGTTCAAAGCGGAGGTCTAAGGATGTTTGATGGCGTTCCACTTTCTCAATATCTTCACGATAGTCTTGAAAGCTTACCGGAACTCATTCTACATCAAAATCAAAGCTCATTGGAACAATCGTATCCGAGGCGATGACTGGCGCTTCACGCACTGTATATTTCCTTAATTCTATGGCAGATTCAGCTTCTAAGTCTGGCAATTCAATGGTGAAAGGAAATTCTTCCTCAAAAACATCATCGCGAACAAAGGGGATCTCCGAGTCTTTTGCTTGCGTCGCCTTCCCTTGTTCTGGATGAGTGGATTCATCTCTTGATGCCTCAGCTGCGGCAACTTCATCGGCAGTGGTCACAACTGGGAGGGAGCTGTGGTGAGCTAAAGAAGTCTTTCTTTGCTGCTGGTGTGAGAGCACCTGAGATGACTCGGTTCTAGCTAGGGCATTTGAGATGTTTTGCCAGTGGCGAGCCTCAGCTGTTTCAACAGCTTCCTCGGTCTCAGTGGGTTTTTCCAATTGAGTTATCTTGTCCTCAACTGTATCATCAGCTTCATCGGAGGATGATGAGACCTGTGGAGTTGGCTCATCATCAAAATTAAATCTCATAGGAGCCGTCTTTTCACTGATTTGGCTCTGAGATTTGTGAACATCCTCTGAGATTTGTGTGGACTCTGCTTCATCTTCCGATCCCAAAAATGATGTGTCAATGTTTTCTTGGGAGTCTTGAAGGGCACCAATGACTTCATCTGTGGCAACACCTTCGACCAGAGGAATGTTCTCAACAGCTACATCCTTATCCTTACCTAGGGAAGTCTCAACCACCCCAAGGCCTTCAATACCCTTAGCAGTCTCAAGCTGCGGCGGGGCACTCGCATTCCCTTCGGCTGCACTCAAATTGTCTTAGGGTCTTGGATGCTGGCATCCAGAGGAGTCTCAACCCTTGGATTGCACTTTCATAGCCCAGAGTGTTAACTCCCGAGGCTTCACCATCCTGTGCCTTGGCTGCATCAGCGTGTCATCGGCCTTGAGCGATGAGCACATTTCAAGGCAGAGACAGCATTAAACTTAGTCCGAGCTTCACAATGTCACTATCTTTGTTTTTTTCAGATTCTTTCTCACCATCGCCTCCAAACTTCATTGATGTGTCTCCCACAGCAACCTCCAACCTAGCTGTGGTGGTGAGAGTTTCCCCCTCAGCTGGCACACCACCTGAGTAACTGATTGTGGGGTTACTCTGCTCCAGAGACGCGGCTTTGTCCGTTGAGTGCTCGGATGTCGGGCGGTGTGAGAACACCTTCTTCGGGGTTGGCTCGGCTGGGTGCCCAACTTTTCAGCCTTCATCGCCGGTTCCCTTAGAGCCATCCTCTAATTGCACGGGGGCGTGGGCTGCGGCAATGTCCGACGCAATTTGATGCGCCACTCCCGAGGGATCAATTTGCGAAGAGTTTAGGAGGACTCTCCTGGACCTTCCAATAAACTAAGTTCGTGCATGTCTCTAGATTCCTTCAAAGCTGCTTTGCATGTCGACTTCTCATTTGCAAGCATTGGATCCAAATCTTCACCGTCCGAGAGCATATCAAGATGCGTGTGAGTATGGTCTAGAGAGCCTATAAATTGGCACATCTTAGATTTCTCCAAGGCTCGAGCTTGCTCGGCGGCTCGCTCTTTTTCTTCCTTCTTGAGAATGCGAAGGATGTCTAAAACAGATTTTCTTCATTTAGGGCAAATCGGACATCATTTACACGGAGGAATCGGAGAAGCTCTTCTTCTTCTTCAATGAACTTAGGGCTCAATTGTCTCACTGCTCCACTTTCCTCACTGTCTTCCTCACAGTTGGGTCGTCGACAGGATCTCTACCGATCATCATCGGAGACTTTCGCAGATACATCAATAACCTCGGAGATCGCTCTTCCCGAGCATCGCCATCTCGATTTCTTTCTCCGGTGATACCGTTATTCAACTCTTTTTGGCTCAGTTGCTTGGCCTTCTCTTCTTGGGATGAACCAGTGGAACTTAAGGTTCAATTTCAGATTCATCGAAGTAGGAATTTGGGCGTTCTTCTTAGAGGTAGCTTCCTTCCTTGACTTGGCGCCCTCTTCTTCTTTACCGGGAGAAGGAAGTTGGGGTTCCTTCTCGATCTCATTCTGTGCGGGCGGGGAGTCTCATTGCTCGGGCGGGCGACTCTCGGCTGCGAGGCGGGGAGCTTTTTTGGCTTGGCTGCGGGGTAGGAGCGGGCTTGGATGCCGCAACTATCTTCTTTGGGGAGGGGTCTTAGTTGTGTCTTCTTGAGTCACCGATTCCCCCTCACTTGTATCGGCTTTCTTAGCATGAGCTCTCTTACGGGCACCGAGAGAGATTTGCCACTGAACATCTTACGGCGAAGAAGAGCAATGCCCTTTACCTCCATAAGATGGCCAATCACAAGGCCATAGCCCAATGAGAATCCAAAGGACTCATCCTTCTTGAAGGTCTGTTCGACACGATTACGGCGAGCTGCTTTGTAAACATATTCAGCCCGATTAATCTTCTTTCCTTGCATGATCGCATCCATCACGTTCGACTTAGTTTTGGACGGTGATTGAAGCTTCAAAATTTCATGTCAATGCATTTCGAAATGACGTCCATCATCTTGTGATAATCGTCCTTCATCAGTTCCTTCTTGGCCGTATAGACCACTTTCACAGCATACTCAGGCTTGGCAACTTCCTTCCAAGCGACAACTAACTCGACATCGGCCTCATAGATCTCCTTCAAGCCTGCGAGGGGGCAACAACGATGCTCAACAAGGTCTTTTGCCGAGTTTTATGACATTCTTTGTGGACAAAAGATTCGATTTGATCGTCTGCATACGCATTTACGTACAACATTGCTACCTCCTCGAGGCATGCGTATGAGAGTATTCCATCATCAGAAAGCCCTTCAGACCGGACTTTTCCAACATCTCAGCAATCTTCTTGACCAGGGCATCATCACGCCCTGTTTGATCATCCCTTCAAAATCCACAGAAGCACCAGTGTGGATTTGCTTTGAGAGTTTCACAAAATTGTACTTTAGGGCCATTTTCAGACTATTTACCGATTGATATAAGAGAAACTTGCTTGAGAAGAACTAGGGTTCGCACAGGTTTCAGAGAGAAAAATACTTTCTTTGCTTGAAGATGAACAGTTTGCGTGAGGAGAGAGAAATGCAATGTTCCATGTATAAAGGTCGTGAAAGGACATATTTTGGATTTTAAAATTTTTGATCAAAATCAACGGATGAGATTAGAACGTCAAAACCACATTTAATTCCCCGCATTAAATGCATCAACATTTATATCCAATCATATGGCTTCTTGTGCGGCTTTTTATGTGGTCATTATTATTACTTGACGTCATCCTTAAAAACATTCCCGCTCAATTATAACGATTGCGTTCTTGTCACTTAGCTCATAAATGATTCAGCTTATATCCAAAGTGACTTAACTCTGCTTTTCTCTTCTCATGAAGTAACACATTTGTCATTAACTCGATCTGGTGACTTCCCGACTAAGATTGTTTCACTTGGGTGAAATGTGAAACTTGCTCTACTTCCATTTTCTCATTTTCTATCTCTGTGATTGAGTCTTCCAGTGTACTAACTCAACTCAATTAACCCTAACTCATTCTTGAGTTCTTCAAATCTTGATTCACATAGAGGCTTTGTGAATATATCAATTCTAACTGTTTATCGGTTGAGATGTATTCAAGGTGATGTCTTTCTTTTCAACATAATCTCTTATAAAATGATATCTGACATCAATGTGCTTTGTTCTTGAATGCAACACAGGATTCTGAGTGATTGCAATAGCACTAGTGTTATCACACATAATTGGAAACTCTTTTTCTTCAATATCATAATCTCTCAGTTGTTGTCTCATCCATAAGACTTGGGCACAACAACTGCCCACAACTATATAATCTGCTTCAGCTGTGGATGTGGCAATTGAATTTTGTTTCTTACTGAACCAAGAAACCAATCTATTTCCAAGCATTTGACATGTACACGAGGTACCATTCTGTCGACTCTACATCCAACATACCGAGTCCGAGTAACCAATCGGCTTGAATCCACCTTCCTTTGGATACCATAAGCCAACTTCCTGGCATCCCTTCAAATATCTTAGGATTTTCTTGGCTGCGATCATGTGGCTCTTCTTTGGTGCGATTGAAATCTTGCACACACACTCTTTGCAAAGGTGATGTAAAACCTGCTTTTCATTAGGGACAGAGCAATTATCTAATGAGTGCTCTATATCTTGTTTGATCAACATGACTTTGCCATCGCATCCATGTCCATCTTGACCGATGTGTTCATTGGAATTTTCACGAGAAGACTTCTCTTCCATACCAAATTTCTTCGTTAAATCTCGGTATATTTTGTTTGACTTATGAAGGTTCCATCCTTCATTTTCTTGACTTGAAGTCCTAGGAAGAAAGTCGGCTCTCCCATCATGCTCATCTTAAATTTACCTTGCATGAGGTTTGAGAACTTGTCACACAACTCTTTATTTGTGGAACCAAAAATGATGTCATCCATATATATTTGAACAAGCGTTATACTCTCTCCATATTGAATTAATGCAGTGTTCTATCAATCTTGCCTTTGGTGAATCCATTGTCAATTAGAAATTGAGACAATGTATCATACCATGCTTTTGGTGCTTGTTTCAATCCATTTAATGCTTTCTTGAGCTTGTAGACTTTATCTCCTATAGTTTTGCTCAAAACCTGGAGGTTGTTCAACATAAACTTCTTCCTCTAACAATCCATTTAGAAATGCACTCTTCACATCCATTTGATACACAAAGGAAGTTCATATGTGCAACATAGGCAATAAACATCCTTATTACTTCCAATCTTGCAACAGAGCAAAGGTTTCATCAAAATCTATACCCTCTTCTTGGCAATATCCTTTGGCTACCAATCTTGCTTTGTTTCTTACAAAGATCCTTTCTCATTCATCTTGTTTTCAAGACCCATTTTGTGCCAATAATATTTTGATGGGTTGGTCTCTCACTAATTCCTATACTTCGTTTATTTCAAACTTATTTAGCTCTTCTTGCATGGCTTGAATCAATGTGTGTCATCCAACGCTTGAGACACATCTTTAAGCTCTAATCGGGAAATAAAACAAGTGAACATAGCTTGCTTGTGCTCTGGATCTGGTTCTTATGCCATTTCTAACATCTCCATAACTAACTCTAGTGGATGGTCTCTCGGCCATCTCACATCGAGTTGGAGTAAGTCTGTTGGATTCAGTAGTCTCACCGAGTTGTCTTGAAAAACTCTTTCATTTTCATTCAATTTGTAGACTTTCTAGTTTTCTTTGAGATTCACTATCTCATCTTTATCCGGGTTGATTGCTTTTATTTCACTTCAACATAAGGACTCTTCTGCGTAGTTAGGCTGATTCAAAACATCGCTAACTCTTCAATGTCTTCTTCATTTACATTAGGTTCATCAAAGACCACATGGATAGACGTTACAGTAACCATAGTCCTCTTATTCAAGACTCTATAGGCTTATGAATGAAACATTTATATCTAAATATCCCAAATATCCAACATTTGGCTTTCTCCTGTCCAAATTTCATAGGAGTCTTGGTCATGATTGCACAGTGATCATGCATCTATTTTGAGTATAGCATCTTTGTGTTGAAGGCTTGACCCAAAATCTCTTAGGCAATCCACTTAAATAACATGGTCCTTGTAGCTTCCTTGAGGGTTCTATTCCTTCTTTCGGCCACTCCATTCTCATTTGTGGAGTTCTTGCGGTGATAACTCATAAGAAATTCCATTTTCAACACAATCTTGAGTTATTATCCCATTGACAAACTAAGTTCCTCTGTCCGATCTTATTTTCATAATGGTTTGGCTCTTTTCATTTTGAACTCTTTTCATCGATTGAGGTAACTTCACAACGTTTCCTTCTTTTTACACATGAAGATTGTCCATGTATATCTTAAATAGTCATCTACCACCACTAAGGTATATTTCTTTCCACTTATCTTTGATCGCTCAATGGACCAAATAAATCTATATGCAACGAGATATAATATCCTTGTTGAAAAAGGACTTGGCTTATCCTTGAATGAAGACTTTATTTGCTTTCCCATCCGGCATGCATCACATACACTTTCCTTCTTATATCTTGAGTCCGGCAATTCTTCTACAAGATGACTCCTTGCAAGCTTGTTGATTGTCTTGAAATTGGATGACTCGAAACTTCTTGTCACAAACCAACTTGATTCTAATTGTACTCTTTTGCTAGTAGACAAGTGCTTGGTGTAGCGATGACCAATCTACCACATACATATTCTTCTATCTTGATCCTTGCAACACTATTTCATTTGATTCAAGATCTTTGATCGACACACTCCCATGTTGAATCCAACATTATAGCCTTTATCACGAAGTTGGTGATGCTTAACAAATTGAAGTTGAGGCCTTCAACATAAGCAACATCTGTGATTTCCGATCCATTTTTCTTGATAGATCCTGTGCCTTTGATTTCCCTGAGCTTCATTTACTCCAAATATGACTTTTGCACATCTAATCTCCTTGAATCTTGACAAATTTTTCTTGTTTCTGTCATATATGTCCGGAACAACCACTAACCATGTACTAGGTTCCTTGGCACTTAGTTGTTCCTTTAACGTGCAATCAAGGAAATCGGTTTTTAGGTACCCATACTTGCCTGGTCCCGAGGGGTTAGTGCTATAAGATGATCCAACCAACCTATAGCCAAAAGACTTGACTCTAAGAGGTTGCCATCTATCGGTTCCATAATCATAGTGCACATTAGAAAATTGCTTGGGGTTTTAGGTTCATACATCCTGTCTCTTTTGTTTGTATGCTGTGTTTGTGTTTTAGCAATTGCTTTCTTGGGATAGTTGTGGGATTTACGAGTGTAGTGCTTGGGTGCGTATGTGTGCTTATAATAGCTCTTTTGCCTTTGGAATGACCTTTCTTGAGTTTTGGGTCTTTGACATCTTGGCTTATATTCCATAGGTCTTTCTTTGATGTTTCACATAATTCCAATCAACATAGTTTGGATAGTTTCTACCATTCTCATCATGTGTGTGTTCTCCGATGAAATTTACTCTGGGTTTCTGGTAGCTCTATTTACTTTTCACGAGTAATTTACTGTTTGGAGTTTCTTTGAGGAACTCGGTTGAATTTCTTCTCACTTTGTCTCAAAGATACTCAATGGTTGTTTCCCTTTCCTTTGTATCCAAGGCGGTTTGTTTGTGGTTGTGCTTTTGAATGAATGTGGGTGTAACATTTGGTGTTTTGGATTTTTGAGATGCTTCATTGCTTGAATATCCTTTTTCCAAAATCACTCTTGGAGTTTGATTTGTGCATAAAGGAATTAAATCCTATGCCCGTCTTATCTCCACATTCTTTTTGACTCATGATAAGATCATCCAATGATTTGGATGCCTTTGTAAATGAGGCAATCATATTTTTGAGATCTTTTCCCTCTTTTCTATAGAAACTAAATCTGCTATGATCTTTGCATTTTCAGCCTTCAACTTAGTGTTCTCATCGCTATATGACTCGAGAGTACTAAGCTCTTTAGTCACCGTGAGTTTTGCTTTTAAAATCGGGTTGTTTTCCTCATTTAGAATTGTGTGTGAGGATTTTACGTGTTCAAAATCTTTCATCATTTTGTCTAATGAATCATTAAGATCGAGTGGATGATGAAGTGTGTGTATCACAATCACAATCACTTGAGTTTGAATGAGATGAGTTAGAGTGTACCTCATCTTCTTGATCCGTTGATCTTGTTCTTTAGCCATAAAGCAAATCATAGCCTCTTCCTTAGAGTCACTTGAGTAGTCGGCCACTAGTCTCCGAGTCTGCTGCTTCTTTGGACTTAACTGTCTCAAAGTCTCGGCAAGACCAACATGGCTTTCTTTTCTTTTCCCCTGTCTTCTTTCCTCAAGACTTTTCTATCTTCCTCATTCCTATATTTGTTGGTGGTGGATAGGAACGTCAATCGCAAAGTGTCCTGGTTGTCTGCGGTTCCAACACGGGTTCTTAGCTCTTTGATCGACTCTTTCGATTCTTGGATTATCAGCTCTCTGATATTCAACCCTTTGATGTTCAGCTCTCTTGGGTGGCCTGTCTTCCCATGACTTGGAAGGAGCTGAATGTCTTCTGGAGGTCTCACCCTTATTTCTTTTATAGTTCTTATTGAAGAACTTGTTGAATCTTTTGACCATCAGGGCAATTTCCTCCTGGTCTATGGCTTCCTTGGGTTTAGCTGTCTTTCCATCATTAGCCATCAGTGCAGCTGTCTTGGATACAACTGTCTCCTCTTGCTCTTTCCTTCTCAGCTCAAACTCATAGGCTTTGAGATCTGAGAATAGCTCATGATTGGATATTTTTGAGAGATCCATTGAATGTCTCAGAGCCATAACCTTCATTTCCCATTCAGCTGGGAGGCTTCTCAAGATCTTCATACATATTTTTTTTTTGTGTATATTCCTTCCCAAGAGCTGAAAGCTCATTTGTGATTTCAGTGAATCGGCATCCAAATGATCGAGTTTCACCTGCAAGCATTTTGAAATTTTCAAATTTTTGAACAAAGATTAATTTATTTTCTTTAATTTGTTCGATCCTTCACAAATTAAAGTCGATTTATCCCAAATCTCTTTTGCAGATTTGCAAGATTTGACTTTGTTGAACATGGCTTTGTCCAATGTCTTGTAGAGTATATCCTTGGCCACATTGTCCAGGTTGTATCTCTTCATGCCCTCATTATTCCACTCGATCCTTGGTTTTCAACCATGACGGTCTTGCTTTCGGCCGGCAACTTCATCTTCTTCTGCTGCGGCTACTCTTCTTCGTGTTCACTTTTAGTATTTGCAGTGACCCATCCTCTATCACAAGCCACTTTTCATCATGTAATGCGGATAGATGAACTTGCATGCGTATTCTCCAATCATCAAATTCTTCAACAAGAAAACATAGAAATGCGTGTCGATTTGCTTCCATGATAATAACTTTGCTTAAAAATGAAAGATTTTGAAGCACAAGTGTTTAAAACGTTTCTTGAAAAGATAGAGATCTAGTTCGATAACCAATGCGAGGAAGGCTCAATGAACTAACCGCTCGATACCACTTGTAGGTCTGCTACAACTTTAAGGTTGCAAACCCAAGTGCGGGTTGTCTCAAGTAATAAATTTCTCGGGAGTCCGAGGTCGATCCACAGGAAGTTGATGGAAGTTTACAGGATATTTCTTATTTAAGTGATGAGTAAACAGATTTTTAACTAGTAAGAATATATATATTTTTTTAAGAAATTTAATTAATAGAAATGTTGAGGATTAAGGATTCACTCTTGATTTCGGATAAAGGAATGATTCTATTTTCTTACCTCTTAGATTGCCACTATTGGAATCCATACACAAAGAAGGTTCCAATGGGAAGATATTATACATATAAATCATGCATAAGGTAATCATGTTATATCATCAATTAGAATTTATCTTATAACATGAATACTTGTTTATGGGATCAAGTATTTATGTATTCTTTTGTCTACAACAAATCAAGGTATCCACATTAGTAGTCGGTTGAAATAAAACCAGACATTTAACTAAATGGAACCAAGTATTTGTTGTGCCAATAGATATACATAAATCAAGAAACACCACAAAACAAAAATGTATAAGCTAAAAACAAATTGATGATACAAACAATGAAATTTAATATGAATCTACAATCATTCCTTATCCTTCATCAAGAGTTTCACCCCATTTCCTCAACAAAATAAACTTAGAATAACATGAAAAAAATAGAGAAAACAAAAGATTGAAGAAAAACTAAAGCAAACATTTTATGAAATACTAGAAATCTTACTATAATTTAAGAAAAGCAAGAAAGAAAAATTCTTTTGAACTTTGTAACTCTAACTTTCTCTACATAAAACTTGATCTTGGCTAAAGTTAATGACCTCTATTTATAGCCAACTAAAAATTAATTTACAATTATTTTATTCTTTATTTTTATTACAAGTAAGAAAATAAGGAAATCAACACCAACTTTGCCACCTTCTTTGACTGGTCATTTTGTCCATGATATCAGCCATCTTTGCTCAATTTTCTTCCACAAATCAATTATCACATTAGTTGGCTTGAATTTCCAACTGATTTCATTAAATTTGAACAACCATAGGCCAAGATAAGGTTGAATAATTGAGATGTGGTTGGCATACGGGATTGACTAGTGCAGCAACATCTTGGATTTTTATAAATTCATCCAATACAAATCTGACTTTGGGGTCTTCATCAATGTTGTAGCTCTATGATTTGTACATACTCAGTAAAAATTTCAGATACAAATACCTTGTATTTTTCGAGTTATGTCCAAAATACCAAACTTGGTCAAGTCTGGAAATTAAATGAGCACCCTTCAATCCTCATTTTATGATGAATTTTTTATCCAAGAAAATATCATTCCAAACTTTGATTTTTGGTTTCAATCTCTCTGAAAACTTGTAAATGAATGGATTGTGAATCCATATCTTCAAGAATCATCCCAAAATCATGTCGGAAATGAAAGCTATGCTCGTTGATCCAAACACGCACTAAAAATTGCTTCCAAATACAATTCTATGTTGATTTCCTATTTTATTCCTAACATATTAATAATACTATAAATTCATTTTATTAATAATATTAATAAGGTAAAATAATAATATAAGCCTAAAATAATTATACATTTTTAATGTTCATCACACCCAAACCACTTATTACTAGTCCCTAGTAATTAAAGCATAAAATAATACAAAAGAAATTTGATGAATATGGCACGCGATCATTTTTTAAAAAAAACATTTTATGAAATAGTCTAACAATCAAAAAGTTTATGGTCAGTCATCATAGATGCTATCAAGAATAAATATTATAATTTTTTTATATCATTTTTTTAGAGAAGAAATATTGTGTATATATGCACAAAACCACCGTTTTATTTCACAAACCAAAATACATTAACTTCAAACTTGATCATGAAAAAGCCTCAACTCCATATCCTCACAAAGGTTAGTGTTTGTTGTGTAAATTGGCGAGTGTTCACTCTTGGAGTTGGAAAACAGTCAAAACTCTCAAGGAAATGGCCATATGATTTAGGACAAGCATTCAAACTAAAATTGAGCATAAGATAGGTAGTTATAAAATTTGAAACACCTAATTTTTTCATACCAAATTATGTCTCGAAATTTCATTGTTTAGAATCTGCAAACAAAATGATAATATTTTTTTATATATTTTTTCTTTTTTTCTTTTTTTCTTCTCTTTTTTTTTCTTTTTTTCTTCTCTTTTTTTTTTTTTTTATAACATGACTAACTATGAACAATACTCATCACAAATTATGTAATGGAGTATTTTTACAACATGACTAACAATGATAACATAACAATGAAGAATACTCATCACAAATTATGTAATAGAGTATTTTTAACGAAAATTGACAATGTGAGTGTTAACCAAATCATTTCTCCACATGTAAGGTAGAATATTTAAGTATTTCAAATCACAACATAACCATTTCAAACGACCAATTAAAGTTCGAATGCTTGTTTTCTCAAACTCACCACTCATTCACAAAAGATGTGTGAATATTAAAAATAAAATACTTTATCATGATCAAACTTTCATTATATGTATCACAACCAATCTTTCCACAAAACTTAGAATGTGCACAAAACACTTTCTTTTCTTCCTTTTTTTTCGTAGTTTTTTTTTATTTTTTTCAATTTAATCAAGATAGCATCATTGAATTCAACAATAAGACTATTTTCATATTTTGACAATTCACAATTTTTTTTTTAAAAAAATTCACAACATGCCATGTTTTGAAAAGGGAATTACTAGAAAGATAATAAAAATAGGGATGCGTCTCAAGAATATCAAAATGACATTCTTTACTCCGCCATCAAGTGTTGTTTTTTATTTTAATTTTTTTCAAAATCACACATTGTAAATTAGGAAAAAAATAATATCAATTATCTCTTCCCCCAACTTATCTAAAACATTGTCCTCAATGTCAAAAATAAATAGGAAAGTAAGGTTTAAAAGATATTACGATGTATGGCTTTTGAAATGAAAGTAGAAGAACACAAGATAGTAGTTATACCCGTGAAAGATAAATCTCACAACGTCGGAGACAAATCCAATTTGCGTTTTTTACTTCTATCCTCCCAGACCAAACAACATGAGCCATTTTTGGATCGGGTTCAAGAACAAATGCTTGGAGTTGATCGATTAGTTCACTTGGTGTTGTTGCACAAATTATGATTAAATGCCTGGCCAGGCGGTGAAATGAAACCTTTCTCGACAGCATAATCTATGAAAGACAACAAACCATCAAAGAAACCATTAACATTAAGAATACCTATAGGCTTTTGGTGAATGTTGAGTTGTGCCCAGGAGATCACTTGGAATAACTCCTCCAGTGTACCAAAACCACCAGGTAAGGTGATAAAGGCATCTGCATTATGCATCATATTCACCATTCTGTCTTGCATGTTTGATACTCTTAACTCATCTCCAATGGTTTGACCGGTGATTTGTCGGACAACTAAAGGTTTCGGGATAACTCCTAAGACTCTGACTCCTCCCAAATAGGCAGAACCAGCAACACGCCCCATTAACCCAAAACTACCTCCCCCGTATACTAAGTTAATGTGCTTTTCTGCTAGAAATTTACCGAGATTATCAGCTGCCTCAAGAAAACAACTGTCTTTCCCAGGATTTGCACCACAGAATACAACAACACTGTTAATTCTACGGGAAGAAGAACTCTCCATTTTTTTCTCTCTTTTTTTTTTTTTTTATATAATCTGAATGATGTAAAAGAAAGGGTGAATGCAACGCTATTTATTGAGGTATGAACAGGGAATGCAACATAAATGTGATTATTGGAACTTTTATTTTGTCAAAAAGTTTGAAAATAAAGACAATAAAGTAAAAAAATGCTAACATGTGAAGGAACAGAAAAAGTAGTTGTGATTGTGGCTCACATCTTCCTCCTCGGTTTTACGTCCGAAACGGCTTAAATGCCCTCTATGGGTCGGGGATATGCTTCCCATCCAATTTTCTTATAAATTGGCAAACAGGTCTTTTAACGTCGATTCCCAAGACAAAGATCACGTTCTTCTCAAATTGGAGCCATAATCGGAGAATTTCACGATGCACAAATCCACAAGGATGCGTATCAAAAGTCCATAGAATGTTATCTAAAGACTCCTTACTCATCCATCCTTTATGAATTGAATTTTGTCCTCTCGATTTAAAACCATACCTAAAGAACGACATCTTGTGTCACAAGTCCATCGAGCACATTTGTGACACACTTGTAGTCTTTTGGCCCTTCGTTTTTTGAATATGAACTTTTTTTCCAAGACCAGGCAAGCATTTAGTAGGAGAAAATGAAAATTCTCCTGCTAATCTTACCTTTGCTTCAATTATCCAACGTACATCTTCCGGAATGCCTTTATTCATAAACATTCTTAACCTTTCTAGCCTGGCTTTGTATATTTTCAAAATTTCATTTGTAGAAAGAAAATCAAATCGCTTTTTGAGAGTTGGGGAATTCTTTTATCCATTTTTTTTTTAAAAATCTAAATGAAAAAGAATGAGAAAACAAAATTATGTACAAATATCGGTGTTTGTGGGAAACGATGAGTCCGACTTAATTGTCATGGAGTATCGTTATCCGCCATTTAACCAGGAAAATAAATAATTAAACACTACAAAACACACACATATATAAGAAACAAATATATTCACTAATTATAACAAGGATTATAAAGAAAAAGAACTTCCTCTCGGAAGGAATTGATTTTCTAGAAACAATTTAAGTCTTTGTCCATTAACTTTGAATACATTACTATTTCTAGGATTCTCAATGTCAACATGACTCCATACGGATATATATATTTTCACAATAAAAGGACCACTCCACCTTGACCTTAATTTTCCAGAAATAAATGCAATCTTGAATTATAAAGCAAAACCTTTTGACCAATCTCAAATGTTTTTCTTGTAATTTTATTATCATGAAATTCTTTGATTCTTGCTTTATGAATTTTTGAATTCTCGTATGCATCATTTCTTAATTCTTCAAGCTCATTGATTTGCAATTTTCTCAATTTCAAGCATCGTCAAGATTGAAGTTAAACATTTTAATTGCCCAATAAGCTTTATGTTCAAGTTCCACTTTGGTAAATGGCAAGGTTTTCCATAAACTATTCTATAAGGTGACATTCCCAATGATGTTTTAAAAGCGATTCGTATGCCCAAAGTGCGTCGATAAGTCTAAAAGACCAATCTTTACGATTCGGGTTAACGATTTTTTCTAATATTTGTTTTATCTCCCTATTTGCAAGTTCAACCTATCCATTTGTCTCATGGGTGATAAGAGGTTGCAACTTTATGTGTGATTCCATATTTTTTCATTAAAGATGCAAAAACTTTGTTGCAAAAATGTGTTCCCCCATCACTAATAATGACTCGAGGAATTCCAAATCGACTCAAAATATTTTCTTTTAGAAATTTTATCACGTTTATGATCATTGTTTCGACAAGGAATTGCCTCGATCCATTTTGAAACATAATCTATTGCGACTAAAATGTAAATAAAACCAAATGATCTTGAAATGGCCCCATAAAATCAATACCCCAACGATCAAATATTTCAATCACCAAAATAGGATTCAAAGGCATCATGTTTCGTTTTGAAATTGATCCTAACTTTTGACAATTTTCACAACTTTTGCAAAAAGCGTAAGTATCTTTGAAAAGGTTTGGCCAATAAAATCCACATTGTAAGATCTTTGCCTTTGGTTTTCTTTCTTCAAAAAGTGACCACCTCATGCTTCGAATGACAAAATTGAATAATGCTACCTACCTCATTGTCGGGTACACATCTACGAAAGATTTGATCTGGACAATATTTGAAAGGGTAGGGATCATCCCAAAAAATTTTTTTACCTCGGTCAAAAACTTCTTTTTATCTTGTGAATTCCAATTTGATGGCATCATTCTGTTACAAGAAAATTAACAATATCTCGCAAAACCAAGGTACTACAAGAACATTGAATAGTTGTTCATCGGGAAAAGTATCATTGATAGGTGGAGTTTGAAATGAATCATCACAAATAAGTCTTGATAAATGATCGGCTACCACGTTTTCTACACCTTTCTTATCACGAATGGTAATATTAAACTCTTGGAGTAAGAGAATCAACCTAATCAATCTTGGTTTGAAATCTTTTTTGATAAAAGATATTTCAAAGTGCATGATCATTTAAAACAACAATTGGTGAACCAACAAGATAGGATCGAAATTTTTCCAATGCAAATACTACGACAAGTAATTCTTTTTCAGTGGTTGAATAATTGATTTGAGCACCATTCAAAGTTTTACTTGCATAGTATATCACATATGGTTTCTTTTCTTTTCTTTGCCCTAAAAAACGGCTCCAACGGCATAGTCACTAGCATCACACATTATTTCAAAAGGTAAAGTCCAATCGGGAGGTTGGATTATTGGGGCGATGTAAGCATGCTTTTAAGTTTGACAAAATCATTTTCACAATTTTCGGTCCATTCAAAACCAATATCTTTTATTAGAAGATTACACAAAGGTTTAGATATTATACTAAAATCTTTGATAAATCTTCTATAAAAGCCAAAGATGCCCTAAAAATGATCTTACCTCCTTCACATTTTGAGTGCGGGTAGATTGGCAATTAATTCCACTTTGGATTTATCTACCTCAATACCTTTTACTTTGAAATAATGTGTCCAAGAACAATACCATTGTTACCATAAAATGACATTTTCCCAATTAAGCACAAGGTTATTTTCTTCACACTGATCAAAACTTTTTCTAAGTTCAACAAACAATCTTCAAATGATTCACCCAAAACGAAAAATCATCCATAAAGACTTCAAAAAACGTTCAACCATGTCACTAAAAATGCTAAGCATGCATCGTTGGAATGTAGCCGTATATTACATAATCCAAAAGGCATCCTTCTATATGCAAATGTACCAAAAGGACATGTAAAAGTTGTTTTCTCTTGATCTTCAAGTGCAATTACAATTTGATTATATCCGAATATCCATCTAAGAAACAATAGAATTTATGACCTGCAACTCTTTCTAAAATTTGATCCATAAAAGGTAATGGAAAATGATCCTTTCGTAAAGCGAGTTAAGTTTCTGTAGTCAATGCACACACGCCAACCAAGAATGGTTCTAGTTGGAATCAGTTCATTATTTTCATTTTTAACCACTGTAACCCCGACTTCTTCGACAACATGAATAGGAATTACCCATTTATCTTGTCGAAAATAGGATAAATTATTTCATTATCTAAGAGTTTAATAATTTCATTCCTCACTATTTCTTTCATATTAGGATTTAGTCTTCACGCATTTCTCTAGATGGTTTTGCATTTTCCTCTAAATAAATATTATGTGTGCAAATTAGAGGACTAATACCTTTAATATCAAAGAATGGTCCACCTAAGGCATTTTTATGCATTTTCAAAATCTCGATCAACTTACTTTCTGAGATGCATCAAGTTTGGAAGAAATTATTACAGGCAAAGTTTCACTCTCACCAAGAAAAGAGTATTTCAAATCGGATGGTAAAGGTTTCAAATCAATTTTTGGAGCTTTTATGCTTGAAGAAATAGGTTGCACTTCTCGATGATGACAACTCTTCAATTTTTGGTTTCCAAAAATGGTTTTCTAGTGTTTGTAAAAATCCATTGGAGACATCAAAACATTTCATATCACAAACTCTCTCATTTTCAAAACATGTTTCAAGAAATTCAAAAGAATTATTGACAAAGAAATTTTCGTGAACAATTTCTTCAATTAAATCAACTTCATGTAGTTCGGTATCATCAGTGAGTTGTTTGCAAACATTGAACACATTTAATTCCAAAGTCATATTTCAAAAGATAATTTCAAAATACCATTTCTACAGTTAATCAATGCATTTGAAGTTGCAAGAAATGGACGACCTAAAATGACAGGAATTTGTGTTTTTGCATCTATAACCGGCTGAGTATCCAAAACAATGAAATCAACGGGAAAATAAAACTTGTCAATTTGTACCAACACATCTTCTACTATTCCTTTTGGAATTTTAATTGATCGATCAGCTAGTTGGAGTACAATTGGAGTTTCTTTAAGTTCACCCAAACCTAGTTGTTCATAGACTGAAAAAGGTAGAAGATTTACGCTAGCACCAAGATCAAGTAAAGCACGTTCAATTCTAGTGTCTCCTATAATGCATGAAATTATTGGACAGCCTGGATCTTTGTACTTAGGTGGAGCAAATTGTTGTATAATTGAACTTACACTTTCGATTAAAAATGTTTTTCTTCACATGATGTTTTCTTTTAATTGTGCACAAATCTTTCAAAAATTTTGCATAAGGTGGGACTTGTTTGATTGCATCCAACAAAGGAATGTTAATTTTGACTTGTTTAAAAAGCTCAAAAATTTCAGAATTTGAGTTCAATTTTTGAGTTGGTTGCAATCTTTGAGGAAAAGGGGGGGGTGAATATGTTTCATCATTTTCAAATTTACATTTATTCAACTTACCTTCTTCATCATCACAATTTTCATTATTCATTTAAGATGAATTTAGAACTTTCTTAGGATAAATTGTTTTATCAACAATTTTTCCACTTCAAGTGTTGTGACCGAATTGGCCTCATTTTGGATTTTCACCAAGTAGAAGCACAACAACACTGCGTAGAAGGATTAGGTTGAGGTTGAGCATGAAACTTACCCTTTTCTTTAATTCGCAAAGAAGTTTGTGAGTGTTGAAAGTGAGTTCTTGATCTCATTGATAGCCGAGAAGTTTTATTATTGATGTTTGTTTGTTCATTTATAAATGCTTGCAAAGTCTCCTCAATTGATTTTACATGTGGGGATGGATATGAAGGAAAATTTGGTGGCTTTTGTGAATTTATTGGTTGAGCTTGATTATTATCACGCCAACTGAAATTAGGATGATTTCTCCATTGTGGATTGTAAGTTTCGAATATGGAGATTGAAAAGGTTTTCTAAATCCATTCATGACATTTGCTTCAACAGGAATGTGAGGACAATCATTAGTTGAGTGTTCTTTAAGTCCACAAATTTCACAAACTTTTTTATCTTGCACTGATTTAACTTCTTTTACTTTTTTAACTTCCATGTCTTACTTTTTTAACTTCCATGTCATCGATTCTTTTAGCCAAAAGTGCAAGTCTAGCACTTAAATTATCTTCTTGAGTAAGATTGAGTTTTCCTTTATTTTCATCAACACTATGCCAAGATTGAGAATTTTCTCGCCAAATAGTCAAGATATTCTAGCGCTTCATCGGGTTCTTTATCAAGAAATTGACCGTTACACATTGATTCAATAAATTGCTTAGTTTCGAGGATTTAAACCTTCATAAAAGAAGCTGATTATACGCCAATTTTCAAAACCATGATGTGGGCAGGAATTCAACAACTCTTTAAACTTTTCCCAACATTCAAAGAAAACATCTTTAGGATTTTGAGAAAAATTCTGAATTTGTCTTTTCAAAGAATTTGTTTTATGAGTTGGAAAGAATTTTTTTAGAAATTCAGTTTGCATTTCTTGCCATGTACCAATTGATCTAGGTTTTAACGAGCTAAGCCAAGTTTTTGCTTTATCTTTTAAAGAAAAAGGAAATAATTTGAGCTTAACAATTTCAATCGTGCAATTTTGATCATCAAATGTGGCACATACTTCTTCAAATTCCTTTAAATGTAAATATGGGCTTTCAGAATCCATACCATGAAAATTAGGAAGTAAAGGTATCATCCCTGGCTTAAATCAAAAGTTGTTTGCATTTAGTGGAAAAATTAAACAAGAAGGAGTAGAATTTCGAGGAGGTTGCAAATAATAACGCATATTATGCACTTCTTGATTTTCCACTCTTTCCATCTCATTCTCGAACAATTACTTCTTCACCATAATTGGTGTGTGTGGAGGTGAATCAAAATTTTTATGAAATTTTCTGAATTATATCTAATTAAACTAGCGAGAATTTGGACTACGACACCATGTAAGCATATAAACACACAATATTTACAAAGATATATATACAAACCTGGAAACCTACCTTGCCTTCCCACAGACGCGCAAAAAACTTGCTACAACTTTAAGGTTGCAAACCCAAGTGCGAGGTTGTCTCAAGTAATAAATTTCTCGGAGTCCGAGGTCGATCCACAGGAAGTTGATGGAAATTTACAGGATATTTCTTATTTAAGTGATGAGTAAAAAGATTTTTAACTAGTAAGAATATATATATTTTTTTAAGAAATTTAATTAATAGAAATGTTGAGGATTAGGGATTCACTCTTGATTTCGGATAAAGGAATGATTCTATTTTCTTACCTCTTAGATTGCCACTATTGGAATCCATACACAAAGAAGGTTCCAATGGGAAGATATTATACATATAAATCATGCAATAAGGTAATCATGTTATATCATCAATTAGAATTTATCTTATAACATCAATACTTGTTTATGGGATCAAGTATTTATGTATTCTTTGTCTACAACAAATCAAGGTATCCACATTAGTAGTCGGTTGAAATAAAACCGGACATTTAACTAAATGGAACCAAATATTTGTTGTGCCAATAGATATACATAAATCAAGAAACACCACAAAACAAAAATGTATAAGCTAAAAACAAATTGATGATACAAACAATGAAATTTAATATGAATCTACAATCATTCCTTATCCTTCATCAAGAGTTTCACCCCATTTCCTCAACAAAATAAACTTAGAATAACATGAAAAAAATAGAGAAAACAAAAGATTGAAGAAAAACTAAAGCAAACATTTTATAAAATACTAGAAATCTTACTATAATTTAAGAAAAGCAAGAAAGAAAAATTCTTTTGAACTTTGTAACTCTAACTTTCTCCACATAAAACTTGATCTTGGCTAATGCTAATGACCTCTATTTATAGCCAACTAAAAATTAATTTACAATTATTTTATTCTTTATTTTTATTACAAGTAAGAAAATAAGGAAATCAACACCAACTTTGCCACCTTCTTTGACTGGTCATTTTGTCCATGATATCAGCCATCTTTGCTCAATTTTCTTCCACAAATCAATTATCACATGAGTTGGATTGAATTTCCAACTGCTTTCATTGAATTTGAACAACCATAGGCCAAGATATGGTTGAATAATTGAGATGTGGTTGGCATACGGGATTGACTAGTCAGCACCTCTTGGATTTTTATAAATTCATCCAATACAAATCTGACTTTGGGGTCTACATCAATGTTGTAGCTCTATGATTTGTACATACTCAGTAAAAGTTCAGATACAAATACCTTGTATTTTTCGAGTTATGTCAAAATACCAAACTTGGTCAAGTCTGGAAATTAAATGAGCACCCTTCAATCCTCATTTTATGATGAGTTTTTTTATCCAAGAAAATATCATTCCAAACTTTGATTTTTGGTTTCAATCTCTCTGAAAACTTGTAAATGAATGGATTGTGAATCCATATCTCCAAGAATCATCCCAAAATCATGTCGGAAATGAAAGCTATGCTCGTTGATCCAAACCCGCACTAAAAATTGCTTCCAAATACAATTCTATGTTGATTTCCTATTTTATTCCTAACACATTAATAATACTATAAATTCATTTTATTAATAATATTAATAAGGTAAAATAATAATATAAGCCTAAAATAATTATACATTTTTAATGTTCATCATGTCCCAAGGGTGTGAAGTAAGGTTTAGAAGGGGGGTTTGAATAAACCTTACCAAATTTTTGATTTAGTCCTTTTAAAATAATTCAACAGAGTTGACTCAAGCAGTTGTGTCCTTGATGGACATCTAAGTTGGCTTTTCGGCTAAGTTACCCACTCAACAGACTCGATAGAGTCACGATAGTATAACTTCATTTTGCTCAAACCAAATACTTAACTTGGGTGATTAGTTTTTAACAATGGAAGACTTAACACCCTTACATTTGTTTTAAGTTTGTTTTTAACACTTGATTCTTAGCACTTAGTTACTTATCGCTTGGATATCAATTATGAATCTAAAAACAGATATAATGTAAATATGCGGGAAAGTAAATTTTCTTAAAGTAAATGACACAAATATTTTATAGAGGTTCGAAGATGGGGTAAATCTTCTAATCCTCTCTTCTCCAACTCTGGAGGAATCCACTATGTAACAGACCAGTTTACAAAGTGGTGAACATCTGATACAACCTTGATTACACAAAGGCTTCTCTTGCGACTCGGCTTTTTCACAGGCACCGCGCTTGCTACTTCAGACTCACTTCTCAAGTTCTTGGATTTGATCACGAAGCCCTCCAACAGACTTGATAATGGTTTGACACGGAACCTTTCTACAATCCTAGCTTGGAAAGTAGACCCTTTGATTTTTTCAAAAGTTTCCTCTTCAACATGATTTGAAGTTGTCTTTCCTTCACTACTTGTGTTGGATTGATTTTCTTCGAGTTTCATGCTTCAGAATTGCTTGAATGTTTATGAGAATATTGCAGGTTAAATGCTTGAATATTGCTTTCTTGTTCGTGGTTCAGGTCACATCTTCTCAATAACTTCCTCAGCCTTTTATAGTGCACATTTGAAATTTTGCCCGTTGAAGAGATAGGCTAATTTTAAATGTCACTTTTGTTCGTTGGCTTGTCTTGTTTGTAGTCCTTGATGTTGACATTTCCTCGTATTAAATGTCTTCGCAGCATTGCAGGTGTCTGACACAAGGTGCAATGTTTCCCATTGGCTTATTCCTTTTGCATATTTCTGGGACAAACACTTTAGACCTGACAACTTTGACATATTACTATATTTAGTAATATTCTTGGCTTTAATCAATGGATCTAAGTCAGTTGTCTTGACTAGACTGCTGTCTTTACCCCAGGTGACTTGAGTCAGCTCCAGTCATTGGATAACTCAACTGTCACTTCAACTTGAGACTTGGCTTCTTGAGTTGACTTGACTGATTCTAGATTATTGTATTTATTTTCCGTGTTTCTAGATTATGATTCTTTTTGTTTGTTTCTAGTTTAGGTTTATTCGTCAGGTGCGTTTGATCTAATTTTTTAGTGTTGTTTATACAAGCACCAGGTATGACAACTAATCAAGAGCAACCACCACGACCCACATTAGAAGAGAGCTTGAATTCTTTTATTCATGTTAGTCAGCAAACACAAGAGTGGAATAACATACGTTTGAATCCTTAAAGGCCACTCTTAAGCGAATTGAGACTCAACTCAACCAATTGGCTCGCAAGTTGGTGAAATAGCTCAACTTCTTGTCAAAAAGGACTCGTTGCTTAGTCAACCAGCGCAAGCTCAAGCCGTCACTGATCTTGAAATTAGTATTGCTAAAATTAAAAAAAAGGATGATGCAAGTGAAGAAAGCACGAATGAGGAGACAAGTAAGGGTTCGTCCTTACACAAAACTCGACAATCCTTACAAATCTCCTAATCCATCCCCAAATCCACTCCCAAAGCAACAAGATCCGAGGTAGTTTCATCATTAATATTTCTTTTGGGAATGGTAAGAATGTCGTTGGTATACTTGATCTAGGAGTTGGGATTAATCTTATGTCTTACTCTATATTTAAATAATTAAATTTAGGAGATTGAGGTCCACCGAGTATGTTTGCAACTTTGCTCATGGGTCACTTAGGTATCCTAAAGGTATTGTTGAAGGTATTTTGGTCCAAGTAGGTGGCCTTAAAATTCTCATTGATTTTGTTGTCTTGGATATGGGGAAGAATAAAGATAATATTAAGGATCATACCATTTTGTTGGGTAGACCGTTCATGGCAACCACCAACACCTTGATCAATGTCAAATATAGAAAATTAAGTATGAATGTCTTAGGAAAAATCGTAACATTTTCAAATTTTGATATAGCTTGTAGCCCCGCCTATGTTTTGCCTGGTAATTTTATTGTTGACTCTGCCATTTTTGCTATGAAAATTATCTTATGGCGAACCTAATGAAATTCAGCGGATCAAAATTCCAAGGTTACTAAAAAGGGCTTGCTCGATGACCCGCCATGATTTTCTTAGTTGATATCGTCAAGCTAATGACGTTAAAAGCGCTTCTTGGGAGGCAACCCAAGCATTTTCCCCTTTGTGTGAGTTTGCATGTGGTGTTATTGTGCATGCTAGTTTAATTTTTTATTTTTTATAGTTTATATGTGGTATTTTATTTTCCCTTCACATGGCTTTTGCAGGATTGACGGTTCACGTGATTGCTTTAATTTTCTTGATTATAGCATTTTCTAGGGGCGTCTCTCTTTCTTCTATTTTATTTTCTTTACGCACCGAGGTCATTGCGTGATTTAAGTGTGGGGAGGGATTGTCATTGTATACGTATTATGGTTGCATGTTGTTAGATATCACTAGCCTTATAATTGTTACAAACCTTATAATTGTGTTGGTGAACTAAACATTAGAAAAATGTGCCAAAATTTAATTTTTGATTATGAAATTACACCACGAACTTGATATAGGATTTGGCTAGAATTGTGAATTGGCCATTTTGGTAGACAAGTTCGGCGAGGGCTAAAAGATAGTCTAGTGGTGGGGCTTGAATTGTGAGGTTTTATTTGAAATGAATTATGTTGAAACTCTGTTTTAATTATTGTTTACACAAGAATGATAACTTTGCAAAAAAAAATAACAAAAAAAGGAGAAAGCAAAAAAAAAAAAAAAAAAAAAAGAGCAATTGAGATTATACTCCTCTGTTTGTTCTTTGCTTAGTAACTAGGAGCATTCATGAGCCACATGTTTTCTTTTACGTAAAACGACGGCACAAACATGAGTATAAGAAACCACCCTAGGAGCCTTTGGAGAAAATCCAAATTTTACACCTAGTGGAAGTCATCTCGAAAGTTCTCGCGGAAAAAATAAAAAAAAAGAAGAAAAATAAGGAAAAATAAGAAAAAAAAAAAAAATAATTTTGTGTCTAGTGATTGAGTGGTTTGTTGTGTGTAACGGAGTTGTAACTTATAAAAATGATTTGAAACTTAGTGTGGATGGCCGAACACCTTTGTCAATTTTTTAACCTTAGCGGGTGAATCTATTGTGGAGGTTGAAAATCAATTCATGTTGGATCCGAGGCGGATAGAACAAGGTGTTATGGATTAATTGAATTTTAAATTATACTTGATATTTTTGTTGGGTCTAAAGACACAATTATTCGCTGGGGACAAACAAAAAGCTAAGTGTAGGGAGGTTATTTTGCATGTTTTTGTTTATGTTTTGTGTGATGATTTATACATATTTTTGGCGTGTTTTATTTGCATTTGCATGTTTTAGTGTTACGTTGGGTTATTTTGTTGATTTTCTAGGATTTGGTGGAAAAAAACAAGTTTTGTAGCAAGAAACGTCAAAAGTCATTTCGCAAGAATCATGGCGATCTTTGTATTTGGAACATAACCTTTTCATCCGGTTAGATTGAACTGATTCTTATTCCATTAGAAAGATAAGAGATAATTCTACAATATCTATTTCTGGTACTAAATGCAAATGAAGACGTTTGGATGAGTTAAAATCACGTGATGAGATTCGGAAATGACATGTCTTAGTATTTTGACTATAACTCTCTCTAGAAAATTGATATTGATGTCATTCAAGTGGATATGGAAAGCTAAGCGATGGAACTACAATTCCTAAGAGACACCGATAGCAAATTCCATTGTTTCGAGGATGCGTGGGCGCGCACTGCTGGCAGCAAGCACAACAGCCTGTGCGCGGACGCGTACGGTGACTTCCTGAACATGATTTTTTTGATTTTTTTGCGTTTTTGGCTCTTCCACCTTGTATAGGACTCTAGGCTTATAAATAAGACTGAGGAGCCCATATTTTTGGACACATTTACTTCTTAGCACTTTTAAACTTTAGTTTTGACATTTTCACTTACATTCAACATTGGGATTGCTTGGGTTCTTCCCATTGAAGTTATTTTTGCGGCTTAATCAAAGCGTAATATTTCTTCATCTCTTTTGTCTGATTTTAATTGTTGGGTAATTATTATTGTTGCATGATAATGTTTATGATTGTTTTCTTTCCTTCAATTGAGATTATGACCCCATCCCCAAGCATGAACTAATTTCCTTGTTCTAGGATTATGATGATTTGATTCAAACAAACAAGCATGAGCATTGACTAATTGATTTGCTTTCTTGAATGAATTGTTTTATATGATAATTGATTGTCGATCAACTTTTGATTATTTTGAGGGAATAATTGAGATCGAGAGAAGATATTATTCTGGACTAAATTTATCGGGCGTTAGATATGAATCGAGATGTATTTTCTAACTTTGGCTTAATAAAAATAGAGCAAATTATGTTGGGATAGCCTTTATCTATGAATACGTGAGTTATCAGATCTAGGCCTTATTGTTACATGTTAGTTATATTTGTTAACCGCATGATCATTTAGTTGATATTCTGCTTGCAAGTTTGATGAGATGAATCCGAAATCCTAGACTTTCATCCATATCTGTTTCTTGAAGTTTACTCATGTTAGTTTTATTATTGTCTTCTTAATTGTTTTCCTTTAGTTTATTAAAATCACAAATATGATTAGAATGTTTAGGATTTACTTTTTGTTTATTGTGAAACATAATAATTAATTGCTAATGTGTGTGGAGACTTGTCTGTGGCCAACATAGAATTCGACACTTGTCTTTTTGAAAAGGGAATTTCTGTATTTTCATAGTTTGTGATTCAAAGACATTGGCCAAGTGTGAAGCCCCGATTTTTCCGAGCTATTATTGATCCTTTTGTCGTCTATGTAATTGATCGACTATTTTACCGCGTCACTTTGACGGGTAATTATTAATAATCTATATCTATATTTTGTATTTATTTCATTTTATTTATTACTTTTGATCATGATCATTTATTAGTTCTATTTTGCATTTATGATCACTAGATTGATCATTATTACTATTTTGTATTTATTAGTCACCTTAGAATTTTAAGAGACTATTTATTTTAGAGACTTTTACCTTATAGAATTAAGAATTTGATTTAGATTAAGTGATCATGAGACTTATAAGTGATCAAAGAAATCACTAATTATTTTGGAGATTGATATATTTAAACTATTATCACCAAATTTGGGACAAAAAAAAATATATATATGGAATTACCAAATTACCCCTATAGTGGACGACATTGGTGATGAATTTTGGTGTAGAAATACCACCCAACTCTTGTACATGTACAACTTATGTAGTCATCTTGCGTATAATTATACCATTAATTCAAACATTATACACATCATCTTATACATACATTCTTTATTATTAAATTTCCCAACATGTGGGAGTCTTCCCAACATTCCTTCTCTTCCCATACCTTGCCCATACCTTTGACCAACCTTTTGCCTCCATGCAAGAGACAATTTGCAAGACACAAAATTAATCAAAAATTCCTCCCCCTCTCTACCATGGTGGACGGCCATTTTGGCAAAAAAATGAACAAATTTTGTTCATTTCATCCAACACATTCTAACTCTCAAGCCTTTCCTCCAACTTCTCTCTAACCTCTCTCTAAAAATCATTCACATCTTCAAATCTTCAAACACAAAATCATTCACATCTTCAAATCTTCAAACACAAAATCATTCACATCTTGAAATTCAAACCTTCAAACACCAACTCTTCACATTTTCAAATATTCAAACACAAGTCCTTCACATCTTCAAACCCATCTTCATATCTTCAAGAACATCTTCTTCCTAACATCAAACATACTTTCTTTCTTCAAACATCTAAACCAAAACAAACAATCTTTCCACTTAAACACCAAAATTCGAATACCCCTATCTCAAGGTAAGAAATTTCACTCCTCAACTCAACTTAAAATCTTACTACTCATCACCGCTTGGAGACATGCATGCATGGTGGTGAAATTTGAAGACTTGAAGAATAATTAGTAGAGAAAATTGGACTACAAGGTAATAATTGGACACTAGAACCCTTCTTTCTTCTTCTTTCTATTTTTTTCAAATTTTAACACCCCTTTTTCATTTTTGAGAAATAGGGGCTGACCTTAGGTGATTTTGGAGTTGAACCAAAATTTCCAAATTTGAAGCTTCAACTAGTTTCAAATCACCTACTACACAAGGTAAAGTGTAGTCTTTCCAATTTTCTCATCTCCTTCTTTTTCTCCTTAATTTTTCTCTCATTTTCCTAACTCCAAATTTTTGATATTTCTTGACTTAGGGGCTGACCTAAGTGACCTCATCCAATTTAAGGTGGGTGGAAAAATACTTTCCAACTTCTAGGTGTTTTTATTAAAATGCATGTAGAATTTTGATCATGAGCCCTTGAGATATATAATCTATGTATTGCATGTCAATTTTATGTGTCAAATCATGAAAATTCTCAAGAGTTGCTCAAAATTGCTATTTATTGAACTTTAGGTGCATGCATGTACAATTTAATGTTCTATTTGATGAATTCTTGTATGAATTGGACATGCATGTGTATGATCTTTGAAATCCATGTTTTGGATGACTTATAACCTGGACAAGTCGAGCATAATTGATTAAATTTCAATTTTGGACTTAAAAATGCAAAAATGGAAAGTTGGTGGACTAAATTGCAAGAAAATAAAAGTTAAAGGACCCCTCTGCAAATTTCGAATTTTGGGAATGCACTCATGTTCAAAAATGACTTTTGGACATTTTAATAAAGTTTTAAGAGTTTTAAGATAAATAAAATCAATCTTTAAAAGCCCAAGGACTAGATTGTAAAATTTTAAAAGTTTATGGGCTACTTTGCAAATTTTGAAACTGTACCAGACCTTAATTTTAAAATTTAAAATTTTCACTCTTAAGGTACTGGAAATGACATATTTTAAATGTATTCCAAAAATCCAAGTTTTTAGGGCTTGGAAAGTAATTTTTCTAATATTGAGGGACTAAAGTGTAAAAGACTAAACCCGAGGACCCAAATGAAATTTCCAGGACTTATGCAGCCCATGCACCTGGAAATACTAACTTAACTATAAATTAATTATATTTTGGACCCAAGGTTCAAATTTCATAACAATTGGACCCCTAAAAGCCTTAAAGGCAATTATTTAAAATGGGACAAAAATGAGATTTTCAAAAGTTAAAGGACCTACACTTATTTCTTTTAAAAACTGATTTTGTCCCAAAATCCTACTAACCTTAGTGACATTTTCCAACTGGAATCACATTAAAAACCCTTCCGGTTTGTGAGTTCCAATTATTTTAACTAAGGGCCGAAATGACAATTTTTACAAATTTGGGGCCAATGTGAGAATTTTATAAAAACTCGACCTCAAAACTTTAAACACCTGAATCTCTGGAAAATTTGGAAAATTTAGGAACTGACCTCATAATTTTTCAAGGTTGGGATATTTATTTATACAATTTTTAACCCCAAAAGTTTTAGTTTTTTTTTGAATAGGGCTAAATTGTAATTTTTCTTTTATAAAGGACCTAACTCAAATTATTTCCCTTTTACTAAAATAGCCCTGGACCCTCTGACTTGGATATTTAATTAAAGTATCTTATTTTCTCAAAAACCCTTGACTTATCGAACCGATTTGACCGATTAATACCCGATCGCGGGGTGACTTCTCGTCTTGCGGTTTTGAATCTATAACGGGACTTATGTTCCACCTAATCTTTCAAGATATCGAAGATTACTTATCCTTCCGATAATCATCTTCATCCCAATAACTCCACTAACGCCATATTGCTACTCGTGAATTTTCAAAATTTTCTGAATTGCTTCCCCTGAATCAATAATATTCGATTTGCGCTGGTTGATCGCTTGCCGGTTGTTGCACATTTGTATTTACTTTCTGCGTGAGTCAACTTGGTGTGTCGAGCTCACGCGGTCGAATGGATACGTCGGGGATGGAACCAGGCAAGACGGCGCCGCTATTCCACTCTTCCCCGCCCCATCGTCCTAATCCCGCAAATCGAGGGACGGAGTGTCCAAGGGAAGCGGGTCGTAGTACTTGAGGTATAATCATGATTATGACAAATCCGAGCCTTGCAAGCTCCATTTGTGGATTTTGTCTTTGCCTACGGAGCGATAAGGTGACAGGTCTTGGACCATCTTGCCCGGGAGTTACAAGGAAGAACGAAGGAATCGGGCTTTGTCCCGATCCACACGATTCCGATTAGGAGTTATTGGACTCGTTGGTTGGCGCTACAAATCCGTGCACGCAATCGCTACTTCTTTTGCATGGGTTGGCGCTACAAATTAAATGCGCAACCATTATTTGTCTTTCATTGGATTGGCGTTACACTCCGCACGCAATCCTATCTGTCTTACTGAATCACATAGTGCTTGTGTGACCACGAATCAAGCTTGAATCGTATAAGTATATTACTTAAATATATTTATCACGACGCTTGTGGATGTGTGTGAATTCATGCATCATACTCACGCGTTTTCATATAATCTGTTTTCTCGCATTAACTATATATCGCCACACTTGCACACGATCACCCCATCCACCGAGATTTCGTCTCATCCCCACCGTTTTCTAACCTTTAGATGAGGACTTCGTTGAAGATGTTGAACCGACTCTGATTGAGCTCTTGTACTCCGCTTGTTGGATTTACTATCTTTTGTTGTTGATGTCACCGGACTTGTTACTATTATTTTGGCTAAGTGAAGTCGCGTTCTTGGGACACATAGTATCCGACACGGGATTGCGGTAGATCCTTCAAGGTACAGCATAGGGTGGTTGAATGGAAACAACCCGAGTCGTAATGGAAATCGAGTTTCCTAGGACTAGTTGGGTATTATCGAAGATTTATCCAGGATTTCTCCAAGGTAGCCGGACCAATCATTCGACTAACCCGAAAGTCAAGTCAAGTTTGAGTGGAATGACAAATGCGAGGCGAGTTTCTAAGAGTGCTGAAAAACGACTTACTACGACTCTAGTCTTAGCCCTTCCAAAGGGAACCGAAAACTTCATCGTCTACAAAGTGATGCATCAAAGGAAGGACTAGGAGCGATGCTCATGCGGGAAGGAAAAGTTATCGCTTATGCATCACGAAAGCTCAAGCCGTATGAAGCCAATTATCCAACGCATGACTTGGAATTGGCGGCGATAGTGTTCGCGTTAAAGAAATGGAGACACTATCTCTACGGAGCAACATTCACGATTTCATGGATCATAAGAGCTTGAAGTATCTATTCTCCCGAAAGATCTCAATCGAGGCAACGAAGATGGATGGAGTTGATTGAGGACTATCACCTTGATATTCAATACCATCCCTGGAAAGGTAACGTAGTAGCCGACGCTTTGAGCGTAAAGCGAGCTTAGCGGACTTATGATTCGAGAGTGGGAATCATTAGAAGAGCCGAGCAATTGGAATCGACGAGGACCAATACTCGATTTCATGTGCTAATATTTCGGTTAAACCCGATCTCTCAATGAGATCAAGGAAGCACAAGAGAAAGATGCACATCTTCGAAAGGTGAAAGAGAAGATACTTAAAGGAGAAAGATCGGAATTCTCGGTGCAAAGATGGAGTTATCGATTTCTAATCGAGTTTGTGTACCGAGTGATGAACAGAGCAGTTAGGAATAGAATCTAGCAGCACACCGTTCGAAATACACTATACATCCTGGAGGAAACAAGATGTATAAGGATTTGAAACGGAGTTATTGGGTGGGTAAACATGAAGAACCAGGTAGCGGAATTCGTTGCGAGATGTTTGACTTGTCAACGAGTAAAAGCGAACACCAACGACCATCCGGTTTACTACAACCATTGAGAATTCCCGAGTGGAAATGGGAACACATAACGATGGACTTCGTGACGGATCTACCAAGGACCGATGAGGCCATGATGCTATTTGGGTAGTTGTAGACCGACTCACGAAATCGCACACTTTTTACCCATCAAGAAAACTCGATAGCTTGCGAAAAACTTGCACATGATTTATATTCGAGAGATCATTCGACCGCATGGAGTACTAGTCGACATAGTATCCGAAGCAGAGACCCGAGATTTGTCTCCAGTTTTGGAAGTGCTTGCACGAGGAATTGGGTACCTCGCTAAGTTTGACAAAGAACACATCCACAAACCGATGGATACCGAGCGAACGATTCAAACCTTGGAAGATATGTTGCGAGCACGCACATTGGATTTCCAAGGAATTTGGGATTCGCACTTACCATTAGCCGAGTTCGCCTACAATAACAAATGTGCTATCCAGGCCATGATTGGGATGGCACCCTACGAGGCATTGTATGGGGAAAATGTAGATCCCCATTACACCGGGAGATGGATGACCAATGGACTCCGAAGAGAAACGAAAGTCGCCCTCGATTCCAAAGGTCGACTTAGTTCAGAGGCCATGGAGAAGGTCAAGCGATCAAGGAGCGGATTCGCATGACTCGGAGCCGCCAAAAGAGTTACGCGGACAAGAGAAGAAAGGATTTGGAATTTGAAGTCGGAGATGAAGTATTTCTAAGACTCTCACCACGGAAAGGATTGATCAATCCGAAGAAAGGAGGCAAGTTGAGTCCGAGATATGTTGGACCTTACAAAATTTTACGGAGGATCGGGAAGTTAGCCTACCGACTCGAGTTACCGGCAAGACCATATGCGGAATGCACGATGTATTCCACGTATCGAGATTGAAGAAGTATCAACCACATCCCGAACACATCATCACTCGTGATACTCCTCATCTAATGGAAAATCTATCCTACACCGAGAGGCCGATCCGGATCATTGATCGGCCAGATCGACGCTTGCGTAAGAGAGAAATTCGATGGTTAAAGTGGTGTGGCGAAACCACAACCGAGAAGAAGACGCAACGTGGGAGATGGAAGAAGACATGAGGAATCAATATCCGAACTATTAAGAGAATTTTGGGGACCAAATTCTTTTAAGGAGGGAGGATGTGAAGCCCCGATTTTTTCGAGCTATTATTGATCCTTTTGTCGTCTATGTAATTGATCGACTATTTTACCGCGTCACTTTGACGGGTAATTATTAATAATATATATATATTTTGTATTTATTTTATTTTATTTATTACTTGTGATCATGATCATTTATTAGTTCTATTTTGCATTTATGATCACTAGATTGATCATTATTACTATTTTGTATTTATTAGTCACCTTAGAATTTTAAGAGACTATTTATTTTAGAGACTTTTACCTTATAGAATTGAGAATTTGATTTAGATTAAGTGATCATGAGACTTATAAGTGATCAAGGAAATCACTAATTATTTTGGAGATTGATATATTTCAACTATTATCATCAAATTTGGGACAAAAAAATTATGAAATTACCAAATTACCCCTATAGTGGACGACATTGGTGATGAATTTTGGTGTAGAAATACCACCCAACTCTTGTACATGTACACCTTATGTAGTCATTTTGTGTATAATTATACCATTAATTCAAATATTATACATCATCTTATACATAAATTCTTTATTATTAAATTTCCCAACATGTTGGAGTCTTCCCAACATTCCTTCTCTTCCCATACCTTGCCCATACCTTTGACCACCCTTTTGTCTCCATGCAAGAGACAATTTTCAAGACACAAAATTAATCAAAAATTCCTCCCCTCTCTACCATGGTGGACGGCCATTTTGGCAAAAAAATGAACAAATTTTGTTCATTTCATCTAACACATTCTAACTCTCTCTAAAAATCATTCACATCTTCAAATCTTCAAACACAAAGTCATTCACATCTTCAAATCTTCAAACACAAAATTATTCACATCTTCAAACCTTCAAACACCAACTCTTCACATCTTTAGATATTCAAACACAAGTCCTTCACATCTTCAAACCCATCTTCATATCTTCAAGAACATCTTCTTACTAACATCAAACATGCTTTCTTTCTTCAAACATCTAAACCAAAACAAACAATCTTTCCACTTAAACACCAAAAATTCGAACACCCCTATCTCAAGGTAAGAAATTTCACTCCTCAACTCAACTTAAAATCTTACTACTCATCACATTCTCCTTTTAATTTAAGTTTATATTTTGGATTTTGAGGTACTTAGAAGACCAGTTGGAGACATGCATACATGGTGGTGAAATTTGAAGACTTGAAGAATAATTAGTAGAGAAAATTGGACTACAAGGTAAGAATTGGACACTAGAACCCTTCTTTCTTCTTCTTTCTATTTTTTTCAAATTTTACACCCATTTTTCATTTTTGAGAAATAGGGGTTTATCTTAGGTGATTTTGGAGTTGAACCAAAATTTCCAAATTTGAAGCTTCAACTAGTTTCAAATCACCTACTACACAAGGTAAAGTGTAGTCTTTCCAATTTTCTTATCTCCTTCTTTTTCTCCTTAATTTTTCTCTCATTTTTCTTACTCCAAATTTTTGATATTTCTTGACTTAGGGGCTGACCTAAGTGACCTCATCAAAGTTGTGAAATTTATCCTTTTATTTCACAACTTTCCAATTTAAGGTGGGTGGAAAAATACTTTCCAACTTCTAGGTGTTTTTATTAAAATGCATGTAGAATTTTGATCATGAGCCCTTGAGATATATAATCTATGTATTGCATGTCAATTCTATGTATCAAATCATGAAAATTCTCAAGAGTTGCTCAAAATTGCTATTTATTGAACTTTACGTGCATGCATGTACAATTTAATGTTCTATTTGATGAATTATTGTATGAATTGGACATGCATGTGTATGATCATTGAAATCCATGTTTTGGATGACTTATAACTTGGACAAGTCGAGCATAATTGATTAAATTTCAATTTTGGACTTAAAAATGCAAAAATGGAAAGTTGGTGGACTAAATTGCAAGAAAATAAAAGTTAAAGGACCCCTCTGCAAATTTCGAATTTTGGGACTGCACTCAGGTTCAAAAATAACTTTTGGACATTTTAATAAATTTATTTTTAAGAGTTTTAAGATAAATAAAATCAACCTTTAAAAGCCCAAGGACTAGATTGTAAAATTTTAAAAGTTTAAGGGCTACTTTGCAAATTTTGAAACTGTACCAGACTTTAATTTTAAAATTTGAAATTTTCACTCTTAAGGTACTGGAAATGACATATTTTAAATGTATTCCAAAAATCCAAGTGTTTAGGGCTTGGAAAGTAATTTTTCTAAAATTGAGGGACTAAAGTGTAAAAGACTAAACTTGAGGACTCAAATGCAATTTCCAGGACTTATGCAGCCCATGCAACTGGAAGTACTAACTTAACTATAACTTAATTATATTTTAGACCCAAGGTTCAAATTTCATAACAATTGGACCCTAAAAGCCTTAAAGGCAATTATTTCAAAATGGGACAAAAATGAGATTTTCAAAAGTTAAAGGACCTACACTTATTTCTTTTAAAAACTGATTTTGTCCCAAAATCTTACTAACCTTAGTGACACTTTACAACTGGAATCACATTAAAAACCCTCCGATTTGTGAGTTCCAATTATTTTAAACTAAGGGCTTGAAATGATAATTTTTACAAATTTGGGGCCAATGTGAGAATTTTATAAAAACTCGACCTCAAAACTTTAAAAACTTGAATCTCTGGACAATTTGGAAAATTTAGGAACAGACCTCATAATTTTTCAAGGTCGGGATATTTATTTATTCAATTTTTAACCCCAAAAGTTTTGGTTTTTACATAACGTTTCTAAATTCTAATTTTTCTTTTATAAAGGACCTAACTCAAATTATTTCCCTTTTACTAAAATAGCTCGGACCCTCCGACTTGGAGATTTAATTAAAGTATCTTATTTTCTCAAAAACCCTTGACTTATAAGACCGATTCGACCGATTAATACCCGATCGCGGGGTGACTTCCTCGTCTTGCGGTTTTGAATCTATAACGGACTTATGTTCCACCTAATCTTTCAAGATATCAAAGATTACTTATCCTTCCGATAATCATCTTCATCCAAATAACTCCACCAACGCCATATTGCTACTCGTGAATTTTCAAAAATTTTCTGATCGCTTCCCCGAATCAATAATACTCATTGCCTGGTTGATCGCTGTATTTGTATTTACTTTCCCGCTGAGTCAACTTGGTGTGTCGAGCTCACAATCGGAATGGATACGTCGGGGATGGGCAAGGCGCTCGGTGCCGCTATTCCACTCTTTCCGGTCCCATCGTCCTAATCCCGCAACCGAGGGACGGAGTGTCCAAGGTAAGCGGGTCGTAGTACTTGAGGTATAATCATGATTATGACAAATCCGAGCCTTGCAAGCTCTACTATGGATTTTGTCTTTGCCTACGGAGCGATAAGGTGACAGTCTTGGACCATCTTGCCGGGAGTTACAAGGAAGAACGAAGGAATCGGTCCTCGATCCACACGATTCCGAGTTATCGGACCGTTGGTTGGCGCTACAAATCCGTGCGCAACCGCTACTTCTTTTTGCATAGGTTGGCGCTACAAATCCGTACGCAACCATTATTTGTCTTGCATTGGATTGTCGTTACACTCCGTACGCAATCCTATCTGCTTCTTCCCAATCACATAGTGCTTGTGTGACCACGAATCGCTTGAATCGTATAAGTATATTACTTAAATATATTTATCACGACGCTTGTGGATCGTGTGTGAATTCATGCATCATACTCACGCGTTTTCATATAATCTGTTTTCTCGCATTAACTATATATCGCCACACTTGCACACGATCACCCCATCCACCGAGATTTCTCTCATCCCCACCGTTTTCTAACCTTTAGATGAGGACTTCGTTGAAGATGTTGAACTGACTCTGATTGAGCTCTTGTACTCCGCTTGTTGGATTTACTATCTTTTGTTGTTGATGTCACCGGACTTGTTACTATTATTTCTTCATTGGACTTACTACTTCTTGTTGTTGTTGTTGGATTCTTTTCTTGTGTTTGTTGTTGGACTTTTGTATTTCTTTTTTATTCCGGTTTGTAAATCAAGGGCGTAGGACCCTTTGACTTTTAAGTTGTTATCTTTAGATCATACCGGGATGTAATTTGTATTATGGATATTATGGACTGTAAGTTGTAACGTGTTTCTTTATTTCCGCCGCTATTTAGACGCTGTTCCATTGGGTTTTGATGATATTCGTCTAGAATGTTTGGTTTACTTGTATTTAAGTTGGGGATCGTCGTCGTGTCCCTTTTGGGGCGTGACACCAAGACACGAAGAATTTTATTTACACTAGAACCTTAAATGGAATCACAATTATTAAACTAATTGGGTTTTGATAAATCCATGCCCAAGATTTAATCGGGAAATTATTTGTCGAAAGGATTGTACATGTATGCAATTGCAATTGAAATAGGTTTACTCGCTATTTCACATAATACTACGTAATTGTGATGCTTTCTAGATGTTACCATGATTTGTAGGTTCTTGAAATCAAAGAGTTAATTTCAAGTATATTAATTAATATGATTAATTAGTAGAATAAATTGTTTGAAAGTTACAAAAGTTGTAAGCTGCTTTGCTAGTGTTAGTCGTGAACCTAAAAGGGTCACACATAATTTTGGTTGTTGACATTTTCAAATTGATAAATTTAATAGTTGAATGTAATTAATTAATATAGATTAATTAATTAAGGTTTTATTTTAATTCAATAGTCGAATTAAATATTTAATTAAATAATTTGGCTATCTAATTAAATCTAAGTTGATTAGAAAGCCCAACAAAAGGAATATAATATATTAATTAGTCAATTGGATAGATTTATTTGGGCTTTGAGAATTAATTAATAAGTTGGACTTTGAAATCCATGCCCATATATAATCCAAGAGTAGGTCTAAATGTAGAAGCCAACTAAATTATTGGAGATAAATAAATAAATAAGATTTATTTTGATATATATATTGAAAAGAGATAAAAAAAAAAATGAAATGAATTACTGGGTATCACACGACAATTTCATTTGCCTTAATGCCACTATTTTAGAGTGACCACCCACTTACCCCATAATGTGGTGGTTTCTTCACTCTTATAGTCTTATTAGATGATTAAGAGGATAAAGAGATTTCAGGATTGAAAAGGAACAACGGCTGCAGAGTTTTTGAAGAAAAATTAAAAGTGTTATGTTTTTCTTTTCAATCTCTTTTACTACTCTCTTCATATTTATATTCATAGTGGTAGATAATAATTAGATGATAATTATTATTCTATTACAACTAATATCCTTTCACTAGTTGATTGTGAGATTAAAAGTCTATTCCTACCATCAAGTTTGTAAAACGAATAAATTTTACTAGCGAAAAATTTATTCTGTCTCAATCAAAAGTAGAATCGATTAGATGGAAGGCTTCAATCTCTATTGGCAAGTACAAGGATTTTGGTGATTACCACATAACCTAAAATTGATTCCCTATCAATCTTCGCCAAAAAAGAAGACGTTCTACAAAGGTAATTTACTTTTATCACTTACGAATCAAAATTTGCTTTACTACTTTGATAACGAAAATGCCGAACGTTAGAATCGCTACGTGAACCTACGGGTTAGTGTTTATTATGATAAATGCACTTATTTTATTAATTAGACAAAAAATTTTAAATCTCTATTGTGCCAACCCTTGTGGTATAAGCGAACCCAACAATACAATTTACTATATTTGTAGGAAGCATATACAAAAATATAAAAGAACGCATGAAGTAAATTTTGCACAATTATAACTGGTGGCCTTAAACCAATCTTTATTAAGGAAATGTATACAAAAATTGCAAAAATAAGACCAAGTAAAAACTTCCCTTTTGTCTTGTCTCGCAACAGGCTCTCTCAAAATTGACAAGAAAATAAAAACCATAAGAAAGGTGTTGTAAAAGGTGACATCAACACCAACGACATCACTAGGGCACCTTCTTGTAAAAACTTATCAACAAGGTATTTTGACTTTATTTTGTGTATGCCTAGACACTTGAAATTTCTCACAAATCTCCAGCCTTCGTATCCCTTTAATATAGTCAGAAACCATAAAAAAACCGTCCAGCAACCTGCTAAAAATAACTTACAAGGAAACTAGCAAAGACATGTGTTCGTGGGTTAGTTAATTCCTTAAACGAGCACCACTCATCATAAAACTAACAACGACTACTCCTATACTAAGAAAATTACTAAAAAGTACTAATCCATATTTACAACATGTGGGAAATAATCTAACCGTACCAACTACTATACACACATTCCATATAAGGAAAAATCAAAATATTAGTTGATTAAATTAGTCAACTCCAGCATTCTTCCTATTTTTGCTTTTCTGGATAAAACATGCACAAGAACAAAATATATCCCACAAAACACAGACCACATACAAATATATACAGAAAAAAATAAAAAATGAAAAACTGAAAAACTCCCCTACAACTAGTAACAAACCAACAATAGAAAGCTAATTCTTTTTTAAAGCCAACAAAAAACAACTACCTAAATAACATCCGAACATCTCAAACTCAATTGCAGGAGAAGAAACTACTATAAAGTGTTGCCACTAGTGTGGTCATCACTCAATACATCAATAACAACATATGTTTTCCTTCACCCTCTTTCTCTTATGTGCATATGTCTACTATCCCTCAAGTTTGTGCTACATCAGTTTTTTGTGCCAATTCCAATTCTCCTCTCTTTTGTGCATAAAGGAGCGTACAAATCTCCCAACAAAAAAAATTATTTATGGAGACACTGAAAAGTATCCACATTTGCTACATATTGAGACATTCTATTTTTTGGGATGCTTAATGTAAGTGTCTCATGTAATGGTGTTGCGTAAAGTTTTGGGGCACTTGTTTGGGACATTTAAAATGTCTCAACATGTATTTCATTGAGACACTTGTAGATGCCTCTAGTTGTTTTCACAGCATATTTAAATATCTCAAGATGGTTTTATAAATATGATAGTAATGTCTTGTTAAGATACTTAAAGTGTCTCTATTTAGTCTTTTTGTGACACTTGTATATGTCTACGAATTATTTACCAACACAATTAAATGTCTTAATATGGTTGCATGAATATAGTAATATTATATTTTCGGGATACTTAAAGTATCTCTACATTAGTTATTTACGACACTTATAGATGTCATCAAACTTAAACATCTAGCACAGAGTATTCCTATGTAAGATAAAAGTATACTTAAACGAGATTCATTGTACAAAAACACCTCTATAATTTAATAGGCTTAGAACTACAAAATATCTAATAATTAAAAATATATATTGGTTAATCAATAAATTAAGAATTCATTAATTCATAATATATTTACAATTCAACAAATAAAATTTTAATCAACAATTAATTCAAAATATGCATTAGATTTTGTAGGAATTGAATAACCAAAGACATGAACATCATAACACAAACAAAACCCAGAAAAATTCTTGACCAAAATAAAATTGAAAACAAAATCCAACAAAAATCCATATTAAATCATTGCAGATAATCAAAACTCCATAAATTTAGGCAGCCCACATCATAATTCTCAAAAGCAAAGCCTGAGAGAGCAGAATTTACCACCGGCGGTGAGCTTTAACGAACATATTTACATTGATTCACGAGAAATTTCAACAAGGGAGAACGACTACGAACCTTCTATGTGAGAGTCAGTGTCAGAGAGATAAGCTTTCTTCGATTTGGGAAAATCGTAGAAAATAAATATTTGGGAGTGTTAAAAAGTTTTCTATTTCTCTATTTCTTCTTCCGTAAAATCCCTTTTGCATAGTGAAAAAAGAATAGAGGATTATATTTGGTGAAAAATCTTCCCGCTACAGTGAAAAAACCAATGCCTTATTTTGGTACCTTATTAAAAATTATTCTTTTTTTTAACTGTTGAAAATTGTAAGAAGTACCATTTTGTTTTATGGAAATAAGCATCCTATTAAGTAGATATTGCTCACAACTTATAAAATGTCCCAATAAAATCTAATAGGACACATAATAATAAGTGACCCGAACAAAGTGTCCCAATATGTGTTTTTGTTGCAGTGAACTCCCCCTCAAATGAGTATAATACTCAAGTCAAAGTATACAAATGAGTGAAGTGAAAGTAAACTTACTCAAGTCAATAGCATGTTGCAATAGGAGAAGAATAACAAGAAAGTGTTTGAGAATTGTGACTTGTAGAGAGAGATGGAGTGGAGTTGACTTGCAATTTGGAGAGGATTGCTACATCATGTTGGTCTTCCGTATCTAGACATAAGAATGTTTGAAAAATGTGATATGGTGTGACAAAAATACTTGAATGATATGAGTATTTAAAGAAATGTTGATGTGAACCGCATCAACCGTGCATATGATCCTTCAACAATATGTTTAATAACCAAAGATCTTGACTAGTTTTGGTTAAAGATGATGGAACCTCGACTTGTTGCTTAGCAAAGAAATAACCTCGATGAGAGAAGGCGCTAAACGAATGTGTAATTTTGCTTGATAAACCGATAATCGTAACAAGATGAACAATCTTGAAGCTCTTTTAAAAACCCAAAAGTTTGGAGAGAAAAATCTCAATTCAATATTAACATCAAAAGTGTTCTGAAAAATAAACAAGGTGTTTGACATATTTAGTCGACTCAAAACAAACTAGAAATGGAAATAAGTCTAAACCTAAAATAAAACTCAAAAGGCGGTAAAAAAACCCGCGCGGACCAAACTTGCCCGTATAATCTTTGTATACAGCTTTGTACCATGGTATATAATTGAACAACATATATCTTTGTGGTATGAGTGCTCTATACCGCATATGAAATTTATCCAACTCGCACTGTGCCTTGGTACAAAAAAAAAAGCCATGTCGTGGTATGTACTCAAAATGGCCCAAAATATCTGAATTTGCTCCGAGAGTCGTCATATGAGTTGTAGCCCTTTACCTTAACTTTATATAGCAACTTGAACTAACTTAATATCAATTTTATAGAGAACGTTATGCCCAAATACTGAACACTGCAGTTTGAAAATTGTTGATGCGTTTAGACATTTGTTTGAAAGTAATCCCCATTGTTCGATTACCCAAGCTTCTTCTCGACATAAAATTCATTATCATGACTCTGGCTCGATATACTTGGCCTCTAACATGAATTTGGCCACTCAAATGACTCGAAATAACGGAAATAAACACCTAATCTATGACAAACAAATACAAGAACTCAAGAACTCATTTACGTAGTCTTCATGAACTCAATAATTATTAACCAATAAAAACACTCCTTCGTTCTTCGGATTCACATAAAATTTATTAACCACTAAGTGTTGCAAACTCCTCATTTTCCGAGAAATAACCACCCATAAACACTCTACTAATATTATCTACCAACAAAATATGGAAGATGTTGAAAATTTTAATCTGCTTCAAACTCTCACCATCAATAAATTCTAAAAATATATTAAAAAAGAAATGCATGCCCTAGTTATGCCTAGAAAACATGCAAAATAAAAGTAAAAATAAACTAAATAAAATGCAACAATCATGCAAATAAAAGATACAACGAGACATTCATTGATAGTGTTGGCCACATTTGGCTAAACACCTCCATATTTCACCAAATTCACATTTTAAGGTCATAGACAAACTTAATTGAGATATTTCCTTGCACAATATCACATTTTTGCTCGATAATTCATCATCATTATTCTTTTTTTTTGTTTTTTATTTTGTTAGTATGTAAGAAAGGCTCTTATCTACTTTGTCATTGTTTCACATGGAACATGAATACACAATGTGAAAGATTCATCAACTACTTGAATGACTTACAAACAGTGGAGCCAAGCTCAAATTTTCTTCAAGTTATAATTTCCGCATGAGGCAAGATGATCATACTAAAAATGAAAAACTTCTCAACTAAAATATGTACATAAAAGTGCATAAAAAATTGTGCAAGTATTTAATGATATTTCAATTCGTATTGTGGACCTAACAAATAAACCGACTACAGCTAGAAATATTTAACAAATGGCACACGAACGATGAAAGACTTGAAGATATCATGCGAAAAGAAATGCACATATGAATTCCTAAAAAAGCGAGAAAATATATAAAAGTGTTATAAGAAGTGTTGTAACACCAAATGCGTCACATACAATCAGATCACATACAGATCAAGAGATTTCCTTAAGCAAAAACACCTCTTGAAATCCAAAGACTTTGTGAATATACCACCAAGTTGACTTTCAGTGATAACATGCTCAATATGAATTAAACTATTTTCAACCAATTCACATATAAAGTGATGTCTAATATTAATGTGTTTGGTGCGAAAATGTTGACCGGATATTCGAGAGATGTCTATTGCACTTTTTTTTTTTTGTCACAATACATGATTAATGTATAAAGAAATATTGTATTCACTAAGCATTTGACGCATTCACAAAAGTTGAGATCAACTTGAAAAACGACAACGCATACTGACTTACCGTAGAAAGTGAAACATAACTTTACTTTCTACTATACAATGAAACAAGATTATTGTCCGGATAAAAGAACCCCCATAAGTACTCTTCCTATTGTCAAGTCACCTTCCCAATCCGAGTCACTTAATCCCACCAAGTTTGTGTTAGTGTCTTTAGGTAACATATCCTCGAAAATCTATTGAACCACTCACATATTTGATTATATTCTTTTTACAACATTCCTTTAATAGTCGAAACTATTAAAAACAACCGATCGATAACATGCAAAAACAACTTCCAAGGAAACTAGCAAAAACATGGGTTAATGGGGTTAGTAAAACTACCAACAACTATTCCTATGTAAGAAAATATTAGTGTTTTTGCTAGTACAATTTATATGAATCAAAAAATCTAAATCGGTAAAATTTTCAAAGTAAGCAAAATAAAAATTAGCTCGAATCGTGTGTTTAACACACTATCCTTAAAATAGATTAAGCCTCCTATTATAGGCCTGTTTCCCGGGATAACACGAGAAAACCAGATTACCTATTCCAGTGAACTAAAAATTATCACCAAAAATTAAATTGCAAGAGTTTTAGGAGATTTATGGAAGTTCTTATGTTTAATTTCTGTATTTTTCAAATGTGAGAAACAAGTCATATTTATAGGCATGAATATAACCTTTTACCACACAATATTTGCCTTTTACTATTGAAACGGTCAAAAATAAATTTGCCCTTTACTATTGAAAAGGTCAAAAATAAATTTTCCATTTACTATTAAAATTTGCCCTTTACAATTGAAAATGTCAAAAATAAATTTGCCATTTTACTATTAAAAATGTCAAAAATAATTTTCTTCAAAATAATTCCTACAATCCATTCCCCACATAAAGAAAATTACGAAGATACAAAGACTTGGTGATAAACTCCAACAATTGAACCCTGCATAGGATAGGTAGCTGTTACCCTTTGAACCTTTCATGTGAGGCCCTGTAGGTCCCAAGGGGTGTGAGTAAGGTTTAGAAGGGGGGGGAGTTGAATAAACCTTACCAACTTTTTGATTTTTGGTCCTTTTAAAATATTACAGAGTTAACACACACATCTAAGTCCTTGAGGGACAGCTAAGTTAGTTATTCAGCAGAGTTAGCCACTCAATAGACTCGATAGAGCTGTTGATAGAATAACTCAGCTGTTTAACCTGAAATTTAACTTGACTGTGTTGGTTTTATTAGCGGAAGACCTAACACTCTTCGATTTGATTTAAACTTGTTTTAACACTTGATTTTAGCACTTAGTTATTGATCAGTTTGGGATAGCAAATAAGTTTATCAGCAGATATAAAGTAGATATGCAGAAATGTAAATGTGCTGAAAAATAAATGACACAGTTAATTTTTATAGAGGTTCGAAGATGGGGTAATTCTTCTAATCCTCTCTTCTCCAACTCCTGCAGAATCCACTAAGTAATGATCGAGTTCACAAAGTGGTTCTCGGTCTAAAGACAAGTCTTGATCACACAAATTGCTCCTTTGACTCGATCTAGAGATGCCTTGGTCACACACAAACCTCTTCCGACTCGCCTTCTTCATAGGGCGCTTTGCTACTACTTCATTCACTTTCTCAAGCTTCTTGGATTTGATTACGAAGCCCTCCAATAACTTGATTACGGTTTGACCTTGAACATTCCTACAATCCTCCTTGGAAGTAGACCCCTTTTGATTCTTCAAAAGTTTCCTCTTCAACAGTTTGAAGTTGTCTTTCCTTCACAACTTTGTGTTGGATTGATTTCCTTCGAGTTTCAGGCTTGAGGATTTGCTTGAATATCTTTGAGAATATTTGCGGGTTAATAGCTTGAATAATGTTTGCTTGTTCGTGGTCCTGGTAATCAAGGTAACCTTTTCTCAATGAATTTCCTTAGCCTTTTATAGTGAACTTTCAAAAATCACTGTTGAAGAGATATGCCGATTTTCAAAAGACACTTGTGTTCGTTGGCTTGTCTTTTCTTGGTCTTCAATCTTGAGATGTAGACCTTTTCTCGTATTAAATGAATGTTCGGCTTTTCGTGTTTTGACACGAGGTGCAGATGCTTCCCATTGGTTTATTCCTTTTGCACGCTTCGGGGCGAGCACTTTAAGACCTGGCGATGGAAGTATTACTTATTTAAGTAATGTTCTTGACTTACAGGCAAATGATTTCTTTCGATTGACTTCTCTTGTCTGCTTATTATTTCCACTAGGTGACTTGAGTGCCGCTTCAATCATTTGAGGACTCAAGCTGTCACTTTCAACTTGTGACTTGGCTTCTTGAGATGACTTTGATCGACACTTCACACACGTTGCTCCTCAACTAATACATCTTTAGTCAAGTTCTTGATCGTCCTTCTTGGCCATACTCGGTTGTTCCACAATGAGCCTTCACTTGATCTTGATTGACTTCTTGTATTTCTGACTTAGGTGACTTGACTCGGCTTTTCCATCTATTATATAATTAAAATTTCAAGGAAAATGGGGTGCCAACTTTCTAGTTTAAGTTTTACATGGCAATCATCAAAATCTATACAATAAATTTTCCAACAATTTCCCCTTTTGATGATGCCAAAACTTAAAAACATTAAACAACATGTAAACAACAAAGATACATAAAGACAATGCAAGAATAACAAAGAATGTATGCGTAGAATCATTCATTTTATTGATAATAGCATTCTTGTCCTTTACACAATTTACAAAGTGTATCGAGAGCATACTCACATCTAAGCAAATTACAAACATCTATGCTAGGATACAAATAAAAAGAGAGAAATTACAAAAACTTTACTAAATATACGGATGACTTACACAAAAATGTATTTACAAGAGTAAAATACATGAAGGGTTCGCAACAACACTTCATCGCCTTCGCCGCTTGCCTCCTTCTTTCCTCTTGACTCTGTCATCATCACGCTCTCTTTCTTTTTCTTTCTTCTTGGTTGCTTTCTTCTTTTCATAAACTCTTTTTCGCAAAGATCGTTTTTCGCTTCCTCTCTTGCCATAGCCGGTCTTCTCTTTTTTCCTCTTGTAGTCTTTTCACGTATTCAACATTCTTTCTAGCCACTTCCGGATTAGCTACTTCATCATACCCAACCCAAGAGATCCTTCCCTTCTTTCCAGGATCTACATATTCGATATTTTTGGGTAGTGGTCTGTGGTCGAAAACCTCTTCCTCCACCACTTCTTCCTCCTCCCCTGGGTGTATACTTTGTCAGAGTCTTCTGCTTACAATGAATGGGTCTTGTAGTCTCGCCGCCATCGGCTTCTTCGCACAACTTAAGACCCTTCTCCCGATGCATCCCGTGCTTGCTACAAACATCTTCGAAATAGCCTTCGGATTCGAGCGTCTTAAATTCTTCAATCGATCTTGGCTCGGATCCTTCATCCGAATAGCATTTTGATCCTTCTATAGGTCCCCGGGGTGTGAGTAAAGTTTAGAAGAGGGGTTGAATAAACCTTACCAACTTTTCGATTTTAGTCCTTTTAAAAATATTACGAGTTAATAACACACTATGCCCTTGAGGGACAACTAAGTTAGTTAATCAAATAGAGTTAGCCACTCAACGGACTCGATAGAGCTGTTGATAGAATAACTCAATTTGTTTAGTCTAAACCTTAACTTGGTCAGTGATGAGTTTTTCATTGGAAGACTTAACACCCTTGAATTTGATTTAACTTTGTATTAACACTTGATTTTAGCACTTAGTTATTTATCAGTTGGATAGCAAATTATCGTGAGATATAAAATAAATATGCGAAATGTAAATATCTTTGAAATGTAAATGACACAAGTAAATTTTATAGAGGTTCGAAGATGGGGTAATTCTTCTAATCCTATCTTCTCCAACTCCCTGGAGGAATTCACTAAGTAATGATCAATTCACAAAGTGGTTATCGAGTCCAAAGACAAGTCTCGATCACACAACCGACTTGCTCCTTGGACTCGATGCCGAGATGCCTTGGTCACACAACTAACTTCTCATCCGACTCGGCTTCTTCACAGGGCAAATTTTGCCTTGTTACTTTAGCTCACTTCCTCAAGTTTCTTGGATTTGATCACGAAGCCCTCCAATGACTTGAGATTGGTTCGACCTTGAACCTTCCTACAATCCTCCTTGGAATGTAGACCCCTTTTGATTCTTCAAAAGTTTCCTTTTCAACTGTTTGAAGTTGTCTTTCCTTCACAGATTTGTGTTGGATTTGATTTCCTTCGAGATTTAGGCTTGAGGATTTTGCTTGAATATCTTGAGAATATTTTGTAGGTTAGAGTTTGAATAATGCTTTCTCGTTTGTGGTTCGTAACCTTTTCTCAATGAGATTCTCGGCCATTTAGAGTGAACTTTTCAAAAATCGCCTAGTTGAAGAGATAGGCGGATTTTCAAAAGTCACTTGTGTTTGTTGGCTTGTCTTTTCTCGCCTTCATTCTTGAGATGTAGACCTTTCCTCGTATTAAATGAATTTCCAGCTTTTTCGTGTTCGACACGAGGTGCGGTGCTTCCCATTGGTTTATTCCTTTTGCACGTTTAAGGGTCGAGCACTTTAAGACCTAGCGGCATGGGTTTATTACTTGTTTAAGTAATGTTCTTGACTTATGTGCAACGGATTCTTTTCGATTAACTCCTCTTTGCAACCTTTTTTCCCCAGGTGACTAGTGTATGCTGTTTCAATCATTGAAAGACTCATCCGTCACTTCAACTTGACTTGGCTTCTTGAGTTGACTTAACTGACTCTTCACACATCTATCCCTCACCGTTATTCATTCTCTTGATCGAGTCCTTGGTCCTCTGTCTTGGCCATACTCACTGTTCCTCAACGAGTCTTCACTTCACTTATTCAATTGACTTCTTGTATTTCCAGGCATAATCGACTTGACTCACTCATTCAAATTTATCTATTACAATGAGAATTACAAGGAAAATGGGGTGCCAACATTCTAATCTAAGTTTTACATGGCATTCATCAAAATCTACAAAATAATTTCCCAACACCTTCCCCTGCCGGAATGCCACCGTAATGTTTCAACACTTCTTCAATGAGGGCATCCGTCTTTTTATAGAACTCTATTATCCCCGCTTATACAATTTTCCTTTTCTCGACATGAGCACAAAGATAGTGTTCGATCGGCAGAGTCACTTGAAGTTTGCTGATGATTGAGGTCACATGATCCTACCGAGGGGTTTCAACAATCATTAAAGTCAGTCCTTCAAATGTTCCCCCTCATTTGTCTTTCCTTCTTCTTCTCACCGCCGTTTCTTCTTTCAAATTCCTTAGGTATTTCTTCCCCTTTTTGGCATCATCAAAGGAGAGAAGGACCCGGGGAACATGCTGCGAGCATGAAGCCGAGTCTGCGAGAATGGAGGTCTCTTTGCGGCATAAATCGTTCCAAATTCAACGAGTGGCTTTTGACTCGGTGTCACCCGTTTCACTCGGCCCATGAGAAGGCTTGAATTTCGCATTCATGGTCTCTCAAGACGCAGAATTTCTTTTCGGTGGAATTCACGCAGAGCTCCATTTGTTGTGTGGGAGGCATGCAATCTCTCCATATACGTCTGCATCCTCTCGCTTCATATCGGATTGTCGGCCTCCAAACAAGCATCTTATTGTACAATGCCTTGAAATAGCGAACTTGTTCGTATCGCATTGCACTCTGCGTGAGGCACTGTGCCGTTCGATCTTCTCAATCTCCTCGCACAGATCTTCTTGAAGACTTCACGGATCTCACTTGTCACACTGATTCACCGGGCCATTCAACATAGAAATCAAAGTTTGCTTTGGCACAATAGAGTCGGTAGAGATTACAAGATCTTCTCGAATGGTGAATCACCACTTTGCTCTTTAACGGTCTCCTCATCTAGGTTAGGCGGCTCGATCGAAAAGGGAAAAACTTGCTCAAAAGCATTTTCTCGCACATAAAGGATTGATTATGCGATGCATACTGTGATGTTCTTGGTGGAGTCGATGCTGCTGCCAGTGTGGGAGCTCACGAGATGACTTCAGTACAATCGGGCCTTGTTCAGTGGGTTGGCTACGATCGAGCCTCACCGTCTTAACGACTTCTTCGGCCTCAATAGATTTTTCTAAGTGATGGACCGGGTCTCGGCCGCAACATCAGGCGTCATCGGATGATGATGAAACCTGGGGCTTGGTTCATCATCAAAGTTGAATGTTTGACGAGCAACTTTGAAACTCAACCGACTTCGTCTGGGAGAACATCCTCACTGGGTCCTTTTGATGTGCAATCGGTGTGGACTCGGCTTCATCTTCGAGACCCCATAAATGATATGTCGAGGATTCTCCTGGGAGTCATGAAGTGCACTAAACTCCTTCTCAAATTCAAGACCTTTGAACATGAGGGATGTTCTCAATCTCTTGAGCTTTACCTAGGGAGGTCTCAACTTCCCTTGGGCCTTCAACACCTCCGGCGGCTCAATCGGTGAGGCCTTCTACATTCCCTTCGACATTCGCAGTGTCTTAGGGTCTTCGAAGTGGCATCCATAGGAGTCTCAACCCCTTGGATTTAACTTTCGGGGCCCAGTGTTAACTCCGGGGCATTTTCATCCTTTGCCTCGATCGCAACAACAGTGTCATCGGCCTTCAAAGCAAATGACACTTTAGTTGGGACAGACTCAACCGTCCGAGCCGTCAATGTCAATCTGGTGTGGTTCTTTTTCGCCTCCACTTCGCCACCTTTACGCAATATAGAGTCATCTGCAAAGATCTTCCGACTGGCCGCAGGTGGAGTGAGTTTCCCCCTCAATCGGCACACCAACCGAGTGGTGATGATGGGGTCACTCTTCTCCCGGACTTGCGGCCGTGCTTCCGTTGAGTGCTCAGGCCACGGGCAGGTGGTAAAACACCTTCAGGGGTTGGCTCAACTTGGGTGCCCAAATTCCCAGTCTCATTGCCAATTCCCTTGGACCCATCTTCCAAAAGTACTGGGGACGTAGCTGCATGATGGTGCCGTGGCAATTTGCTTCACTTCTCCCAATGGGTCTATCTGCAGGAGAGATTGTGAGGACTCTCGTGGTCCTTCAAACATTTGTTGCTCATGCATCATCCTGGATTCTCTCGAGCTTGCTGCATGTCGACTTCTCTGTTGCGGCAATGGGATCCATATCTTCATCACTCCCCGAGAACACATCCGGATGAGGGTAAGTGTGTTCTAGAGTTCCATAAGTGGACATATACTTGGCTTTCTCGAGAGCTTCGCTTCCTCGGCCGCTTTGGCTTGTTCCTTCTCCTTGAAGATTTGTAGGATATTCAGCGATTATCTTCATTAAGGGCACTAAGCACTTTAGTGATCGAGAGAAATTGGAACAATTCCTCCTCTTCTTTGATAAACTCGGGCGTTCAAACCGCACCCTTGAGTGGCTTAGCTTCCACGCCCTCCATTCACGTGACGGCGCTGAATGTCCGGGTATAGAGGAGAATATATGATGACATCATCATCGTCATCTTTTTCTTGTCCTTCATTTTCTCGGATGGAAGGCGGGATGCTCTCTGTTTCTTCACCTTCAGTCCGTAACGTAATGTGGAGAGACAACTTTTTCAACTGGAAGTTCGATTTGTCTTAGCTGCTTTTGTTGTCCTCAATCGTCCTCTCCATAGCCGGGTCTTCTGCGGGCCTCTTCGATCATCCTCAAGTGACTTGGCAAGATCATCTATTACTTGAGATCGCACTTCTTGAGTGTCGCATCTCGAATGCTTTCTCACCGGTGAGTGGCGATTCAACTGTCTTTTCACGCTCCAAATCTTGACAATCCTTCTTCTTTTTAGTTCTAACTAGAGGAATTTCTCGGTTCTTTTTCCTCTTTCTGATTCTTCTTGCAGTGGCGGGGCGGGCATCCTTCGACCGAAGTCGCTTTCTTGGGCTTGCGCCTTTTTTCTTGCGTATGGCCGGAGAAGGGATTTGTGCTTCCTTCTAAGCTACGGCTGCAGGGCGGGAGACACGGCCGCTCGGGCGGCGACTGATTACGAGGGGTAGGTGCATCCTGTTTCTTTCTTTGCGGGGCGCCTTCTTCTTCGCACCGGGGGCAACTTTCTTCTTGGGAGGAGAGGTAACAATCAAGTCCTCGGGTTGATTGATTCCCCCTTACTCGTTTCCGCCCTCTTCGCGTGGGCTCTCTTCGGGATCCCGAGAGATTAGCCCTAAATATCTTCTTATTGACATGGAACGGTTTTCCATGTCGAAGGACAATGCCCTTCACTTCCATAAGGTGGCCAATCACCAGGCCATAACCAAGAGATCCTCCAAAGGATCCATCTTCCTTGAATGATTCATTTACAACATTCTCGCGTAGTCCGCTATACATGAACTCCACCCGGTTGACTTTCTTGCCCCGCATGATCGCAGATCATGACATCGGCTTAGTCTTTGACAAACCGGTGGTTGAAGCCGCCAAACTTCATGTCTACACACTTAGAGACGACATCCATCAACTTGTGATAGTCGTCCTTTAGCAATTTCTTCTCACTGCGTAGACCACCTTAGCAAAGACACTGGGTTTGGCTATCTCTTTCCATGTACCACCAAGTCAACATCGCCCGTAAATCTCCTTCATGCATTCAGGCGACAATAAACGATTGCTCCGCAAGGTCCTTAGTCATTGTTATCAAAATATCCTTGCGGTGGACGGAAGACTTGATTCCTTTGTCTCCGCACTACGCATTAACATAGAATCTGCGCCACCTCTTCAAGGTAAGTGTGTGAAAACTCCAAAGTCGAAAAAGCCTTAAGACCGGACTTTTCCAACATTTACGCAATTTTCTTCACTAGGGTTTCATCCGAACCCCGCTTCACCATTCCTTCAAAATCCACGGACGATCCTGAGTAGATTTGCTTCTATAACTTGATGAAATCAAACTTTGGTGCCATTTTTAGGAATTGTTACCGATCAAAACTTGAAGAACGGTTGGAGGACACTTAGGGTTTTCAAGAGAGAAAAATGGCTTGCTTTCTTTTGCTTGAAGATGAACAGGTTTACGAGTAAGAGAGAGAATGGAAAAATGAATATATAAGAGTTATGAAAGGACATGTCTTTGATATTTGAAATTTGATCAAGATCAACAACTCAGTTAGCACGTCAAACCGCATTTAATTCCTCGCATTTAATGCGGCAACATTTATATCCAATCATATGCTTCTTTGTCATGACTTTTGACTGCACCGTCTTTATTATCTTTGATGTCATCCTTAAAAACATTCCCGCTCATTTAAAACAACTGTGTTTTTGTTACTTAGCTCATAAATGACTCAAAACTTATCTCAAAAATAACTTAACTCTTCTTCTCTTTTTCATTAGGTGACTCAAATTTTGTCACCTAACTCTCGATCTGTGACTTTTCGATATGGTCATTTCGCTTGGCCGATGTGAAAACTTGTTCATTTCTCACTTTCTATCTTCCATCTCTTGATTGAGTCTTCGAGTGTTAACTCACTCAATTAACCCTAGCTCATGCTTAAGCTCTTCAAATCTTGATTCACATAAGGGCTTGGTGAATATGTCACCTAATCGCATCGCTTGAGATATATTCCAAAGTGATGTCTTTCTTTTCAACATGATCTCTTATAAAATGATATTTGACAACAATGTGCTTTGTTCTTGAATGCAACACAAGATTCTCGAGTGATTGCAATAGTGCTTGTGTTATCACACATAATTGGAATCTCTTTTTCTTTAATATCATAATCTCTCGCTTGTCTCATCCATAATACTTGGGCACAACAACCGCCATGACTATGTACTCTGCTCACCGTGGATATGGCTATTGAGTTTTGCTTCTTACAAAACCAGGAAACTAACCCGTTTCCAAGAATTTGACATGTACCAAGTACTATTCGTGTCCACTTTACATCCAAAGATACCGAGTCGAGTAACAATAAGCTTGAATCTACCTTCCTTTGGATACCATAAGCCAACGCCCTGGCATCCCTTCAAATATCTTAGGATTCTCTAAGTTGTAGTCATGTGCCTCTCCTTTGGTGCAGATTGAAATCTTGCACATACACCTACTTTGCAAAGGTGATGTCCGTCTCATTTGGTACATTAAATAGAAGCAGTGATCCAATAAGTGCTCTATATCTTGTTTTATCTACACCTTGCCATCTCGCATCTATGTCCATCTTGACCGATGTGTTCATTGGTATTTTCACGAAAAACTTCTCTTCCATACCAAATTTCTTCATTAAATCTACGATGTACTTTGTTTGACTTATGAAAGTTCCTTCCTTCAATTGCTTAACTTGAAATCCTAAGAAGAAAGTCACTCTCTCCTATCATGCTCATTTCAAATTTGCCTTGCATGAGGTTTGAGAACTTATCACACAACTCTTTATTTGTGGATCCAAAAATGATATCATCCACATATATTTTAACAAGCGATACTCTCCCCATCTTGAATTAAGAAGAGTGTTCTCGTCCACTTTGCCTTTGGGTGAATCCATTATTAGTTAGAAATTGAGATAATGCATCATATCATGCTCTTGGTGCCTGTTTCAATCCATATAATGCTTTCTTGAGCTTGTACACCTTATCAACAATGGTCTTCGGTCAAAACCTGGAGGTTGTTCAACATAGACTTCTTCCTCCAACGATCCATTTAAGAATGCACTTTTCACATCCATTTGATATACAAAGTGAAGTTCTTGTGAGCAAGATAGGCAATAAACATCCTTATTGCTTCTAATCTTGCAACAGGAGAAAATGTTTCATCAAAATCTATTCCATCTTCTTGCAATACCCTTTGGTTACCAATCTTGCTTTGTTTCTTACCACGGATCCTTCCTCATTCATCTTGTTTCTAAAAACCCATTTTATGCCAATAACATTCGATGGGTTGGTCTTTGCACCAATTCCCATACTTTGTTCCTTTCAAACTGATTCAACTCTTCTTGCATGGCTTGAATCCAATGTGTATCATCCATTGCTTGAGACACATCTTTTGGCTCTATTTGGAAAATAAAACAAGTGAACATTGCTTCTTCCCGAGCTCGGATCCGGTTCTTACACCATCTCTAACATCTCCAATGACTAGCTTTGGTGGATGGTCTCTCGACCATCTCTCACATCATGTTGAAGCAAGTCACCTGGGTTCACTTGTCTCACTGTGTTGTTTGAGCAGACTCTTTCATCATCATTCAAGACAATGAGACTTTCCAAATTGTCTTTGAGATTGACTATCTCATCTTCATCTTGGTTAATTACTCTTACTTGACTTCAACATAAGGACTCTTACTCATAGTTGGTGATTAAACTTATCGCCTAACTCTTCAATGTCTTCTCCATTCACATTAGGTTCATCAAAAACCACATGAATAGACTCTTCTCGTGACCATAGTCCTCTTGTTCAAGACCTCTGTATGCTTTGCTCTCACCGAGTATCCCAAAAAGATACCTTCATCAACTTTAGCATCAAAAGCTTTTAGATTATACTTGCCATTGTTGTGGATGAAACATTTACATCCAAATATTCTAAAATATGCAACATTTGGATTTCTCCATGTCCATATCTCATAGGGATTTTTGGTCAACTGTCTGCTTATCATGCATCTATTTTGAGTATTGTATGCGGTGTTAATAGCTTGAAAAATCTCTTAGGCAAACCAAACCAACTAACATGGTCCTTGCGACTTCTTTGAGAGTTCTTTCCTCCTTTCAGCTACTCCATTTTGTTTGTGGAGTTCTTGCCGCAGATAACTCATGAGCAATACAATTTTCAACACAAGATCTTGAGTTATTAATCCATTGACAAACTCGGTTCCTCTATCGACCTTATTTTTATAATGGTTTGACTCTTTTCATTTTGAACTCTTTTCATCACCGTGGTAACTTTTGCAAGGTTTCCTTCTTTTTGCACATGAAGATTGTCCATGTATATCTTGAATAATCATCTACCACCACTAAGGTGTATTTCTTTCCACTTTGTCGGTTCAATTGGACCAAATAATCCATATGCAAATGATGCAATATCCTTGTTGAAGAAGGACTAGGCTTCTCCTTGAATGAAGATTTGATCTGCTTTCCCATCCGGCATGCATCACATACACTTTCCTTCTTGTACACTGAAGCTAGCAAAGATGGCTCCATGCAAGCTTGTTGATTGTCTTGAAGTTCGGATGACTCGGCTTCTTGTGCCCACCCAACTTGATTCGGTTATGCTCTTTGCTAACAAAGTGCTTGGTGGCGATGAGATCTACCACATACATATTCTTTTGTCTTGATCCTTGAAGCACTATTTCATTTGATTCAAGATCTTTAATCCGCATAGTCCCATATTGAATCCAACATTGTAGCCCTTGTCACGAGTTGGTGATGCTTAACAAGTTGAAGTTTAGACCTTCAACATAAGCAACATCTGTGATTTCAATCCATTTTTCTTGATAGATCATGTGCCTTTGATTTTCCCTAGAGCTTCATTTCCTCCAAATATAACTTTTGCACCTCTAATCTCCTTGAATCTTGACAGATTTTTCTTGTTTCTGTCATATGTCCGGAATGTACCACTATCCATGTACCAGGTCCTTGGCACTTAGTTGTTCCTTGAACTCCGCAATCAAGGAAATTAGTTTTTAGGTACCCATACTTGCCTGGCCTTGATGGGTTAGTCAGAAGATGATCCAACCAACCTATAGCCAAATGACTTGACTCTTAGAGGTTGCCATCTATCCGTGCCATAATCAAAATTCAATTTGTTTGTATGCATGTGTGTGTGTTTTAGCAATTGCCTTCTTTGGGTAGTTGTGATATTTTTGGGTGTAGTGCCTGGGTGCATATGTGTGCTGATAATAGCTCTTTTGCCTTTGGAATGACCTTTGCTGAGGTCTAGGTCTTTGCCATCTAGGCTTGTATTCCATTGGTCTTTGCTGATTTTTCACATTATTCCAATCAGCTTGGCTTGGGTAGTTTCTACCATTCCCATCATATGTGTTTCTTTGATAAAACTTCTGGGGTTTTTGGTAGCTCTGTTTATTCTTCACAGTACTTTCTATTTGGAGTTTGCTTTGAGGAACTCGCTTGATTTCTTCTCACCGCCCCTCTCAAAGATACTCAATCGTCGTTTTCCTTTCCTTTATATCCAAGGAAAGTTTGTTTGTGATTGTGCTTTGGAATGAATGTGGGTGCAACATTTGGTGTTTTGGGTTTTTGAGATGCTTCATTACTCGAAGATCCTTTTTCCAAAATCACTCTAGGAGTTTGACTGTGCACAAAGGAATTGAATCCTATGCATGTCTTATCTCCACATTCTTTTTGACTCATGATAAGGTCATCCAATGATTTGGATGCCTTTGTAAATGAGGCAATTACATTTTTAAGATCATTTTCTCTCTTTTCTATAGCAGCTATCTCTGCTATTAGTTTGGCATTCTCACTCTCGGCTCTTTGTTCTCATCACCTAAGTGACTTAGAGTACTCTCGGCTCCTTAGTCACCGTGTGAGTTTTGGCTTTTAAATTTGGGTTTTCCTCATTTATAAGTGTGTGTGAGGATTTTATGTGCTCAAAGTCTTTCATCATTTTGCCTAATGAATCATAAAGATCGAGTGGGTGATGAACGTGTGTGTCACAATCACTATCACTTGAATCAATGAGATGAGTTAGAGTGTACCTCATCTTCTTGATCCGTTGATCTTGTTCTTTAGCCATTAGACGATCATTGCTTCTTCTTCGAATCACTTGAGTAGCTAGCTTCACTACTCTCTCGAGTCACGCTTTTTTTAGACTTAGTTGTCTCAAAGCACCCAACATGCTTTTCTTCTTTTTTCTTGTCTTCTTTCTCTCAAGAATTTTCTTTTTCTTCATTCCCGTATTTATTGATTGGTGGGTAGGAACAATCAATAGCAAAATGTACTTGGTTGATTACGGTTCCAACACGGTTCTCAACTCTTTGATCAGCTCTTTCTATCCTTGAGTTATCAACTCTCCGATACTCAACTCTCTTGGGTGACCTGTCTTCTCTTGACTTGGAGGAGTTGAATTGTCTCCTGGAGGATACACCCTTGTTTCTTTTATAGTACTTATTGAAGAACTTGTTGAATCTTTTAACCATCAGCACCTCCTCGTCTATGGCTTCCTTCACTTGACTCTCTTTCCATCCTTGACTATAAGTGCAATGTCTTAGGTACAACTATCTCCTCTTGCTCATTTCTTCTCACTCAAACTCATAGGCTTTGAGATCCGAGAATAGCTCATGATTGGATGTTGTCGTGAGGTTCATTGAATGTCTCAGGGCCATGACCTTCATTTCCCATTCAAATTTGGGAGGCTTTTGAGAATCTTTATACACATTTCCTTTTGTGTATATTCTTTCCCCAAGTGTTGATAGCTCATTTGTGATTTCATGAATCTAGCATCCAAATGATCCAGTTTCACCTTGCAAGCATTTTCAAATTTTCAAATTTTTGTACAAAGCAAGAGACAATTTATTTTCTTTAATTTGCTCAAATCCTTCACAAATTAAAGTTAATTTATCCTGATTTTCTTTTGTAGATTTGCAAGATTTGACTTTATTGAACATTGATTTGTCCAATGTCTTGTAGATAATGTCCTTGGCCACATTATCCAAGTTATATCTCGTTCACATCGTTGGTGCACTCGATCCTTGGCTTTTCAACCATGGCCGGTGTGTCTTCATCTCTGCTTACACTCTGCAATTTGCTATTCTTACTAAATTGTTCACTTTAAGTATTTGCAGTGGCCCATCCTCTATCACAAGCCACATTTCATCATGTAAAGCGGATAGATGAGCACAGATACGAATTTTCCAGTCATCAAACTCCTCAACAAAGGAACATAGGAATGCGTGTCAAATTTGCTTCCATTATAATAACTTTGCTCGAGTGAAAGATTTTGAAAATACAAGTGTTAAAAATCTTTAGAAAAGATAGAGATCTAGTTCAAGAACTAAACCGGTGCGGAAGGCTCAATGAACCAACCGCTCTAATACCACTTGTAGGTCCCAAGGGGTGTGAGTAAGGTTTAGAAGGGGGGTTGAATAAACCTTACCAACTTTTTGATTTTTGGTCCTTTCAAAATATTACGAGTTAACACACACAACTAAGTCTTTGAGGGAAAGATAAGTTAATTATTCAAATAGAGTTAGCCACTCAAATGCACTCGATAGAGTTTGTTGATAGAATAACTCAATTGTTTAACCTAAAACCTGACTTGACTATGTTGGTTTTATCAACGGAAGACTTAACACCCTTTGATTTGATTTAAACTTGTTTTAACACTTGATTTTAGCACTTAGTTATTGATCGGTTTGGGATAGCAAATAAGTTTATCAGCAGATATAAAGTAGATATGCAAAAATGTAAATGTCTTTGAAAAATAAATGACACGATTAATTTTTATAGAGGTTCGAAGATGGGGTATTTCTTGTAATCCTCTCTTCTCCAACTCCCCGGAGGAATCCACTAAGTAATGATCGTTTACAAAGTGGTTCTCGGTCTGACAAGTCTTGATCACACAACCGACTTGCTCCTTTGACTCGATCTAGAGATGCCTTGGTCACACAACAATAGCTTCTCTTCCGACTCGGCTTCTTCTTCAGGCAGGGCAAATGCCTTGCTACTTCACTCACTTTCTCAAGCTTCTTGGATTTGATCACGAAGCCCTCCAATAACTTGATCTTGGTTCGACATTTGAACCTTCCTACAATCCTCCTTGAAAAGTAGACCCCTTTTGATTCTTCAAAAATTTTCTCTTCAACAGTTTGAAGTTGTCTTTCCTTCACAACTTTGTGTTGGATTGATTTCCTTCGAGTTTCGTGGCTTGAGGATTTGCTTGAATATCTTTGAGAATATTTGCATGTTAATAGTTTGAATAATTCTTGCTTGTTCGTGGTTCGTAATCAAGGTAACCTTTTCTCAATGAATTTCCTCGGCCTTTTATAGTGAAGTTTTAAAAATCACTGCCCGTTGAAGAGATAGACTGATTTTCAAAAGACACTAGTGTTCGTTGGCTTGTATTTTCTTGGTCTTCAATCTTGAGATGTAGACCTTTCCTCGTATTAAATGAATGTTCACTTTTTAGGTTATGACATGAGATGTAGTGCTTCCCATTGGTTTATTTCTTTTGCACGCTTCGGGACGAGCACTTTAAGACTGGCAAAGCATGGAAGTATTACTTATTTAAGTAATGTTCTTGACTTACGTAAACGGATTCCTTCGATTGACTTCTCTTGGTTCTTTGCTTATTCCCCGAGGTGACTTGAGTCTGCTTCAATCATTTGAAGACTCAACTGTCACTTTCAACTTGTGACTTGGCTTCTTGAGATGACTTTGGTGACATTTCACACGCTTGCTCCTCACCGATACATCTTCAAATCAAGTTCTTGATCTTCCTTCTTGGCCATACTCGGTTGTTCCACAACGGAGTCTTCACTCGATCTTGATTGACTTCTTGTATTTCCAGGCTTAGTGACTTGACTCGGCTTTTCCAAATTTATCTATTACAATTAAAATTACAAGGAAAATGGGGTGCCAACTTTCTAGTTTAAGTTTTACATGGCATTCATCCAAATCTATAAAATAAATTTCCCAACAGGCCCCATATTTTTATACCATAGACGACATTAACATATATTTTCCCGATGTAATATTTTAGTATTCTAAACTAATGTGCTTGCACTAGTAATTTATTCTTATATTCACAATTTTTTTTTACATAACCTATTATGTTATCGGATTAAGTGTCAATTATTTTATGATAATACTATTTAATTTATGTCTATACTTAATACTTCAAATTCGATTACTATTATCTTTTTGCATCTTGATTCAAGTAAAAGTGTTATTTAAAATCCATTATTTAGTATTTTACCAATAAAACTCTTGTCGTCATTTTTAAAAACGATGACGATATTAATATTACGTCTTTTTCACCAACCATTACAAGATGATCAATTTCTATTTTTATCAATTTAATATTATTGTGCAAAACAACTATTCTTTATTTCAACAAACTACTTCTCAAGTTTTGAGATTTTGAAATTAAAATTATATATATATAAGCGATTGTTCAAATGAGACTAACCCCTTTAGGTTATTCCATAAGAACACCTATAGACCCTTGATTTAAATTTTTAATGGTGTAGATCTGTTTAGTTATTTTTGGGTTATAAGGGTATGATTGTATTTTCACATATTTTCGTTTTTATGTTATTCACGTTAATTGCTATTATTTAGGAAAACAAAATCCTTCCTTTTTCGATTTACTAATTTTTAGGGAGAAAAAAATCATAGATTCCAATCGTGTCTTTTCAAAACTGATTCTTTTTGTTTCCATCGTCTTGGGCGGTTTTTTTCAATTCAAAAGAAACCCTATTAGTTTTTTTTCTTCTCACCCAAAAACACACGTCTGCCGGTTCGTCTCCCCAAAAATTGTTGTCCGTTCTTCTTTCCCGGCGCCCCGAGTCATGAAAATCGAACTCATTATTTCCGCTGGTTATCGTCGTTTCCAAGTTACTTTGGTGGTCGAAGGTTTGGATTTTGTGAAGAAGGGAGCAGAGTTAGGTTTTGGGAGCCGATTTTTGTTTTGTAAAGGTATGTTCTTTTTCTCGCTTTTTGGCCCAAATCTTCCAAATTTCAGTATGTTCTTGTCTTTACCAAGTAATATTTGGTGGTTTAGGGAGTTCGATTTTGTGGAGAAGGTTTGAGGAGGGGGAACCGACGTCCGAGTTGTGCATTGAAGGTATTTTTCCTTTTTTTTTTCTTCTTGAATTTTTCATTATTATTGCTTGTTATTGAAATATTCTCTCTCAATTTGTCTCGATTAGTTCGTATTTGTTAATTGGGTTTTATTTCATTTGCAAACAAGGGTACATATTTCCTTTATTCAGTTATTGTCTTGTAGAATTTTGCAATTTGAACTCAAAAAACCCAAGTAATAAACCTTAACAAGTATGCGGATGTTTTATACTAAATATACGTATATATTATATTAAATATACAACATTAAGTAGAATATAAACAGAATGTTGTATTAAGCTTTGATATATGAATTGAGTGTTTTTTTTGTAGGGGTTGTGGTGTATTTAAATTTTCAGATATATTATGTTATATATACAACATTAAGTGGAATGTAAACAAATCATTGTATATAGTTTGGTATATGAATTGTGTGGTTTTTTATGTAGGGGTTGTGGTGTATACTACGTATACATTTATGGTATGTTAAATATACAATAAGGTATTTTTTTGCTTTTCTTTATCTTCTCCACATTTTTCTTTTTTTTTGAGTATTTGTTCCTTTGCTTTTAATTCATAGTAAATAAGTTTATATTTCTACTCTTTACGATTATAGTCTGTAGAATTTTGCCATTTTGCATTCAAGGAAATGAATTGGTTGTTTATAAAAACACAAGGTGTTGATACTTGAAACCCCACTGCCCCTGACAAGTATGCAGTTATTTTATACTAAGTATACAAGTATGTCATGTTAAATATACAACATTAAGTGGAATGTAAACAAATGATGTTTAAAGTTTTTGATATCTCTATTTGTGTTTTTATGTAGGTGTTGTGGCTAGTAAAATATCAAGCGAAGAACAGAAATAGAGGTCAATAGTGGTGCGAGGAGAGTTCGGGATAAGAGCAAATGCAAAAAGAGGCGAAGGATTGATCGACCATACCCGGCACGCAAGTTAGGGGGAGAAGAATTTGGTTTGAATGCAAGAAACATTGGGTGGCAAGAAGCCAGTGTAGAAGTTTATCTGTTTTGTCATTGGTGGAATACTTTAGTTTTTTTTTTTAAGTTTCTGGTAATTAATAGTGATGGTTTTACATGATATTGAACATGTTTTCGTTGAGAATGTTGGTGATTCAATGTATTGGTACAATTTACTAAGTTGTTTTGCACATCGTGTTTATGTGTAGCGAATGTTTTGTCTTACCATGGGTTAGTGTTGTGTCATTTCCATTTTTTCTTCGTAGAGTGATCTTTTACAGATGTAAGTGGTTTTTTGATTTGCATGTACATTATCGTAAATGCTTGCAACGACTGTATAAATAGATATGTCGAATTGTATATTTAATGTGTTGCATTCGTTTATTTTGGATTAGTTGAATTGTATTATTTGTTGTATAAATAGTTTAATATATTTGTTTACTTAGTTACGTTGGATTGTATCCTTTATTTGGTGGAATTGTATACTTAGTTATATGGGTGATTCACTGATTTAGTTCAAAGGTGTAATTGTATATGTAGTTTAATATTTTACATACATAGTAATTTTTATAATATAATTATTTTCGGTGTAAATATATAAATAGTTAAACAATTCTCGTATGCTTAGTGATTGTTTGAGTATATTTAGTTGAATGTAATTTTACATGCAGTATACGTTTGTGAAGCTAAAATTACCTTAATGATAATTGGCGTATACAAAGTAATTTTATACATAGTTAAACAATTACAGTATGCTTAGCGTTTTTTTTTTTTGTATATTTAGTTGAATGTAATTTTACATGCAATACATGTTTAGGGAGAAAAAATAACCTTAAAGATAAATTAACAGTTCACATAATGTTATGAAAAAAACGTCTTCATTAAATAGTAAACTAACAAGTTTCATACTGTTTCACCCAATATTTTTTGCAAAAAAAGAAACATTCCACTAGGGTGTGGTGTCGCGGTTTGGACACGTTCTGCTGTTATGCGTTCCGATCTCACCGCATGTTCCACATCGTCTTTTGAGCTTTGTGCTTGCTTTAATGGCTTTCTCTCTTTGAAGCCTTCTCTATTGCAAAGAACATAATGCAAACGAATGACTTCATTACTGAATCGCTTTATCGTTCTCCTTCGATGTCAAATCCGCTAATTGCTCCATAGTTTTTGTAAAATTGTATACCGGTTTCCAACGTAGCGAAATGCATGCCCACTCGTGGAATCTTTTCTTGTTCTACCTCTGGTATCCAATATTTTGTTGATCCCGGCGAGATTTCGAGCCGTTGTCCTACGTTGATTTTTGACATCACAAAAGTTATACATAATAATACAAAATGGATATATTATATATACACTTATGTAATTACATTCATACACAATTTTTATTTTTTAATGATAATGCTTCTTTCACAGATTTGATAGTATACAATACTCAATTTGTATAAAATATACGATTTTAATAATCTATTTATGCACGTTTTGAGTTATAAGTATACAAAGAACGTTTAGTTAATATTCTATTTTTTTACATCAAATGTTTAATTTATGATGACAGACAAGTCTTCACATATATTTGGTGTATTTGCTAACTAATTAATATGCAAGACAAGTTTTCTCATACAATGAAATAAGCATGAGTAGATTTTTAATTGAACAAACCACAGATTTAACATATACAAGTGTTATATTAAAAATATACAACGAACAAATGCAATGTATACATGTTGTACATGCTAAACAAACACGCAACGAATTTGTCAACAAATGTACTCTATGTAGATAAGGCGTATGTATGCATATACATAATGCTATATACGCAAGGCTTATATACAAAATAGGCAAACAATCAGTACTAAACATACAAACTATTAATTGATATACAATCTTCATACAAGTGGTTAATATGCAAAATATAAAACTATATATACAAAGTTGATACACTAAATAGACAACATACGTATACTAAACCTACAAATCAAGACAAGTTTTACCATACAATGAAATAAGCATGAGTAGATTTTTAATTGAACAAACTACGCACGAACATATACAAGTGTTACATTATAAATATACAACGAATAAATGCAATGTATACATGTTGTACATGCTAAACAAACACGCAACGAATTTGTCAACAAATGTACTCTCTGCAGATAGGCGTAAGTATGCATATACATAATGCTATATACACAAGGCTTATATACTAAATAGGCAAACAATCTGCACTAAACGTACAAACTATTAATTGAGATGCAATCTTCATACAAGTGGGTAATATGCAAAATATAAAACTATATATACAAAGTTGATACACTAAATAGATAACATACATATACTAAACATACCAATCAATAATAACAGAGGTGCATCTCGGTTCATTCAGACATCAATTGTTTATTCAAATGGCGTATGAATATTGTAGCAAGTTTCTCGTTAAAAATTACCTTGAAGACGTTCATCGATTGCGTTCAAATCAATATTTTTGCCATTGTATAACTCTTTTCAATAAAATGGATGATAGCTCCTTGCCAATTGTTAGATATCCGTCGCGCTTAATTTTATGTGGAACAATTGCAGGTCGATTTTTGAGTGATAATGGTGATTACAAAGGTTTTGATAATGGCGATGCAATGGTGGTGTTGAGAAGGAGACGTATATTGAGTGTCTATGTTGAATGGCGTGATTTATGGCGGTGATCAATAACAGATCACGTCCCTATAATATAGGAGGAGGTTACCATGTATGATTTTATGAATTCCAATTTTACCCTTTTCTATCGTATAGTTACTTATGAAAAGTCAGTATATATTGTAATGTATCTTGGCCATTGATTTACTATTTGGATGGTCTAGATTCGGTCTTATGGACTAACCTAGGAGGGTGGTCTCACATGATCCCTCCCTATATATATATATATATATATATATATATATAATTTGAAAGTGTCCATTACTATAAACTCAACATATTTATCGAAAACATGTTATATTGATTTACCCAACTTGTATTATGATTTTTGAAATTCTTGGCATAAAAATAAAGTAGTAGTTGAACCTATTTAATTGAAAGACAATTTTGTTCTTTACAAGAAAACCATTTCATTTCATGATATATTCAAACCATCTACTACTAATTTAATATTTTAACAAAGAAAATTCTTTATGTCTTGAAAACTCAGTTAGTAAAATTTGTATTTTTGAAAGAATAGTACTTGAGATTTATTTTATTAAAAATTAAACTTTTATATTGAAATAATAAAGAGCCTCATTCTTGATTTTATTAAATTACCTACTACTTGATTTAAATAGTAGACTACATCATTTATACTTGATATTATTTTATATTATGAGGTGTGTGAATAATGCTTAATGACCTTTCCTTAACGATTGTCTACTTCTTTTTACTTTTAATGCGATATTTTAGCCGATTCAATATCTTTCTTGAACAACTATCTAGTAATTTTCTTGTAGCATAATATTTATTTAAATATTTTGTAATTTCAAAAATTAATTTATATATTGGGAAATAATTTTTATAATTTAATTAATTGATTGATTGATATTATTAACTTGTACTATTGGTTCTAATTTTATTTAATACGCCTTAGATGATAAGTGATTATACAACAATTGGGAATTATTTGACATCTTATAACTTAGATGACTTATTATATAAATGATAGATATGGCTTATGAATAAGATACTTTACTTATGAGATAAGTGATCATGGGATTGATAAGTGATTTCTAAGTGAATTTTGGACTTGATATTTAATACCAATTATCTCCAATTTAGACAAAATAGAAGCCTCACATTCATTATAATTTTTCAAAATCCCACTCAAGCAAATATTCTTTTAAAAGAACGCCCATACCTCTCATATTTCTCATAAGATTCCTACTTAAACTAAACCCCAACCGATACCTTTGACTCCACTTTTGCTTCCCATGCAAGACGAGAAAGTTAGATAAAAAATAATAAAATTATGTGTGTATTGGCAAAGAGGACTACCGATTTTTATGGGTAGTGGGAGGGGTGTTTGCTTCCATTATTATCTCTTAACACACTCAAAAATCCTCTCAAGATTTAGCACAAAAATCCCCTTCAAACTCTTTTTAAGAAACTCTCCATTTTGAAGTCTTAAAGCCCTCAAATATTCATCAAAAGGTAAGAAACATAAACATCCAATTCTTGATTTCTATTTTATCTTTTATCCTCCAACACTATTCTACAATTCTAACTTGAGCAACTTCTTCTTCATCTTGAGGTGACCAGAACGAAAATTTAAGGACAAGAGGAAGTGAATTTTCTTGAAGTTTTGGAAAGAAAACTATTTTAGATTCAAGGATTGTAAGGTAAGAAATTGTGTTTTTTAGTACTTTTTTTTTCTTAACTTGAGGACTTAAATTTTGACTCAAGAACTTGAAATTTTGGACTTAGGAGCTGACCTTGGAAGAGTTTGGATTTCAAGCCAAGAATAAGGAAATTTGTCCATTTTAATTAGAAGGACTGCATGGAAGCTATTAAGGTGGGTGGAAAAACTCTTTAAAGAACTAGCAATTAATTTTGATAAGATCATGTACTCAAAAAAAAAATATAACATGTTGCATGTATATTTTGAAAATGTTAATTTTCAAAAGTATGGACAAATGAGCATGATCTTGAAATTTTGCACAATATGGACATGAATGCATTAATCTTGTAATTTCTTGTGAAAAATCTTGTATTATGCATTAATGCATGTACAATATACTCAAAATCATGATATTTACATGTGACATATTCTGGAAATATGAACTTGTACTTAATTTTGGATTATTGGACCATTTGTGCAATTGTTGCAAACTTTGACTACATTGTAATTATTGCACTATCCAAGGACTAAATTGTAAAATTTGAAATTTTATACTGAACTTAAATGTACATATATTAAGTGATCAAGAAAAATTTAAGTATTTTGGGTTAAAAAATCTAATTATGGAAATTTTAAGGACTTAATGGGAAATCTAAAAGTTTAAGGACCAATCTCTATATATCGAGAATTGGTACAACCATTGTACATGGAAAACCTGTTAACTTAAACTTTATAATGTTAAGAATTTCTGGTCCAAATATCATAACAATCGGACTTGAAACGAGCTATCAACGATAAAACAACTTTTGGGCTAAAAATGCAAATTTTAAAAATTTACGACTAAACCGAAACATTTTCAAAACTGCTTTTATCCAATATCCTAATGTCCTAAGTGACATTGTAGAGTTAGATTCACTTCAAAAACCCTTAAGGATTATGGATTCTTAATTTTAAAATTCGGGACAAAAACGCCAATTTTGACAAATAAAGGAACCAAAATGAAAGTTTTAAAAATCTGGATCCCAACTTCCCCAAAATCTAATTCTCTAAGAAATTGTTAACTTTGAGGGATATTAAGAACCAATGATTCTGGTTTCACAACAATCGGACATCAAATGATTTCTTAGGGACAAAATTGACTTTTGAATAAAACACGCAATTTTGAAAATAAGGGACCAAATCTGCAAATTTCTGAAAACTAAATTTGTCCCAACAACTACTTGTCCTAAGTGATATTTTAGAATTTAAATCACATAAAATCCCTCCCGATTTGTGAGATCATATTTTTAAAGCTCGGTCCGAAAATATCAACTTCGACAAGAGAAGAGACCACACCGTAAATTTCAAAAATCTGGACCTTTGCTTTTGGAATTCAAACTCTATGAAAAATTTGAAGAATTTAGAAACGACTTTATCCTTTTTCAACTTCTAGGACCAAGACCTATCAAATTTTAAAACTCGATAAGGATAATTTTTCAATAAAGGCTATGTATAAAACAATTCATTTTTGCTCAAGGTTCTAGAAAACTTAGTTTCAACCTTATCATACTTATTTAATATTAAAATATATTTTATAAGTATTAAGCAAGGATATTAAATTATTTTTCTTAACTTATCCTACCTTAAATGAACCCCTTTATCCGAATAAAATACGCACTCAAAACGACGACTTCCTCACTTTGAATAATTGAATGTGTTAGAACTCGAATTTTTGTATAATGTACGAACTAAATATCTCATTTAAGGCAAGATTGTTCATCCGATAACTAGCCCGTTAAACCATACTTTGATAAAGTCAAGATTGGACACTCGTGTGACTAGTTCACTTCGGCTACCTTAATAACTCGCGATATGTATTTGAAACTCTTTTTTTTTTTGATAGGTATGTATTTGAAACTCTTGAATATGTTATATGTTGATTGAACTATTTCTCAGAACTATGAATGTTCGGATATTGAATTTGATATGCTTATGTAGAATGAATGAGTCGAGTATAGGATCGAGTAGCTCGGTTGCAATCCCTTACCGGCCTCCATCGTCTAAATCCCAACCGCAGGTCGGATCATGAGAGTTCGATGGGGATTAGGTCATAGTATGTGTGTAATCATAATTATGACGATCTCTAGGTCTTGCGAGCCTTTTGTGGAGATATCGTACTTTCTGGGATAGTGGATTCGACCTATCCATTGAAGGGATAAGGAAATCTATTGGGGAATTGATATTTGATCAACACTTCTCCGCCGAATAAGGACGGTCTGGTTGTGTCATATCTTATGCGCAACATGTTTGTTTGATCAAGGTTGACATTACGTCTTGTACGCGGCCACTTATGTTGTTTGAATCTATCTCGATCTGAAATACATGATATATCTGTCGTTATAAGAATTGAATCACATTCATTATACTTGAATGTTCTCACGAACTATTATTTTTCTAATGATAATCTTCTCACGTACTATTTGCTCGAGCATTATTAGTATGTGGATTTTGTGTGTCGCATGCATCATTTTTATAGAAAACGATTTCTTACACAAATGTGAGCCACACTTGCACATTTACATGTTAGAGTAGTGTGCCCGACGCTCCAATTAGATTGGAGTGTATTCTACTTGTAAAGACAATTTTATTGAGAATCGTATTAATAAAAGCATATCTTTATCGTTTGTTTTGCATTTAATACTATTAATTATGAGTTTGATAAAATCCTTAGATCATATTAAGCTATGGGACATAATCGCGCATTTGATAGAAATCACGGAACATGTCTCTAAGGCTTTGGTCTTAAATTAGTTCCAAGTCGATTGGCTTTTCAAGATAGGACATTGAATAGCCCCACAAGACTTGTGCATATGATGCATGCTCGTATGACGAGGATGTTGCATTCCATTAACATTAATGTAGTGACGCAAATGAATATATGCAGGTACATGATTCTTAACTGGAATATTTATTGCGGAATTAAGAATTTCCACATTGCGATAGTACATGATTAGTCCTTAGACATGAGACACGATAGTAGCCTTATGTACATCCCGTAATACTCTGATCTATCTTTTGATTGCTTGACAATCATAAGGGTATATTTTGGATCTTTGGTCTACATAGATGTTAATCAGTTGCCAACATATAATTCTACACTTGCTAATTTGTTGACAAGCAAATCTCCTGTATTTTCATAATTCGTGATTTAAAGACCTTGGCCAAGGCATGATGCATATTGATTCATAAAGAAATCACTATAACTTGAAATGGAACCACAATTATCAAATCATTTGGGTTTTAACTTGTAATCTATGTCCAAGATTTAATCGGGAGATTAAGATGTCGAAAGGACCGTACATGTATGCAACCGCAATCGAAATCGCTTACTCACAATTCACCTATTGCTAGGCGTTCATGCTACTTGCTAGATGTTCCCATGATTTGTAGGTTTTTGGAATTAAAGAGTTAATTTCAAAAATTAATTTATTAATTAGATTAATTAATTGAATAATTATTCTTCGTAAGTTACAAATGGATGTAATCCTACTTCTAGCATTAGTTGTGAACCTAAAGGGTCACACACAAAATGGTTGTTATCATTTCTTCAATCGAAAATAGTTCAAAGGGTTGATACAATTAATTGATATAGATTAATTAATTGTGGCTTAATTTTAATTCAATGATTGAATTAAATATTTATTAAATAATTAAATTATTTAATTAGACCTAATTAGATTAGAAAGTCTTTGGAGAGAAAAATAATTTAACTGATAAAAACAATTAAAGACTATATTTAATAATTAAATATAACCAAATAAATAATTGGATTATTTATTTGGGCTAGATGGAATTGATTTGATCAAATTAATTAAATATGGATTGGATCAATTAATTGAAATTAATTGGTGGACCTTTTTAATTAAATGTCAAGCCCAATATATGAATAAGCCCATAAGGATAGGGTCATTTGGCTAATTTGAAAGAAAGAAAAAGATGGAGGGATTTTCTTTTGAATATCCGGATAAGGGTTATCCGAATATGACAAGATATCATATGAACAATTGAGATTACCCCATAATATTCTACTACTGATTTTAGGTTTTGAACCTCGATACTTTTATGAACATTGGATGAATCATATAAGTATCTTTAATAATCAGTAGAAGAATAACTGAAACACACAACAGATAAAAAAAAGTTACGTCTTTTACTCCTTTAGGGACGTGTTCCTTCTGTTCTCTGTCTTCAGACTTATTCTTTCTTCTTCGTAGAAAAAAACCAAGAACCCTTCTTGGTTTTTACTACATAACAACAATTCTTATTTTTACCAAATGAATTAAGGATTGTTGTTCATTCCATATTTTAGATTGAACAAAGAAATGAATTATTAATTACTAGAAAAATTATTAATCCGGAGCTTCCATCCATCATGTGGACTATCTTTAGGAGAGGGACGTTTACTCTGCAAGATCGTGATTCGAGGATTTACCCTCACGTGGAATTTGGATTCCTTATACATCTTCAAAAGGAAGCTTTTTTACGTAAAATCCTTATCATTGGTTTTTACCGCTTGTATAACTCGCGATCGTTAAATTGCTCGAGAACCCGGGCTTTTACTTTTATGTATAACTTTGCATGTTTTTTATTTTTAATTTTGGATGCATTAAGTCCTCGCGGTATAGTGAACCCAACAAAGGGTATCAAAGCCACATTTTCGCACTTATACAAGTTTATGTGTATTTTCAACCACGTTCTAAACTCACAAAAATATCTTTAGCATATTATTTTATGTGCGATAAAATCGTTTTTATACGATTTATGCTTGGGTAAACTAGATTCGATGATTACATACGAAGAACTCAATGAATCATAAGATTTATGAATCGCCACCATCCGGAAATAAATTAGAGAATGTCAATCTTTGTTTTCATTCATCTTCCTTTTCAAATATTTTATATTTACGCGAAAAGTTTCAGTTTGATAGTTAACATTGCTCATCAAATTGACCAAATGTGATTAGTTTAGCGTAAAGTTGAAAAAGATTTAATGTCAACAAAGTTTGATAGATTTATGGTTATAATTTTTTTACTACTATTATTTCTAATGGATATTATCTTGCGATTTCGAATAATCCATATAGTTGTCAATTTTGATTATAAAGTTTTGAATTTAAATTGTTAATTTCAAAATTAATAAAATTATTTTTATGAATATTCACATATGTTTTTTCCCAAAACTACATCGGCACATAAACTTGGTAAATTTAAATGCTTTAAATACATGTGATGGATGTTTTATCATATTTTATTTAGGAATGATCATGAACATATGACCAATGGGATTGGATGTGTTTTATTTCTTTGGGTTTTTAGGAATGATCATGAATTTTACAAATATATGAGTATATTAATAAAATATAATAGAAATAGTTCTATTTATTTTGTCCTTAGATTGACCATAGACCCATTTTTAACTCAAATGGGTATCATTGGTGCCATGATCATCCCATCACTTTTTGCATAGGATGCATGTTATGATTTATTTAATGCTTTTTGCTTGCGCAATTCATATGTTGGTATGTTGCATTAAATGAAAATTCACCTAGTAAATAGGATTATGATGAGATCTTATAAAATTAAAAATCCCAAGTTTTTGAAACTTAAAAGAATTTAGTTTTTAAATTAATTCTATATCAAATAAAATGGACAAGATAGGTTGGATCTATTGTTGGTTTTAACGAGGCCCCACGTTATCACAACTAGTCGCTTGGCTTGTAAGCGTGTCTTGCTACTCGCTTTATGTTTCACATTCTTGGGTCGTAGCGTCTTTAGACATTGTTACTTTCTCGAGCTAGCGGCTTGGCTTGTTAGCAAAGATCCCCTTTTTTTCATTTTCATATAATTTTTTGCATTTATCAAAAAAAAGGTTGGATCTATCGTTCCATGCCTTCCGTCAAAGGTAGACGGCATGATGATGCTACCACACTTAGTCACAGCCCATGAGTTGTGGAGTGACTTAGTGCTGGAAAGCTGAGATCTCTACCAAACATAGAGATGTTCGTGGAATGAACTCATCATTATGTTGGCCATGAGTCGGGAGCAATTTGATACTCCACTTGCACGAAGGTTTGATGGGTTTGCTTGACACTTAGTACCGTATAGGATCATAAAATTGGGGAAAGATGAGGCAAAACAAACTTATGGGTTGTATAGCGATACAATTGTCAAAGATTCGACTATTTCGAGGGGCTCATAAAATTGGGGTGTGAAATATTTCAATTGGGCCTCAAGCCCACTAGAAATTAGATTTCTCAATTTTCTATTTAGGGTTAATGGAATTTGAATAATATAGTGGGAGAATTTAATAATAAAGGTCTTATATTAAATTATTATTTTATTTTCATAGTTTACTCATTTTTTACTTCATTTATTTTTGTAGATTAATCTACTGAAATGGCTAAAAATCCAATTGCAACTATTCTTGATTAAAACAACCTGATTGGTCCTAATTTTGTCGATTGGCTGAGAAACCTCAACATAGTCCTCCAATCTGAAAATGGGGCCTATTTGGAGTATTTACGTCATGTAGATGACAATCTCCAGGCTCGTTGCTACATGCTAGCTTCAATGTCTAATGAGCTGCAAAGGCAGAACAAGGGTCTGGATAATGCTACTGATATCCTCCTCCACCTATAAGAATTGTATAGTGAGAGAACCAAACAGGAAATATATAGGATATCTATGGAGCTTTTCAAATGTTGTATGACTAAGGGCTCTTCAGTTCATGATCATGGGTTGAATGTGATAGCATTGATTGAAAGGCTTGCGTCCCTTGGAGTCGTTATGGATAATGAGCTCTATATGAACCTCTTGTTGCAATCTCTGCTTCCCTCACTTGACACATTTGTTCTCAACTTTAACATGCACAATATGGAGACTAGTCTCCATGAGTTGGTGAGCATGTTAAAGATGGTTGAATCCACCATTAAGAAGGATAAGCCGATCATGGTTGTTGTATCCACTGGATCAAAGGCCGCAAAGTCTAAGAAAAAGGAGAGGAATGGACAAAAAGACAAAAGGTGGGGGCGTTAATTCGAATAAGGAGTCTTCACAAGCTAATGACAAATGCCACAACTCGGTAAGATGGGACATTGGAAGAGGAACCGCAATGAGTATCTTGCAAGCCCGAAACGCGTTTAGGTATTTATTTTGTTGAAGTTAACTTATTAGTTAATGATTCTTCTTGGGTATTGATACCAGCTTGATCATCTCATATTTGTAATGATTTGCAGATAATAACAAGAAAAAGGGAGTTGAGTAGATGAGAGATGGTCGAACGGCTAGGAATGGAGCAAAGGTTGCTGCATTAGCCATAGGACCTGTTAGCTCTTGATAATGGTTTTGTTTTAGTTTTAAACGATTGTCTTTATGCACGATATTGTTAGAAACGTCATCTCCATTCCTATTTTGGATGGAGAGGGCTATGATTTTTATTTAAGGATAGAAATTGTTCTATCTCTCGGTGTTCTTCTATTATATCTACTTGCATTTTGATGAATGGTTTTTATTCTTTGACTCCCAAAACCCATATATCACATTCAACAAAATAAAAGAAAATTAGATAATCATAGTTCTCTCACACTTTGGCATGCTAGATTAGGTCATATTTCTACGAGAAAAGAACTAGCAAGTTGGGACAAAAACTAAACTTTAAGGAAGAGCAAATGTTGCCAACATGTGAATCACGTTTCAAAGGAAAAATGACCAAATCACCATTTGTTGGACAAGTTAAGCGCACCAAAGATCTATCGGATTGGATGCATACGGATGTGTGTGGTCCACTAAGTGTTAGTGCACGAGGAACTATCACTACTTCATAACTTTTACCGACGACTATTCTAGGTATGGTTATGTGTACCTAATGAGGTTCAAATCTAAGGCCTTTGAAAGGTTCAAAGAATTTAGATGCAAAGTGGAGAAACAAATTGGTCGAAGCATTAAATCAATTTGATCGGACTGCAGGGGTGAATACTTGACCACCGAGTTTATTGATTATCTAAAAGAGATTGGGATTCTCCCACGTGTGGACTCCTCCCTGCTACTTCACAACTCAATGGGGTTGTGGATCAAAGGAATCGAACCCTGTTAGACATGGTTAATTCGATGATGAGTTTCACTTCATTGCCTCTTTCATTCTCGGGGATATGCCTTAGAAACGACAACATATCTACAATAGAGTGCCATCAAAAGTCGTGCCCAAAGTACCATATGAGATATGATGTGGCAAAACACCTTTCTACAAATACCTTAGGGTTTGGGGTGTGCTAATTGTGTGAAGCAACAATTGGGAGATAAGTTGGACATGAGATCTTTCTTATGTAAAATCATGGGGTATCCTAGAGAGTCTATTGGATGCTATTTCGACGACCCTTCGAGCAAAAAGTGTGTGATTTGAGGACTTTGCTACTTTCCTTGAAGATGAGTTTCTCTCGAAAAGGATCATGGAGTCGTGGAACTTGAAGATGTTCAAGAGCCACATAATATCCCAAATGTTACCGCAAATGACACACCGGGGCTTGTAGCTAGACCATCGTAAACACAACCTCTTAGCAAATAGGTCGATTTCAAGAGCGCCCGAGAGATCGAACCTTTTGTTCGAGAACAAAGAAGAGGGACTCCTCTTGGATAATGATCCAAGAAGCTATGGAGAGACGATGTTGTACATTGACTTAGAAAATGGCGAGAAGCGATGCAATCCAAAATAGATTCCATGTACACCAACAAGGTATTGACCTTGGTGGAAACACCACATGGATCTATTCCCATAGGGTCGCAGGGGGGGTCTACAAGTGGAAGCTTGGAGTAGATGGAGGGTAGCAACCTACAAAGCTTGTTCGATTGCAAAAGATTGTACTCGAAGAAAGGAGTTGATTATGAGGAAACTTTTTCAGCTTAGCGATGCTTAAATTCATTCAGAACTTGTTGGCCATATCGCGTATTATGACTACGAGATATGGCAAATGGATGTGAAGACTTTTTTAATGGAAACTAACGAATATCACTACATGAAGCGGCTAGAGGGGCTTCATATCCAGCTGGGAGCGAGAAAAAGGTTTGCAAACTCCGAGAGATCCATTTATAGACTCAAACAGGCTTTGAGGAGTTGGAACATCGTTTGATGAAACAATCAAAATGTTTGACTTTCGTAAGAACCTGGATGAACCATGTGTCGACAAGAAGGTTAATGGGAGCGTAGTTGCATTTGTTGTGCTCTATGTTGGCGACATCCTACTCATTCGAATGATATAGGATTGTTATAGTCAACAAGACTTGGTTGTCTAAACAGTTCTCTCTCGAAAGGACTTGGGAGATGCATCCTTTATCCTAAGGATTAAGATATATAGAGATATATTGAGAAAGATTATCGGACTATCCAAATCCATGTACATAGACAAAATGCTAAAAAGATTCAAAGCATGGAGGAATCCAAGTGAGGATACCGCTAATGAGTCATGGAATTTCACTTTCTATTATGACACATGCGAAAGAGAAATGATGGCTCACATACCTTATGCATCTGCTATTGGAAGCATAATGTATGCGATGTTATGTACTAGGCCTGATGTTGCTCATGCTCGAGTGTCACGAGCGAGATATCACCAATCCATGGGATGATCACCGGAAGGCCATTAAGATGATCCTAAAGTACTTGAGAACAACTAATGATATCTTTTTGATATACGATAATGGAGAACTCAAACTATAAGGTTTTACCGACTTAGTTTTCCATTCCGATATAGATGACTCCAAGTCCATGTCTTGGTATATATTCACCTTGAATGGTGGAGCATCGATTGGAAGAGTTCCAAACAAGAAACAATGGTAGACTACACCACGTAGGCTGAATATATTGTGCATCGGATGATGCGAAAGAAGTTTTTTACATACGAAACTTCATATACAAAACTTCATCCAAGGGTTGGGTGTGGTTCCATCTCGTTGTTGATCTAGTAATGATTTATTGTGATAACAACGAAGCCATTGTGCAAGCAAAAGGGCCAAGATCTAAGCCATCCCGAGACGATGCCATATGATTAGAGAGATCATTGGTAGAGACGATGTCATTGTGGATCGAGTCGCCAAAGAAAAATGTAGAAGACCCACCGACTAAACCCTTATCATAAAAGGTATTCGATGGACAACTCAAGAAGATTGGCCTAAGATACATGGGTAGTTGGAGCTAGGGCGAGTGGGAGATTATTAGAGTAGGGTGCCCGATGCTCCAATTAGATTGGAGTTTATTCTACTTGTAAAGAGAATTTTATTGAAAATCATATTAATAAAGGCATTTCTTAATCATATTTATTGTGAGTTTGATAAAGTTCTTAGATCATATTAAGCTATGGGACATGGTCGTGCATTTGATGGCAATCATGGAACATGCCTCTAAGGCTTTAGTCATAAATTAGTTCCAAGTCGATGGGCTTTTGAAGATAGGACATTGAATAACCCAACAAGAGTTGTGCATATGATGCATGCTCGGATGACGAGGATGTTGCATTCCATTAAAATTAGCGTAGTGACGCAAATGCATATATGCGGGTGCTTGTTAGAGAACAAGTTCACCGAACATGACCTAATGTAAATTCTTAATTGGAATATTTATTGTTGAATTCTTACGATAGTATATGATTAGTCCTTAAACTTGAGGCACGATAGTAGCCTTATGTACAACATGTAATATTTTGATTTATCTTTTGATTACTTAGCAATCATAAATGGGATATCTTGGATTTTGCAATCGGTGTACATAGAGGTTAATCGCTGGCTCACATAGGATTCGACACTTGTTTGTTGACAAGCGAATCTCATGTGTTTTCATAGTTCATGATTTTAAAACCTTGCCAAGGCATGATGAGTATTGATTCATAAAAATCACTATAACTTGAAATGGAACCACAATTATTAAATCAAGTGGTTTCGACTTATAATCCATGCCCCATAATTAATCGGGAGATTAGATGTCGAAAGGACCGTACATGTTTGCAACCACAATTGAAATAAGTTTACTCGCTATTTCACCCATTGCTAGCGATCTTCCTACTTGCTAGATGTTCCCATGATTTGTACCTTTTGGAATTAAAGAGTTAATTTCAAAAACATATTAATTAATTGATTAATTAATTAAATAATTATTATTCATAAGTTACAAAAAGTTATAAACTCTCAATAAGGCATTGGTTGTGAACCTAAAGGGTCACACACAAAATGGTTGGTATCATTTCTTCAATCAAAAATAGTCCAAAGGGCTTGATACAATTAATTGATAGAGATTAATTAATTGTGGCTTAATTTTAATTCAATGATTGAATTAGATATTTAATTAAATAATTAGATTAATTAATTAGACCTAAATAGATTAGGAAGTCTTTGTAGTGAAAATAATTTAATTGATAAGATCAATTAAATACTCGTATTTAATAGTTAAATATAGCCAAATAATTAATCGGATTATTTATTTGGGCTAGATTAAATTGATTTGATCAAGTTAATTAAATATGGATCGGATCAATTAATTGAAATTAATTGATGGACCTTTTTAATTAAATGTCCAACCCAATATTTAATTAAGCCCATATTTGGCTAATTTAAACGAAAGAAAAGATGGAGGATTTTCTTGTGAATATCCGGATAAGAGTTATCCTGATATGGCATGATATTGTAGGATCGATTGAGATTATCCTATAATATTCTCCTACTAATTTTAGGTTTTGAACCCGAACACTTTTATGAATATTGGATGAATCGTATAAGTATCTTTAACAATCAAGTAGAAGAATAACTAAAACACACAAATGGATAAAAAAACAAGTTAGGTCTTCTCGCTCCTTTAGGGACATGTTCTCTATGTTCTCTCTCTTTAGTCTTCTTCGTAGAAAAAAATCAAGAACCCTTCTTGATTTTTACTACATAACAAAATTCTTATTTTCACCGGTTGAATTAAGGATTGTTGTTCACTCCATATTTTAGATTGAATAGAGAAACAAATTATTAATTACAAGCAAAATTAATAATTTGGGTGCTTCCATTCATCGTGTGGACTATCTTTGGAGGAGGGACATTTGGACCTCTGCGAGATCGTGATTCAAGGATTTACCTGCTGCGAGATTTGGATTCATTCTACATCTTATTCAAAAGGAAGCTTTTTTAGGTAAAACTCTTATCATTGGTTTTTCCGCTTATATTACTCGCGCGATCGTTAAATCTCCACGAGAATCAGGGCTTTCACTTTTATGCATAATCGTATGCATGTTTTAAATTTTTATTTTCCTCTCGTGTTAAGCTCCACGGTATAGCGAACCCAACATTACACCAATCCACCGACAATTTTTCTCTCATCACCTTGTTAGGAAATTTATTATTAGATTTTGATGATACCATGTAAAACTTAGAATAGCAAGTTGGCACCCCATTTTCCTTGTATTTCTATTTTGTAATAGATAGATCGCATGAGCCGAGTGAAGTCGCCTACGTCGAAGAATGCAAGAAGTCAACTAAGACCGAGTGAAGACCCAGTGTGTGTCACCGAGTGTGGTCAAGATGGAAGGCGAATACTCGATCAATGATATCCAGTGAGGAATATCTGAGTAAAGGTTGAAGAAGTGTCACTCAAGTCAAGAAAAAAGCCAAGTCTACCAGTTGAACTGATAGTTGGGTCTTTCCTTAAAGGATGGAGCGGACTCAAGTTAAAGGGGTAACGGCAGCTGTCAAGTCAAGTCGATGACATTAATCCATTGTAAGGAAGTCAAGGATATTACTCGATATAGTAATAAGTCCAAGATGCCTTGTCTTAAAGTGTTTGGCCCAAACATGCAAAAGGAATAAACCAATGGGAAACACTCAAGCTTGTGTCAAGCCCCGAAAGTCAGCAGAGCCATTTAATATGAGGAATGGTCAACATCACAATGCTTTGCAAGTCAAGAAAAGACAAGCCAACGAACAAGAAAGTCTAATTTGAAAATAGCCTATCTCTTCAACGGGCAAATTTTCAAATGAGCACTATAAAATGCTAAGGAAGCAAGAGAGGGAAGTATGAATGACACATGAGATATCAAACATTCTAAGCAACGAAAGAAAGCAATATCTTCAAATATTCTCTCAAGCTTATCAAGAAATTCCTCAAGCCTAAAACTCGAAGGAACTCGATCCAACACAAGTCGTGAAGGAAAGAATACTTCAACTAGTTGAATAGGAAAAGTTTTAAGAACAAAAGGGGTCTACTCTCCAAGTTTGAAGGAGATGTAGTAAGGTTCAAGGTCGAACCGAAGATTCGACCTCGTTGGAAGGTTGTGTGATCAATTCCAAGGGTTGGAAGGGAGTCAAGTAGAAGGCAAATGTCTTGTGAAGAAGTCGAGTCACGCGAGAAGCCACCGTGTGTGATCACGGCTATCTCTAGATCAAGAATTACTTTGTAACTATTCTCATTTTAGTGGGTTCCTCCAGGAGTTGGAGAATAGTGAATTAGAGGAATTACCCCATTATCGAACCACTACAAATTTGCTTGTGATATTTACTTTTCAAAGACTTTACTTTCTTGCATATATTTATAATTGTTTGTTAAGTTAAATTTCCAATCCAACCGATAATAACATTGATAAAAATAAGTGTTAAAAACGTGCTTAAAATTAACATGGGTGTTAAGTCTTCCGCTGTATAAAACCAAATCATCTAAAATGTTAAGTGTTGTTAGCCGACGCAACTAAGTTATCATATCAACAGATCACCCAATATGTTGAGTGGGTAACTTTTCTAAAGAAAGCCAACCTAGTTGTCCCCAAGAATTTACCTCGATTTGAGTCAACTCGTTGAAATTTTTAAAAGGACTAAAAGGTGAAAAGTTTGTAAGGTTTATTCAACCTCTCCTTCTAAACCTTACACCACACCCCTTGGGACATATAAGTGGTATCGGAGCGGTTGGTTCATTAAGCCTTCGCACCGACCGTAATCGAACTAGATCTCAATATTTTTCAAAAGATATAACACTTGTGTTTTTAAAGTTTTTCATTTCAAAAGCAAAGTTATTATCAAGTGATTGGTCCACCAATGACTTTCCCCGCGGCAAGGTTTTACACATAGGGCCGCTTGCTTTCTTTATCTCGCATGCCGTTAGCCCGTCTAGCGCCTTTTCATTGACATTCATTAGATAAGACTCTTGAAACGGGTCTCGTTTTATAGCATGTCTTTGGTCGATCCGATACTTAGTTAGTAAAGGGGGAAATAAATAAAAAGGGCCCTGGTCTTTCCTCGATGCATCTATAAGGTACGAAAAAGCGATCCATATGATCATAAAGATGGAAGCCAATCTAACTCGTATTCATATGTTTACCGTAGAAGAGTTTGATGACGGAGGATTCGCATGCGCTCACCTATTAGCCTTACACGCTGAAATGTGGCTTGTGATAGAGGATGGGCCACCGCAAATATCAAGGTTAATACTTCTTGTGAGAAAGAGCACCTCCAGGTGAAGGAGAAGATGCCGCACTGAGCCTAGACCACCATGGTTGAGAAACCTCACCGTGAATGGACAAATGAAGACAGAAAAGATACAACCGGACAATGTTGCCAAGGATATTCTCTACAAGACCTTGGACAAGACTATGTTCAATAAAGTCAAGTCATGCAAATCCGCCAAAGAAATGGGATAAGCTAACCCCGATTTGTGAAGGATCTGAACAGTAAAGGAACACAAACTAACAATTCTTTGCACAAAAATTTGAAAATTTTCAAATGCTTGTAGGTGAAAGTCCGGATCGCCTAGATGCCGATTCACAGAGATCACAAATGAGCTTTTAGCTTTTGGGAAGGAGTACACTCAAAAGTAGATGTGCACGAAGATTCTAAGAGCCCTCCAAATTGAATGGGAAATGAAGGTCATGGCTCGAGACACTCAATGGACATCTCAAAAACATCAAATCATGAGTTGCTCTCAATGTTACATAAATATTTTTATCATGATTTTGACACCAAAACAATGTTCCTAAATGTTGTCCAAATACTCCCAATCGATTTAAAATATTTTTACTAATTTTTTGGAGTATTTTCTTGAAGTTTATTTTCGACAAACATTGGACAACACTTATGTCTCGTGTTCAATCAAGTCGCCCTATAGGGCAACCTCGTGTCTCCGAAAGATGATTTCCAAAACAAAAACGAATGTTTGAAAAATTCTTGGAGGTCGACCGATGTCTAAAATTGAAACCGACTCTCGTATTGCAAAAATAGGAGGTTGGACCAGTCCAATAGAGGGCCGACCGGTCGGACCCTTGCTCGACCAATCGACCCCCCGACCGGTTCAAAGAGGCAAGTTTTCAAGTTCTATTTATTTTCGTATTAGAGGTCGACCGATCGCGCCTATGTTTTTGACAAAGAAACTATCCGTTGAGCTCGCAGACAATTTTTCCTCATTTTAGGGGATTGATTTATTTTTTTAATAAATTCGAATATATATAAAAATGAAAAAGAGAGTTTTCCGATCACAGTGATCAGGTAACCAAAAGTAAGCTCGAAAACATTGTAAAAATGAAAACGAAATGGTCACAAGACGACCAAATGGTTTAATGGATGGGGCCTCATTAAAACCTCCTAAGGTAAAGCCCACCTAGTGGGAAAAACCCTTGGCAAGAAAAAAAGACCCCCATGAATGAAAAAAACATCCAAAAATAGGAAAAGAAACCAAAACCAGGACACACTAGCTAACAAACATATAGTTGGGTGCCAACATAGTCATCAGTGAGATAATGTACGAGCTCCTCAAAGCGGGGACGCCCATAATATACCATAATCCGTGCCGCTTGCTCAAAGATGTGTCGCCACTCGATTGCCTTCCTAAAAATATGTGAGACCACCAAATCCATATGAGCGAGAAGATGCAAAGTGTAACGCCACTTGCTAAGGTGACGCCATGGGACTTCAAGATATCCCTTCTCCAACAAGTTCACCACATATATCGAATCCGACTCGACCCAAAGTTGTGTCCATCCCTTGACAAAATCATAGTGAATCACCCACATTCTTTGCGACCAATTCCGCTTTAAACACATAACCCGAACCACAACGATTCACAAAACACCCCGAAAAAACCTCTACAATTCAGAAAACCCGGAAGCTCGTGATATTGCCCTGGCGCTCCCAAAGAACTACCATCCGTATTCACCTTGATCCATCCCGCGAGTGGTTTTTGCCAATTAACTTCCACGATCTTTGGTGTTTGTCTAGCCCTCCCAAGAACACGCAGCCTACGCAGGATGAGGAGGTCTTGTTGGTCATTGTGCATGCATCCCTGATCTAATGAAGATGATTCAACGGTAAGCCTGAGTTTGTTGTGAAATACCAACTCATTCCGAGATATGCCAAATGAGCCGGATGCGCAGGACATGATAGCCACTCGCCACAAGAAATCAACCCGCTCCATCGAAATGAAAGTTCATTAGCCGCACCATGAACTCATTAAAACTATGAGCCACAAATGGGTGAACGTTAAATGAATCAAAAATCCATCGCCAGAGCCCCCCGCAAAGACACAAGAGACAAATAAAGTGGTCAACCGATTCTCGCAAATGCATGGCAAAGAGCACAAACCGAGGGGCCATAAAATTTCCACTGGTCCACAATAAATACAAGATACCAATCGATTGTGGATAGCCCACCACGCCACCATCGATCGCCATTCCCGGATATGTTTTGACCAAATCCAAGAACTCCATTTGACCATCGGATAATGGGGACGAATATGAGAATACGTCTTTCGAAGTAACCATCCCATCCTCCGAATTCAGCCATATCTACGTATCCCTTGATGAAGGGGCAATGGGGACTCGCACAATGTCCTGCACCAGATCCAAATATGCCTCCACAAATGAGAAGGCGAAGTGCCGGACTCGTCATAGAAGTAGTCCGAAATGCGATGATGAAATAAGTGTCTCGTATTCCTGTGGGATACTAATCACTCTACTATCCAAAATAATACATCGGAATTAGCCCCAGGGATCCAATTAAAATCATTCAAACAATCCGAAATGCAATGTTTAATCCCGGCCCGGATAGAAGAAGGGATAAATTATCGCGGATCGCCCCATCCACCGTCAAGTAGCACCGCCTAAGGGTGTTGAAAATCACCGAGTCCGAATTCATAACCTTCCACCCAATTTCATAAAAAAATGCAATATTAGCCACCACAATTAATCGAACGCCTAGCCCTTGGCCCGAGGTGTGAAACACCGATTCCAATTAACCACCACCGACCCCTTGGTATTAACATCCCTAGTCCAAATAAAGTTACGCATGGCCCTTTCCATTTGCTTGAGCAAGGATCGAGGCCATTTGTAAACCATCATCGTGTGCACAAAAGAACTAGTAATCACTCGAATTAACAAGACAAACTCGATCGCAAAGAGAAAGAGAAGAACCTTTCCATCTTCCGAATTCGAGGATTACCTTATCAAAGACGGGTCAGAAATCGCAACCTTAGGGGCACCCTTGAAAATTGGGCGTCTAAATATACCATAGGGAATGGTCCTGCAAGATCCCCATGATATTTTGAACCTTCCCACGTACAAGAGATGAGACCCGGAACCAAAGTAAAGTTTAGATTTATGAGGTTTGAAAGCTTGCCCTGAGACATTAGCATATAGGGTGAGGATCTCAAGGGATACGGGCGTTAATCAAGAAGGCCCACACATTATAACAATATCATCCGCATATAAGATGGACGATGGGAATATGATCCGCTAGGCGCAATGAACGGGCCTAACGATTCTCGAGCAACCGCAACCTCAATAAATTTACTAAGTACCTCCTCGCGATGCAAAAAGTAACGGGGATAGAGGATCACCCTGTCTCGACCCCTCTAAAATAGGAGAAGTACCCCACCGCGTCCCCATTAAGTAGCACCGATATTCGGACGACCGAAGAATAACATCCACCCAAAGAATAAAAATATCTCGAGAAACCAAACCGCGCAAAACGTGTAGTAAGAAATCCCACTTCAACGTAAATGCCTTACGGATACCAATCATCAAGATCATATTTGTATCCGTTCAACCATGCAAGACATGGAACCTTTCGAGACCACGGTGATACAATTGTAAATCGCCTCCCCTAATAAACTCGAAATGCGTAGGAGATAAATAAGCGTAAATGATCGATCCCAAACGAGTAGCCAAGATCTTGGTGATAATCTTATTAAGAAAATTACTCATGACTATTGGCCTAAAGTTCTGAATAGAATTAGCATCCTTAGTCTTCTAATGAGCGCCATAAAACTATCGTTCAACCCCGGAGGTAAGGAAGAGCGATAAAGAAAAACGGACAGCGGCGGACACATATGCCGAAATAACATCCAAGAAATGGCGTTAAAACATCCCATTAAAGCCGTCCAGGCCAGGAGAACTGTCAAACTCATATCAAAAATAGCTTTTTTAATCTCCGATTCGAAGGAATAATCGTCAAACCGGCGTGATCCGCCCTCACGATAGGAGAAATAACCTGATCAACCATAGAGTAATCCGAAGTGCTACCCCCGAATCCGCGAAAAGCTCCTTATAGAAGGATATAATATGACTCCCAAGAACAATCGTATCATCCGAGTAATTACCATTGATCATCGTGCATTGGATCCCCGAGCCCACCGCGAACTGAATCAAATGCGGCGATGAAAAAATGTTGTATTATGATCCTCATCCTTAAGCCAGGCCGAACGGGCTTTCTACTTAAGAAATTCAGATTGTAATAAAAGCGTGTGAGACAACTCATTCTCGGGCATCAAACTCGGCGTCCCGTGCGCCAAACCGCAGGCCTCTATATCTCGCCTAAATTTGTCGAACCTTCTCCATCTGATTCTCAACCCGACGATTAACATCACCAAACACAACCCTATTCCAAGTCTTAATAACCTCGACGCAACCTCTTGAGCTTGCACATGACGCCCAATAAAGGTTGGGCGTGGCACATGGGGAACTCAAGAAGACTCCACCGATCACGAAAAGAATCATGATAAACCCACATACACTAGAAACAAAATAGAACCGAACCCCTAAAAATATAAGACGAGCAAGAAACCAAAATGGGGTCATGATCTCGAGCCAATGCGAGTAGAACCAAGCCCTCAACAACTTGCCAAAAAGAGAAAAATTAGCACGTTGCTGTGGCTCAATCCAATTAGCCTGAAGGAGAGATAGAGGCGTTCGGGGAGCACCAAGTAAACGAATTCCCGTAGTCCGCACCACAAACAAACTAGCATCCTCCAAGAAGTCCCCAAATCCTCGACAAGAGGCTTGGGATAAAATACCACCGCTAGAGCGCTCATGATGTCCCAAAACAAATAAGTTAAAATCCCCAATAAGCAACAGATCAAGAAGACCCAAATTCCTCAAACTCAACCAAAGTGCGTGTCGTTAAATATGATCACACAAACCATGAACAAAGCTAATATGAAAAACCATAGACCCCAGTTGTACATGCATAACAATGAACCGAGAAGAAGACCAAACATGTTGCGAACGGAAATACCAAGATCACGAAGACCCTAATATCACCCGACCGTTAGCGCGAAACTTTTAAGTGACGAAACTCAAACCCAAAATACTCCAATATGAATCCAAAATGGAGGAAATGTCCACCTTAGGCTCACAAATAGCTAAAATAGAAGGTTTATGTTTTAGACATAACGCCTTAAGAACATTACGAGAAGCAATGTTCCTAATCCCCCTGGATGTTCCGAGAAGATGCAATTTATTGAGATGGTGGAGGAGGGGCCGCCCGTGTCAATCGCACGGTAAATACGAGGAGTGTGATGGGCTCTGAGAATCTAACAACCGAGTGCTAGCCACTTAATCAAGTAATCCGCCCATCTTTTTAAAGTCGCGTAATCTAACTCATTAGGCCTTGGGTGATCCGCTCAATCGTAATATCATGAATAGCTGAGATGAACCCTTAGTGACACTTTGAATTAATTTGGATTTGGCGAATCAAGGGATCTATCCAAATAGTGGTGATATCTCGGAATGCACAAATCGAGAACACTGATAGGCTTTTCTAATGGGTCTTTGAATTGTAAGAGGCTTAGTAGTGGTGAACGAGCCTGTGGGAAGGATGAGCCTTTGGGACCGATTCTCTAGTAGGTAGATCTATTTGCGGATCCACGGATAATTGCTCGGGGACTTCATCCAATCAAGCGCCTCAAATGCATTACCAAGTTGTATATCGGTGGACAAGTGACTACCGTGCGGGAAGGAGCCCGCCCGCATAGTCGAACCCGTATTTCCCATTGAATCATCAATGGCCTTGCCCTTGTCCTACTACACAGACGATAAACTTTGCAAACTCGGAATGGCCTCTTTGCACCGATTGCCGACATCTCGCGGAGCACGTGAACGCCCATGAGGAGGATCCGGGGCACTGGCCCATAGCGTTACACTTAGCACAAAACTCTAGAAGTTTCTCATAACTCACCGAAATAAAGGAACATTGGCGAACACGTTCGACCATAATGTGATCCTCCAAAGGCTTAGAGAGATCAATATCGACCAACACCCAAATAAAATGTCCCAAATACCCATCAAGCGAGCATTGATCAATCAATCAGATTATCGAGAGCACCTCGGCGATCCAAAATAGTGTTGGGATCCTGGTTTTCAAACTTAGTTCAAAGATGCTTGACCCAAATGTCAAGCTCAGAGGTGTGCACTTTGTGCGGATTAAAATCGGACCCAAGGAGAGAGCCGAATGGTGCCCGGATTGAGCGCCCAATTGATACGTAGTTTAGCATGAGCTCGATCCTACGCATGAAAGAATTTAACACAAAAATATCCCTTGCCCAAAGGGAATTAGTTTCGATCATTAGTAATGCCCCAAAGCTCGAAAGCCTTTTATGCCGAGCATCGTAGGCCATGGCTTGTTACCCTTTCCCAAGATAACCCGCCCAATCAAAGAATATGCAAACTCGGCAAAGACGTTGCTGGTATACAATTTCATCAATTGTAATAGAGTAGTAATCCCCTTTCCTAACAACTTTAGGGATAGAGTGCATTTTGCCGAAACCTTATGAGAAAATGAAGCAATATTACCTGGTGCCTGGGGTAAAGCGAGAATCCAACGAAATGGTGTTACTCGAAACCACTTTCACAAAAGAGTTACTCAAAAGTAATGTGATCATTAGAGTTATGAGCCGAAATTGGAGGATTCGATGCATGGTTGGAGACCATAGTGGAGGAGCTTCCCCCAGTTGAGGAGCGATCGGTGGTGGGCATGCGGTGGAATGCACCGGGAATGGCGATCGAGTGGCCAGGTCATCACCCCTCCGGGAGGGGGCGGCCCGAAAGGGAGGACAACGGCCGAAAGATGCAGCCGATCATAGGTGCGGGCGCAGAGTATGATTGGTGGGGATGAGGCCTGCAGTGGAAATAGTGACGCGTGGACAAACATGGGTGGTTTTGGTTGGGAACAAAATCCGACGGGATACCAAAACACGAGAAAGACACAGGCATCCCGCTCGGCGCTTAGGTGGCGCCGACCACGACGTCGACGTGCGCGGGCGCAATCGTGGGATGCGAAGTGGACGTGGGAATTGGTGAACTTGGTAGGGTTGGATATTACTATCGAAACCCAAATAACATTCACTTGAGAAGGAGATGAAGTTGAAGACCCCGCAGAAGACGTCATCTCGTAGAAGGATGAGAGCCACCATCTGCGACCGGAGTAGCACCGAAATCGTCGATCTGTCTGTGCGACAGGCGGCCGCAGCGATGAAGTGAGAGAAGGATCATGTTGTCTAAGCTTTGGAGGAGGTGCGAAATTCGAAGTGTAGACATAGAAGGCGGCTCCGCCATGGAGCACCAAGGAGACGACCGAAAAACTCATGATGGGAAGAGCCGTGGTCGTGACCTTAGAGAGAGAATTATGTTCTTAGGGGGTTGATTGATTTCTAACAGCTATAATCTAGATTTTAATTCCATTTTTTTGTGAAATCAATCTCCAAGAAGGAGCCTATGTCCGAAAATCAATCCAAGACCTCTCCTATAAATAGATGAAGCA